>CM021105.1:73182898-73596231 GCA_007115665.2 Sequoiadendron giganteum
TCTTTCTCTTCGTCTCTCTCTCTCCCTCTCCCTCAATTATCTCTCTCCCACCCCCCCTCTCTCTCTCTCCCTCCCTCTATCCCTCCCACCCTACCTAGCTAAGTCCCTCTCACTCCAACCCCTTCTCTCCCACTCCCTCTCTCTTAAACTCTCACTTCCACCCCCTCTCCCTCTCTCCAGACTCTCTCTCTCTCTTAAAATTCTCCCTCCCTCTAAAGACATACGTAAATACATACATACATGCATGTGTAGATACAATCTTACATACATATAGGCATACATACAATATACATGCATTGATACATACATGCATACGTACATACATACAATCATGCATACATGCATACATACATGACATACAAGCATACATGTACATACAAACATACAAATATATCAGCATACATTCAATGGAGTGGCATTTAACATAAAGGAGGACATAACATGATCGCATTATAACGCGCTCACGTTATGTCTCGGTTGACATGTTTCTCGCGGAAGCGAAAATCCATGTCAAAACTAAGATATAACGCAAGTGTGTTATAGCACGCTCGCGTTATATCTTACTTTGAGAATCCCCAATTCTTAGGATTGGTATTTATCTTGGAATACCAACCCAAAGGCTTAGAGGACATTCCCAACGACCAAAGATGTGTTTTTGTAAATTCTACAATATTTCGCATAATCGAGTTTGTGCTCGCCGTCAGGATTGCACATGGTTCAATATCAAACAAATCGAACATCTAGGTAATGTTATGTTCTCTCTTAGCTATCCAACGATGTAATTTTTTTCACTTTCTAACAATGTTAAGTCTTTCATCCATAATTTTTTTTGTTTGTATCCCTTTTTTGGCAAAACACATTGTTTGATGTTTTTTTCATTATAAATTAACTACTCATCAAAATTTCAAATAAATTACAGTTTTAGAAACTAGACTCCATTCTACAATTTTTTTAAAAAAAATCAATTATTTTCCAAAATTTGTAGGGGTAGCACGGCCAAAATTTTGTTTTTTAGGAAGTGTCCACTTCGAAAATTAGTAAAAAATCAAATATTCATTAAAAACTTATCATAAAAATCGTGCATCAACTACATACTATTAGCTAACTTCCGACCGTTGCGATTTTAAAAATACTAAAAAAACGTTCACCATATGAGTCGTACAAGAGTTGTTATGTTATGTTTTTCTGACAAATACAACACCAATTTGTGTACATCCCTCTTTTGAACCTCTTAACCTCAACCATTTTAAAAATAAATTAGTAGTTTAGAAAGTAGACTCAGAGCACTTTGATCCTTGTTTTTGTTCCATCTCAAAAATTTGAGTGTAACTATCCTCAATTTCACGTCCAAGGTCAGTATTTCCTGATTTCAGAAAAAAGGTGTCCACTTAAGTCCCCTTTTTGGGAACCATCTTTGTGCAGTTACCCATAATTAACTTGTGTTTTTATTTTAGTAGTAGCATTAAAGAACTTAGTATTCATATCAACCTCTTTTAACCATAATTTCCTAAATTTCTATTACCAATAAAGTTCTTCCCCATGAAGGGTTTTCTCTAGATCTACTTTTTTAATATTTTCTAATTCAAAATTTAGTTTACTCAACCCATTTTGAATGGTTTAATCATTAAGGTCATGCAATTATTTTATTTAATTAATGTTTTTTCCTCAAAGTTATTCTTAAAGTGAAATCCATTCCGCTGTTTGATCTTTAATTTGAAAAATTTAAGCTTCTTACAAACCTAAAACATCCTTTGAGTATTTTGTAAAAGGAACATTCTACCACCAAAGATGAAGGAGAAGAAAATATTTATCTCTAAACCACATTGCTTCAAACATGAAGGGGCATTTGAGAGGAGAGAGGGAGTGTGCATTTCTAAAACGTTAAGGGAGATAGGGAAGTGGTCTAATCCTAAGAAATTTTATAAAGCAATAGAGATGCTAGAGGAGGTCAATAACCAATTTGCTAAGAATTGGAACCTGTTAAGTCTTTTAGCAATGAAAAGGAAACCCTTTCTTCTATTTGTCCAAGTAAATTTGTCATTTTCAAAGGACAATCAACCACATGGAAAGCATTGATAAAGGCATTAAAATTCTCAATAAATTTAGTAGGACAGATGATCCATCCATAGTCTCTTCCTCATTAGTGGTAGCATTAAAACCACCACCAAAACAACGAATTCATCTATCAAAGGTTCTAAGAATATATCATAGAAGATCCTCGAAAGAATATTAAGAATGGTGATATTAGGTGTTGCAAGGTGTGCGCCCTTGGTCTCCTTGTGTTGTGCAGCGCAGTGCTTGGGTTCGTGAGATGGCTTAACCGCCTCTCGTGGATTCATTAAATCTAGCGGTTGTACCAGGCATTAGCAGGTCGATCTTTTGGTGCAACAACAATTGTCTTTGCAACAATTGGTATCAAACCCTGGGTCACGGGTTTGAATCCCTTACTTGCGTTGGCGAGGGGGGTTGTTGCAAGGTGTGCACCCTTGGTCTCCTTGTGTTGTGCAGCGCAATGCTTGGGTTCGTGACATGGCTTAACCACCTCGCATGGATTCATTAACTTTGGCAGTTGTATCGAGCATTAATAGGTCGATCTTTTGGTGCAATGACAACTATCTTTGCAACATTAGGACCATAGACATTGAATAACCATAAGAAGTTTATAGGTCATGCTAGAGATGTTGAGAAGCATTCAATTTGACATTGAAGCTATGGGGACAACATTAACTATTTTCTATTTCCATAACACAATTGAGTTGCTATAAGCACTTGAAGCCTTGGCAATAGAAAATTTTCATATAAACCAATTATCAAAAGTTAGCTTGCCTTGGATAGAGAAGAGCTTTGCTTCTTGCAAAATTAAATTATCATAGCCATGAGACTCTAATTGACATTTGATTAAGCCTCTTTTATTAGGAGTGCCCCTAACATTCCAAGAAAAGACCTTCATTGCTCCCAAGGAGAGCCATAAGCTCTCATTCTCAAAGCTCTATCCAAAGTGAACTAAATTACAATTACTATTTCTTCTTAATTTTTAAGACTTGAATTTTTAATTTTCTTAAGTCTAAACAGAGTTAAACTAACATTTTTTTCTCATCTCTCAAATTGTGAGATGGAAGGCCTTTCTAAAAAACCAAAGCCAATATTTTCCTTAAGAACTCATCTACAATTTACTCTGAAATTTCCTCTCGCACTTTTAAGAGAATATCATTTACCATTTTCATTCATGTTTATTTTAGAAATGATTCCTTATATTTTCATACTCCACACTATTCTCCCTCGAAGAAGTTGTAGCAAATTGTGAATTTTGAGATGTTGGATTTCAATTCTTCTTAAGGGATTCTAAGGCAAGGCAAGCAAGAGAAGCAAAGAGCTCATTTTCTAATCACTCACATTGGGGAAAAGAGAGAGACTTTAACCATAGAGAAGATACTTTGACCATAGAGGGCTAAAAACTTTTGGGCCCTCACAAACCAAATGTTGGTGGGATATTTGAAGAGGAGGTGAGGCGATGGGAGAGTATCTTGCAACGAAGGATTAGATCTACATAGGTCACTCATGTGATTGTAAAGATTGCAAAGAGAGCAAAGAGGATCAAATTTTAATACACAATTTAACATGGGTGTTGAAATTTGAAAAAAGCTCCATATTATGTCCCTAAAAAATCCTTAAAGCATTACCCATGACTTCTATTATCCCCAAATCCCAAAATTGTTTAGAGAAATTCTTTAGGAAAACCCAAAAGGGACTAAATCTTATGCAAGCTAAAAGAATTCATTTTGGGGAGTTCTTTGATTGCCATTGTTGTAAAAAGAGATCTACCCCATTAAAAAAATAGGAACTTTTCCTTACAATATTATCTCTTTCTTCAAATGAAAATTGAACCATGAAAATATCATTTTCCAGAAGAAAAAGAATGGCATCTTGAGACCAATTTTCATGAATCTATTTAGCTAAAGGAGTTTTTTTTCAGATAATTTCCAAAACTTACCAATAACCATCATTTCCTAGAACAAAGAAACTTGAGGCACAAGAATGTGTTTTCAGATTTTTGTAGGTGGCTCCATCAACAAAATATGTTGTGACATTTTGGTTTTAGAGCTTTCGTATTAAGAGCTAGATCTATTCTAAGTTTTAGGGCTTAACCTTCCCTTTTCTTCTCTTTTTTCCTAGAAATGATGTCCATGAATGCATTTCTTCCACCATACTTTTTTAATAGGTTTTTGACTTGTCTCAAATCTTGCACTAAAACCCTTTTGTTGTGTAACCTTGTTACTATGACCTTTTCCTTTGCATTACCAAGTAGCATATAAGTTCCAATGAAGTGGGGCTCGTTTCTAATTTTGAAAGAAGAATTTTTGTTGTTCCTAATTTTGAGGATTTTTTACATGTTGCTTTTGGATGTAGGTTGTAGTGGTGGGGCCTTAAACGAGCATAGGGAACTAGATGTCCAATTTTTATTGTGTCAACCCATGAAAAATTTCCTACCTTAACTATTGTAGAGGATTGTTGCTAATCCAGCAAGGTCTCAAAGTGAAATCAAGCCTTATTAACTTTTCTCACCATTTATTATTAAAATGGTGAGTGAACAATATTGAAAATAAATTTACATCCATATATCTTATAATTTGTTCGTCAACAAGCTCTCGAGACTCATTCTGAAATATTATTTCTTGTAGTCCCTTTGGTATCTAAAGTGCAATAGTCATGAGTTGTTCTTCAAATGTAGCAAAAAATTGTTGGATTTCTAGCACAAGATCAAGATAAGATTGCAAAGGAAGAGGCATTATTCCTTGAGTTCCTTTCTTGCCCAAGGATTACATCATGTTTCATCTAATTTCTCTTATTCAATAAAATATATGTTGACTTTCGCTAATGGAATGGATATACCATTTCTTTTTGGACAAGATTCAATAACTTGTTAGGAATGACACACCAATTGGCTTTCACTTGACTGACACACCAATGGTCTCACTTGATTGTATCAATTTGAATATTTGACACCACACCCATTGTAAATCCATGCATAATCCCCACTAACTAGAATCAACTATACCATTTTAATGCTTTCAAAAGGGGAGAATTTGAATCTCTACCATGCAAAGCTAAAACTAGTTGCTATTGTAATGACATAAATTTAAAGACAAATAAAAACAAAACAAAAGTGCATCTATAAGACAACTTTGTGAAAAAACAACTTATCTCTTCTACAAAAATATTCCTCTATGATCTCCTTGGCAACAACTGGGCTCTTACATTTGGGTAGGATTAGTAAACCAACCACTTTAAAACCTTTATTAATCAATCTTCTAGCTCTAGTTTGGTGTTTTTAACAAGAATGAACGTTTTTTCTATTTTGCATTCACAATGAGACAAAACTAATTCGATTTAGTCTTTCAAAAGTTTTAAAGTCACTTTTAAGGTTAGGGATTTGTTTTAATCCATCATAGTCAAAGTCGTGCTAAAAAATATTTTAGAAAATGATAAAAAACAAAAAAAACAAAAACAAAAATATTGAAAAACATGCCCAAATTGACACAAGTTTGCTCCTAGTTCATGCAGATTTTTGTGGATTCATCTAGGATGGACCCATAGATGAAAAGCCACCCCTTGGATGTCTTCCCAGCTAAACCAAACTGGGTGAGGAGAGAAATTAGATCCAAGAGCCTTTGCACAAAACTAGTAACTTAGGTTATATTCAAAACATGGAAGATGAATATGAATGATAAATAGCTGCCCTTGAATGACTCCTCAGCCAGACCGGACCGGGTGGATCAGTCCCAAATCTGGAGGCCTTGTGAACAAAACTGGTAACTTGGGTTAAATTCAAAACATGGAAGATGGCTATGAATGATGCATTGTTCCAACAAATTTCTTTTGTAAAGAAAACAATAAGTTTGCAATATTGAACTGAGGAAAAGTTCCCTAATCCATGTAGACAAAGATATCAACCACTATAACTATGAATTTAAATAACTCCAAGCTCTTATAAGCATTAAAACAAGTTAATGGTAGATGTTGCTCAAATAGTCTGCTGCCATCAATGGAGGAAAAAAAATGACTTCATGATGTTAACAAACATTGATAGCAGGTTTCAACTTTCCCCTAGCAATTCCAAGTAAGAACTAATATATTACAGCATAGTTCTGGTCAGTCCAGTTGTTATTATGAATTATGGAGATTTGTTTCCCAACAATAGCTGTCTAGTTTCAATTGGATCATCATCAATTAGATCAACATCAATTGGATTGAATTGGCATTTTACAGAGTCTATGCTCGACAGCTTTTCAGTAGTATTAGCGTCTTTTGATTGGGCCGAAATCACAGCATAGAAACCTGAGACAATAAAAAATGCTCCCAAAACACTGCAAATGCAACAAAATAAAAGTTAAAACAAAATGTCAAATTAAGCTCAAGACAGTCTTCTCATCACAGTATCTTTCCTCATATTATACTACCACTCTGCTTGGAAAAATGTAAAGATTGCTTGATTGAAAGAATGTTAGAAGCTAGACCTTCCAATATGTAGTTTGTCACCAAGGAACATGGCTGATACTATAGCCGCAATCACTATCCCAACTGGCTTAAACATTGACACGAATAAAGGTCCTTTCTTGCGGTTGCACCAAGTTTGCATGGTGTAAGTAAGCCCCGTGCCAATAATTGCCTATAAGGAAGGGATCATTTGATTGAGTGAGAATGTATGGTTTTTTCTAGCTGTAGCTACAAGCATGAGGAGACTGTTAACAAGTTGAAATTCTTACTGAATACAAAATGCTTATAACATCAATATCCCAATTTAGACTCCAAACAGCTAAGTTGTGCTCAGCAAAAGATGTGAGAATAGCTGATTGCATAGCTGCAAATGTTGTGGTAAAAAAGGTAATTGACAATTCAGCTGGATATTTCTTCAAAGTCGCTACCTGAATACACACTTTTTTATGAGCCTATTGTTAGCAAAAATATTAATGAATGAAGTTTCATGGATCGACTTACTTCAAACAGATTACCTGCATTATGTTCCAAGTTGACCAGGAGATTGAGGCCCCTGCAAGAAAAAGAGATCCTATGATCCAATCTTTGACTGTTGTTGTCTTCTCTGCAGTATAGTGATTTTCTTCTGAATCATGGTTTAAAAACCAAAGAAAATTTATGACAGGACCCTTGTAGAAAGTGATAATCATCGCTCCACCAACAGATATGAGAGTACCCAAAATTTTTGCCTGGCTACTTGAAATTCTTATATTCACTTTCTCCAGCCTGAACTCATATGATGATATGTATTATACAGAAAGAAGGCATGGTGCTGGGTAGAGATAAATACCCTGTAAGGAGTTCTAATAAGAGAAAAAAATTTAACTTTTTTATTGATTGGAGTTTCATCCCGCTAGTCAACAAATTAGGGAAGATATTGAGATTTTGAGGGATAGACGAATTTATTCATCTATGTGTATTCTGTAGGGATGTAATCAATGTACTAGAACAAGAAAACTTGTAATTTGAAACATGAAAAACATTATAATATTCACAAAACATGTTACAGAAACATCTGACATTCTAAAGATATGGAAACGGAGAACCTCTTCCATTGAGTGAACTAGTAAAAATGAAGAATACACAATCATGCGCAAGTTAAACTATTGATTGAACTTGTTACCTGAAAATAATAGATAATACAAAAGTAAATGCAGGGATCAGGTTCCCCATTGCAGTAGCTAGTGTTGGGGAAGTATAACTTACACCTGTGAAGACACAATTCTGCATGATGGTAATTCTGCAAATCCAGACACAATTCAGAAAATCAGAAATTGAAATGAATAGATGTGTCCAGAGAGTAACAGACAACAGACATATTAAGCAACCAATAATATGTGCCGGAAAAAAGTAAGTATTTTTTTGCCCCTTTATTTAGAACAGGCTATTTTTATGGGTGGTAGTCCATGCTGACTGAGCTCCAAATGATGCCAACAAGTCATAAGCATTCTTCTGTTTTGAGAATCTAATGCTCATAGGTAGCTTCTCATTTGAATGATAATTTATGTTCAGTTTTTGAAGTTTCTCTCGGTTGAGATCTTCTGATGTTTCGATGATTACAGTCTTTAGATGTATTTTGTTCCAAATCAGATTTTCCCACTTTCCCTACATTATAGCACACTCCAGAATCCAACTTGCTATTGACTCTCAGGTTTTTATTTCGTGGACCCAGAAAAATAAAATTCTTAGAGATTTGAAGATTTCATCATGGAAAGATAATTCTCTGGCTGGGAGCAAAGATTTTGATCTGTTATTATAATTACAAACTTGATAATTTGTTAAGATTTATTATTACTATTTATATCAGCAAGGTATACATATTTTGATGCATAAAAGAAGGATCTCAGATGTGCATTTGCCTCTAATTTGCTGTTTTTAGTATATGTGTACACTGGAAACCTTTATTTCCAAAGCACACCATCACTTGTCCCCTTTTTAATTTTATACATACTTGGACTGTGTCACTGGTATGTGCTGTACAAATTCTTCTGCGTCATGGCTCATATGCATCTCTGCTTCAAAATCAACGAGGTTTCCTACTTTTTTGGGAATTATGCTAAACACAATATGGAAGGGTGATTTTCCAGTCAACCTATTCACACTGGAACAATAGGCAAACTTGGAGTGTTACAGTGCTAAACCCTATTCCAACTATTATCCTGAGAAGATTACTCAAACTTCTATTGATAACTTCTGAATGCCCATCAGCTTAGGATGATGAGCGGAGCTGAATAGCAATTGATTAGCAAGCTTCTTCCTCGATGTATAAGAAAAATTGCATAAAATTTTATAATCTCTATTAAAGCTGATGGTCTTTGGAATACCATGTAAATGAACAACTTCCTTAAAATCAGACGAACCACTCTACTAGCATTAAAGGTCTCCTGACAAGGAAGAGAATTCGCCATTTTTTATGATCTATCAACAATAGGAATAGAATCATTACCTCGTCGTGTTTGAAGCATACCGAGTACAAAATCAATTGATGTAACTATCGAAGGTTCTTTTAGAATATGGGTAATGCCACATAAAGCCCTATATTTTGAGAACTTCCCTTGGTAACTTAGCAAGTTTGATATGAAGACACAAAAAGCTTAACATCATGGCAAATGCATGGTCAAATAGATCTTTCTTCTAACAATTTCAAAGTGTTATCTCTACCAAAATATCCTTCAATACCAAATGCATGTATCAAGGAATGCAAAGTCTGTTTGTAGGAAATAAGTAACCATCATATGAAAAAAGTAATCTTTATAGAATTCGTCATCGATGCACGCTTCAGTCTGTATATGCTTAAAGATATGGCAAAGAACATATAACTCTTTCAAGTTTCAAGAACCCAAAGGCCACAATAATAGCTTTGGGTTCTTAATGCACAAACACAATATTTGATTTCCCAAATCCTATGTTCAATCACCAAAGCAAACTTTGTAAATAAGAGAAGAGAGTTTAGCTTGGGAATTCACATGCGTCAAAATCTGGTGATTTGTGACCAATATAAATCTTCAAATAATAGAAATGTCACCATTGCTGAGAGACAAAGATAAGAGCATACAACTCTTTGATCATACACAAAACACCTCCTTTTAACTTCATTTAGTTTTTCAAAAAGCTGGACAATATTGACTCCCTCCTTGGCTCATTAATTCAACAATAACTGTTCCCATTCTGACACACTCCACACAAAATTACAGCATATGTTCTACTAGCATATATCATTTGGCATCTAGCAGTCTAACACGTAACTAATTTGTTCTTTCTGCAATTCAATCTCTGTTTCTTTATACTTAAATGTGAACCAGAGTTAGCATCAATCTCTCGCTTCTCTTCCTCTCTTTTTGGCATATGGTTGACACCATTCTTATAAAATGTGTAAGCTGGTATTTTTATCTCATGTATTGGCTGCCCTTCTTACCACCATGGTCTTCCGAACAGTAGTCGAAAGGCATTCATTGGAAGCAAATCACAGATAACTTCATCAGCATAATGTCCAATATTCATATCATGACCAGTTCAAGACAAGGAAATCGTCTATGATTTAGAATTTGGAAAACATGCCAAATTCAGTTTTTAACTATTTCTAAACTCACAAAACTATCAACAGTTGCTTTACTTACCTTTCTCTCGCATTTAAATCTTGTCCTGCAGATGCTTCTCTAATCTTCTCATAAATGAATTGAATTTTTTACAAATCTTGTGAGAAGTTAACTTTATGGTTGCCATTACATTTATAAGTTATAACACTTTAAAGGTTGTTCCCAGAAACCCAAATTTCCTCTATAACCACATTCGTTGTAACATGCATAGTTTCAAATTGAAAAACTACACTTGCCCTCTTTGTTCTCTACTAACTGTATCTTCAGTGTTTTACTGCTACCATCTTTCATTGTATGTATTTCTAGACATCTCTCCATCTCCACTTTGATTGGCAGTTCCATGATATCTATAATTTAACCCTCCTTGAACTCTTTGATTAAGTGTCTCTTTCATATCTAGTTACACATCTCTTCAGTCTTTAAAGCACAAAGCTTCGTCTACAGAATGCAGGGTTGCCGTTACTATTTCATCTCACATTCGTAGCCTTGACCATTCACAAACCTTGTCCTAGTCTTAGCTTCATCTTCATTAAAAAATAAAATATGTCCTTATTCTTAATCTTATAAATTACTCTGCGTACTGGCATATGCTTGCAATTCCATTTGTCACAGATTCTGCAGAGTATTTACTCCTGTCGATAATCCAAAGGCAGAAACTTGGCTTTCAGATGCCTTAAATGTTTGGTCTTATATTGATCTTTTCTTTCATTATCTTCATCTTGCATTTTGCAAATTACTCCACCACAGTGTGGTAGTCGTGCCGATTTCACCTTGTCAACAGCAAATTTAACCCTTCTGGAATCATCTTTGTCACTGCTTTTCATGTCAAAGCATCTTTACTTTTGCACCCAGTCCAAGAAGATTTAGGTGTTCAAACCCCTTTAAAATCTGAAACCACTGTTTTCACTAAGCACCTTGCTTGGGATTACTTCAATCAGTCTATCCATAGAATCTGCTGCCAATTTATGCCCCTTTTGTTTGTTACTCATCTTCTGACTCGTTCCATTTTAAATGTGCTTCGATTGCTTCAAATCTTCCAAGGATTTCCTCTTCAAGAATCTTTATTTCTTACATTTCCTCTTCTTCTTTGTCCCTGGTTCATCATGCACTCCCTTATGCGCCATTTACTTGTTCTGATACCACCTGATGCAGCCTGAAAAACCTGTTGCACCTCATGCTAAGAAAAAGATAGCAGTCATCTTTTGTCAACTTATTAGTTTATACAAACTCGGAACAGGAGAAGAAACATTCAAAAAACGTAACTCACAATTTATGTAATTAAATCTCATTTGTGCAAGGTAAGATTAAGAAATTCTCTGAAATTATTTTTATGCAGGATTATTCTCTTGAAAATAATTTTCAGTTTGAAGTCTCAAGAATAAACAAACAAGATTCCAACTTTTCTACCAGAAAAATATCCCCTTTCCAGGAGCAAACATCATCCCTTCGAGATTCCCTCGAAAGATATCCCCAATGTTGGAATTTAAAAGTATTGATAAAATGTTGTGCTGTTGAAACATTGAATTAATGAAGATGAAACGGAAACTGTTGATGATTGCTATTGAACTTTCTGTCTCTCACTGGAACTGAATCAAGACTATAAAAAAAAACTGAGAGTGAGGTCTAGCAGTTATGGGAGGCTAATAAGGGTAAGGTCCTATGGAGGGGGGTTCCTAAAAAGTTTCAGTGGGTGTTGCTGAGAATTTTTAAGAATATTTTAAAGCTGGTAGTCTCATGAATTTAGTAGTGCAGTTCAGTTTAAAAGTTTAAGCTCCAAATTTCAGAGAAGCTGGTGGTCGCACGAAGCTGGAAGTGATTGTTGTGAATAAAAAATTAATAATTAAACATCATTTTTCCTCCATTTTTTTCTCTGAATCTAAAATTCTGGATGATTGAAAAGTGACAGAAAAAATTCTTAAGCTGGTGGAGCAATTTCTAGCCCCACCCCAATTTCACCAGCTGAAATCTCCAGTCCTAAAAGATAGTGGCTTCTATTTTTGAAAAAAATATTCTAATTAATCTTATATCATAGTTTTTTTTTCATTCATGAGACCTCCTACTCCATGAAAATAGATCCCAAAAGCCCCCATGAGACCTTACCCTAAAATATCTTCATTTTGTAAAGCCACCATAAATTTAAATCAAGTTGAGGCATACACCACACAAAAATCTTGGGACATTTTGAAACTTCAAGCAATGCTTGTGTTCAGTTTTCTATATACTACGAGGAAATGACTTTTGACTTTAACCTGATGAGAGGCCCACGCTAGTGCTTGCCTTGGAGACATTCTTTAGGAGGAAAAATCTGCCGGTTGCTGGAAGTAGGCAATACCAGTGACCTGAGGATTAATGTTAATTGTCAGAGGAATCGCCTATGCCTGGATGCGGGTCACCTTCATTAAAAGTCTTCTTCCACGTCCCGTTAGTTCAATTCTCTACTCAGTTTTTTCAGGTTTTGGTTTTACTAAAAATAGCAGTTTGCTCAACTGCTCTATTTTTGGCTGGGGAATAAGGGAACAGCATTTAATTATTTTCTATTTTTAGGGGTTTAGAAAGTTCAACTAGAGGAATACGTATGTTGAGAGAGTTTTGAGTCAGTTTTTAGAGTTGGAAAGAATTTTTTGGAATAGAAGCAGATCAAATATTTATACCCAGCGGAGACTCAGAGGAATAAGGACGATGCTGCATTTCTTTTTTGACTTTATTAATGATAATATTTCACTGTGTTTAAGTTTTGTCTTATCCGACTGCTCTAGCAGTAGTAAGATCTTGTTGTAGCTTCCGTATACGTTCATTTGAGTGTGATCGTGACTTTGCTTTCAGTTTATTTTGGAGCTTTTTATATTGTGAGGCTTAATTACACAAACAGGGTATTTCTAGAGTTTTATTCTGCAGGTTCAGAAGAACTAATCTGCACCAGTTGAACTAGTCTGTATCATGCCCAGATGTAAAAGTTCATTAGTCTCAATGTCACCTTTGGATAACCCACAAGGTGGTTTGTCCTGAACGATTGGGTGTTACTGTTAGATGAAAATGCATCCTTAGCAACTGCCTTGCTTTGCTGTGCAAATAGAGCTTTATGGCCATTATCAAATCAGGTAAATCTCAATATAATCCACATCCTCTCTAAAAGTGTTTGCTCACTCTATATAAGAAAAGTAAAGAAGTTCCATTTTACACTTTTGGAATGAAGGGCTCCTTACCCACACAAGGCAAGAACAAAAAATCTACCCAGCATAGGCCATGTGAGAGGTGGCCGTTTCCCCCTGCAATCCAGCGCACCATCTGAAATCAGTACATAAGTCAGTTTTGCAGTTATAAACATATAAAATATAATGCACATCAGTTGGTGGGTGTTACAGAACTGTGACATTTCGCTAGGATGTGTTGCAATTGGAATTAGTTGGCAGTTGGCTGTTGCATAAACAGCCAGCCGCATCACAATGCCATATACATCTTCCTATGTTGAACTTAAAAACAATCTAATGCAAGGATAAAAGAAGAAATCCGCATTGAAGAAGAATAAGAGGGCATGTCAAATAAAACTAGAGTACCCAATGCCCAAATGAATACATTTCACAAAATAAGGATGACTTTATTGATTCAAGGTCTCAATTTAGGGTATTTGATCTCTCAACCCCTGTAGGTAGTTACAAACCCTACTCAGGAGAAGCTTGGATTTATCCATTCCCAGGGATGCTAAGAAGCACTACTGAAAGTTTGCACACTAGTAGTTTTGTTTGTGCAATTTAATTCAGTCAAAGAGGGATTCCAATAATTTTTCTGTCAGGTTAATATATTATATGAACATAGAAAAACGACAGTCAAAATTGTCCATTTTGCAATAGTTAAAGCCAATGAGTATAGGTTAATTCTATTAACTATGTAACTGTCTATGAAATATACAAATGGTTAGAGGCTATTTCCATCATATATGTACCTGTCTATGAAAAATGCAATTGGGCATAATAGGATTGAAGCCAAAGCATTGCTGTAGACTACAAAAGTAAAATGGCTCAACCCTCTGGAGAAAGCGGCTTTGCTCAATGTTGTCAAACCCACATCAAAACACTCCAATGAAATCATTACTGCAAAAGGCAGGAATTTGTGAAATGAATTCATTTCGCTTTCTCTTCCTGCCATTAGATTTACTATAATGGGAATGCCTTAGATCAAATTAACAAGATCAGTTTCTTGGCCACGATGCTTAGGCAAACCAAGATGCAGATCTATTCTTGCCATTACAGAGAACTATTCCCAGCGTTAGAGGTGGAGCTCGTTAGCCCGTGACCATTTAGAATTCGCTCGTTTTTGTCATGTGGTACAAAGTATTTAATTGGAAGGACTGCATATTTCAAATATAAAAGATAGTCGTCTCGAAATTTGGACTACCAATCAGTAACATTCTTCTTAATTTTCCATTAAATTATATATTTGATCATATTATAGTTACCGCTGGGTAGGTGGGAATATTTTTCTAGATTAGCGGGGGTTGTATGACACCAATTTTATCGAGGACACCCACGAAGTAAAATGCAAGCGTATTAATTAGGGGGAGGAGCCGAAACGTGCGCGGGTCCTAAACAGGAAAGGGTCCTAAACAATAAAGGATTTGTAATAGTATTTGTTGATTTAATGTTTAATACTTTTGACAATATTGAATTAATAGTTGTGACTTTAAAGTTGTTAGTGTTGATGATAACTATCCATATTTGAATAATATGTATTCCTTAAATCTAAAAAGCAACAAATCATGTGATGTCACATTAGCGCACCAATAAAACATGATTTGGTGCACAAGTATCGGTCTCAATTTTTTTAGAACTTTTTGGACACCTCGACAAAAAGCATGTTAGTGTGGCATCATATTTGATGATGTGGCCCTAAAACCTTAGTTATAAGCAAGGGCATTGCCAAGAAAGCTACTCCTGCAGAGTAAGAGTGCATAAACTTGATTATCTGGCTCTTTTTCTTGGTTCAATGAGGTTGTATTTATAGATTTCCTGGCTGTAGAAATGCACAGGGAAAGCATTGAGAGGCTTGGATTCAATCTTGTTAGAATCATAAAGTAAAATGAAAAGGTAAGGAAAGAATCCAAGAGAGTATGCAATGGAAGAGATTTATCAAACACTAAGAGAGAGAGAGACAGATTTTCCTTCACTAGATCAAACACAAGCTCACCAAAATGCTCCAAGAACCAAGGCAAGAACACAAGGATTTGAAAGGGGGAAAACAAGAAAAAATCCCTTGTGAATAATAGGAATATGGCACAAAGCCTAAAGAATGAGAGCAATCAGCTCAATACAATAATGAGAGCAAGAAGAGAATGTGAGAAGAAATGAGAGAATGGAGAAGATTGTTTTTTTCAAGTGTGTGAGAGGCATCTCTTAAGTAGAGATGAGTGGAGGAGTTTGCATGTAACTCCCATCTCCTATGAATGCCACATTCCTATTGTGTGTGTGATGTGTGATTCCTCTTAAGGAGGAATATCTATTTTCCTTATTAAAGGAATTACAAGAAATGACATGCCCTCCTACTTGGACTAGAGGACAAATACAATATAGGATACCTTGGTTTATCCTTTTAAATACATATTTTCACCAAGGAAAGATTAATTTCTAACACCCCCCTTTAATCTTTACTTGTGGAGTCTACATCAAGGGGTATCAAACCCAAATTATTACAATGAAATTCAAATTTGTCTCTAGAAAGAGGTTTTGTCAAAATATCTGCAACTTGATCTTCACCCTTGCAATAGATGACGGAGACTTTCTTTTCTTCAATTTGCTCTCTAATGAAGTGGTGGTGGAGTGAAATGTGCTTTGACTTTGCATGGTAAACCGGATTCTTCGCCAAGGCTATTGCACTTTGATTGTCACAATATAGAGTTGTAGGTTCTTGTTGAGGTAGACCCAAATCTTCAAGTATTCTTCTAAGCCATAGAGCTTCTTTAGAGGCATTAGTACTACCTTTATATCTAGCTTTTGTAGAACAAAGAGACTTGATAAAATAATACTCACAATATCATTTTCACTATGCTTAACATCACTAATAAAAAATGTTAGAACTAGAACATATAAAAAATAATAATCACAGTTTCACTATGCTTAATATATAAATTTGGATCATTTTTACTTCTAATGAAACCATGAAATAGAAATAAAGCATAGCCCAAATTATAAAATGTCAATATATAGACAACAATAATAGATCTAGGTTTCCTCTCACTACATCATTGTATTGTAAAGGGAAATTGTATCAAGATTAATAATAAAGGACTTTGAAAAATTGGTCCTAAAGATGGTTTTTAAAAAACCATAATGCCTTCAATAAAATAGTGAAACATAAAAGTTTCAAGAACTTGATCCCCATCAATTAAGAAAATAGATCTAAGTTCATCATAAATAAGTAAGTGCAAACCATCAAAGTGGATGGAAATATTTTCCATGGGTCCCAAAAAAAAGAGCTCCAATGAGATTTGATAAAAAAAATCATTATAAATAGGGCTCCCTATGCAACATTACTGCAAATGCATCTAGTGCATAAAATATATATGTAAAGGCTTCATTGAGACTTGATAAAAACAATCATTATAAATAGGGCTCCCTATGCAACATTACTGCAAATGCATCTAGTGCATAAAATATATATGTAAAGGTTCCATTGAGACTTGATAATTAGATTAATTTGCAAAACATATATAGATGGAATAAATCCATCAAGAAGGCAAAATTTACCAATAAGGCATAATAAAATATCAAATTCCCTTTATCAAAACAACATAAATGTAGTTGAGAAGGAAACACTAGGTTTGTTTTAAATATTGTAATAGATCAAAAAAAAGGCCACAAATCAAGCCACCTTAAGTTATAAAAATTAATAAAAAGTGATGGAATAATGAGAATTGCATACTATGAATTGAAGGATTATTAAGTATAAATAAGACATTAAGACGATATTCATTCATTCATGACTACATGAATATCCTTTTTTCATATTCCAAATATAATTGAATAAAACAAGTACACTATTATTGGGTTGATCAAGTCCAATAATAAAGTACTTGTGAAGTTAATTAAAAAGCAAAATTTTATGTGAGGTAACATGTTGAAATCCACCTGAATCAATAACCCATTCAAAAAGGTTTAGAAACATTAAAACTACATGTAAAAGCACGTCTAGATTGATTACCATTGTTATGAAACTGTTGATTATTTTGATTCATAGGATTTTTGTCATTTTGTTTTTTAAAACAAGTATTTTGCCAATGACCATCCTTGTTACAATAAGTGCAATGTGGTCTCTTAGAAGAGTTAAACTCTCTATGATCATTTCCATTATTATAATGATGAAGAGACGATTTAAAAAATTGAAATGATATAATGATAGCAATGATTTGATTTTTATTTTTTAAATGATAAAGAATCTAATGATAAAACTTTCAGATGGAATCTAATGATTAAACTATGGAAGAGAAGAGCTGCAAAAAATGATTAGAACTTGCATAAATCAGAAATATGTTAAAGTGAGAAACCTGCAACTGGAATTATTCTCGAAAAGTGTAGAGATAAAAATATAAAAAAGAATAAAAAATGTTTGCAGAGATATGACTGTCTCAGAAATACAGTCCTAGTACGGGGGCAATATCTCTCACAATAACCATTGGATTTGGCTGATTTTCGGATATGATTTGTAAAAACTAATTCCAAAGGATCTCACTGGAGCGATTAGAAAAATAATATCAGAAACAAAAGTTATGATCCACTGAGTACGGGTCTATAAAACTGTCTTCAAAAATGACAGTCACAGAATGGTTTAAGTGGATAGCAAGGAAGAAAATATATAATAACAGAGACAAATAAGAAATAGAGATAGAGATAAAAGAAAGATATGTTTATAAACCTGTAGAGATATAGAAAATAGTTAGAAATCAAATAAACACTGATAAATATACAGAGATATATATTAAAAAACAGAGATTAAGGAATAGATGAATAAGAGATCTTAAGTTAATCCTACAATAAAAGTTAGATATACAGATTTATAGCAAAGCGAATGTAAGAAGCAATGTTATAATGTTGAAATATATAAATCTGAATATACAGATT
Organism: Sequoiadendron giganteum; assembly: GCA_007115665.2. Classification (NCBI taxonomy): domain Eukaryota; kingdom Viridiplantae; phylum Streptophyta; class Pinopsida; order Cupressales; family Cupressaceae; genus Sequoiadendron; species Sequoiadendron giganteum. The sequence continues at coordinate 73,201,137 of CM021105.1, forward strand.
TACAAATAAGATAGTTAGAGAATTGAATGAAAAATGCATAAAAGAGAAAACCCTTGCGGTTGCCCGACAGAGGGTGAGTTAGAACTTAAAAAAACTTGAAATAGATATGAAAATATTTAGATCTGGTGGCAAGCCATCCAGAACTAGTTAAATAAAAGTTAGATTCAAAATAATGATGAAGTAAGGTGTTAGATTGCAAGAAAAAAATGAATAAAAACCTGCAAAACAATGGTTAGATAACAAAAAAATGCTTTCTCCTTTACAACTGAAATATTCTTCAGCTATCCCTGCATGCACACTCAAAAGCAAGGATTAAACTTGCTCTGATACCATGTTAGAATGCATAAAGTAAAATGAAAAGGTAAGGAAAGAATCCAAGAGAGTATGCAATGGAAGAGATTTACCAAACACTAAGAGAGAGAGAGAGAGATTTTCCTTCAATAGATCAAACACAAGCTCACCAAAATGCTCCAAGAACCAAGGCAAGAACACAAGGATTTGAAAGGGGAAAAACAAGAAAAAACCCCTTGTGAATAATAAGAATATGGCACAAATCTTAAAGAATGAGAGCAATAAACTCAATACAATAATGAGAGCAAGAAGAGAATGTGAGAAGAAATGAGAGAATGGAGAAGATTGTTTTTTTCAAGTGTGTGAGAGGCATCTCTTAAGTAGAGATGAGTGGAGGAGTTTGCATGTAACTCCCATCTCCTATGAATGCCACATTCCTATTGTGTGTGTGACAAATGTGTGATTCCTCTTAAGGAGGAATATCTATTTTCCTTATTAAAGAAATTACAAGAAATGACATGTCCTCCTACTTGGACTAGAGGACAAATACAATATAGGATACCTTGGTTTATCCTTTTAAATACATATTTTCACCAAGGAAAGATTAATTTCTAACAAATCTAGATAATTGAATGGTGAAAGATGGAGGAGATTGAGAGAAAGATGGAGATTGTCTCTACCCATGAAAACACCAGGCAAGAGAAGAGGAAGGATTGATGGAGGAGGATAGAGGTGAAAGAATGCTTGATGCTTGAATTCCTGCAAAGTAAGAGTGCATAATTTGATTATCTGGCTCTTTTTCTTGGTTCAATGAGGCTGTATTTATAAATTTCCTGACTGTAGAAATGCATAGGGAAAGCATTGAGAGGCTTGGATTCAATCTGGAGAATTGAATGGTGAAAGATGGAGGAGATTGAGAGAAAGATGGAGATTGTCTCTACCCATGAAAACACCAGGCAAGAGAAGAGGAAGGATTGATGGAGGAGGATTGAGAGATCAAATTCCAAATTTATCTCCAATTTGTCTCCAAAACTTCCCGTAAAGTTTCAATCAATTAATTTTGACATATTTTAGACATGATTTAGACATAGGATATCTAATTCATTTTTGAGAGAATATAGATGGAATATTCTTTGTGCTTTAATTCAAATATTTTGATTTATTTAAATTAGCAAAAGAGGGATAAATAATTTAATAAAACGAACTATAAGATAGTTGTTTATTAAATTAAATAGAAGAATAATGGTAATTAATCAATAAAGTTTTTTGATCTTTATTTAATTAATTTAGAATCGATGTGATAGAATAAAATAGGGATTTGATAATTAAATCGAACAAAGTATTTAATTTTGTTTATTTAATTAAGATGATTTTAAATGTGAACTATATAAAATAAATATTTCTATTTATTCAATAGTAGAGGAAATTTAGGATAATCAATTAAATAATTCGTATTTAATTAATCGGATGCTCCAGACCAATTTTAGGTGTATACAGTTAGTGTTGATGATAACTATCAATATTTGAATAATATGTATTCCTTAGATCTAAAAAGCAACAAATCATGTGATGTCACATTAGCGCACCAATAAAACATGATTTGGTGCACAAGTATCGGTCTCTATTTTTTTTAGAACTTTTTGGACACCTCGACAAAAACCATGTTAGTGTGGCATCATATTTGATGATGTGGCCCTAAAACCTTAGTTATAAGCAAGGGCATTGCCAAGAAAGCTACTCTCAAAATTTAGAATTTTTTGGAAATTTCCACATAGGATTTTGAGAAGTGCAAAGTTAGGGTGCTCAACTACTGGGTCCTCTCCCCTAGGACTAGCGCATTGGGGCCCATAGTGGTATGTCAATCTTCCAAATATGACAAAAAGAAGCCAAACAAGTCTAAGTGTATTCAAAATTTTTTTGACATATCATTGACAAGATCTTGGATGCTCATAAAAGAGTCATATCATAAAAGTAGACCCCCACCTACATAAACTTTGAAACCCAACTGTCGCGCCAACACAAGACTCCCTTACAGATAATGGATAACTACACAACAAAATAGACCTACCATGTCAACACTATTCAAATCCATGTGTCCCATCTTTGACCAAAATGATAACTTATTATAACCATGTTTCCCACATAAGTATGACCAAAACAACATGCATAAGCATATACATGTCTCACCAAACATGAGACCTACAACACATATCAGTAGGTGTATGTCCCATCTCGCCAAATGAAGCGTGCACATACTGATCACTTCACCTTCGCGACCACCTGCATCCATAAAAATAAGTTGTAAGGACATCATTCTTCATGAAATAAATATGGAAACAAATGCAAACATTCCACCAAACCAATCAACTCATAAATTAATAGCCAAAACAAATCAAATTTGTAATTTATATCGTTTAAATTTTAAACTCAAAAGAGGACAGCGTGTTTATACGCCATACCAACAAGCATCAAACAAATCATAATAATTCCCTATTCAAATAGTCGTGAAAACCTTGAAGACTTCACTTATTCTAGAGTGAGTGACATAAGAAAAAAAGGAGTGACAAGCACAAAATTGACTGACATAACAAGAAGAGGAGGTAGCAGCACAAATTCTAGACTAACAGCTTCCATATTGTTCCAGGTATTCCTCTACATTGAGATTATTTATATAATTTATGCCTATGAGTAAGTTGGTCATGCACAGAAGAGGTGAGATTTGTTAAAATCTTACTATTTTCCATTCTTAAGCTTTATATTGTTCTTCATTGCAGCCATTAAATCCATAAGTTAGTTGTGTTTTCTTGTGATAAAATGTAAGTGTGCTTCCCAGATTATTGTGCATGAGTATGTTTATGTTGTACATGCCTTTAAGATATGAGATTTCTTAAGCTCTAACTTATTGTTTTCCATTCATAAGCTTTTTTATTGATCTTCATTACAACCATTATAGTCATAGGTTAGCATTTGTGTTTCCCTACGGTTTATATTGCAACCATTACATTCATAGTTAAATAGTTACTTGTGATAAAGTGTGTGGTTCCCAGTTTGTTGTTTGTGAGTATGTTTATGTTGTACATGCATTTAAGATATGAGATTTTTTAAGCTCTCATTTATTGTTTTCCATTTGTAAGCTTTATATTGTTCTTCAGTATAGCCATTACAATCATAGGTTACTAGTTGTGTTTCCCTATGGCTTATATTGCAATCATTACAATCATAGTTAAATAGTTTTGTTTCCCTACGGTTTATATTGCAATCATTATAATCATAGGTTAGCAGTTGTGTTTCCCTAGTACGGTTAAGATATGAGATCTATTAATCTTTGGCTTATTGCTTTCCATTTGTAAGCTTTATATCGTTCTTCATTATAGCCATTAGAGTCATAGGTTAGCAGTTGTGTTTCCCTATATTTTATATTGCAATCATTACAGTCATAGTTAAACAGTTATGTTTCCCTATGATTTATATTGCAATCACTATAGTCATAGGTTACCAGTTGTATTTCCCTATGGTTAAGATATAAGATTTTTTAGCTCTGACTTATTTTTTTACATTCGTAAACTTTATATTGTTCTTCATTACAACCAAATAATAGTCACACATTAGCAGTTGTGTTTCCCTACGATTGATATTACAATAATTAAAGTCGTAATTAAACAATTGTGTTTCCCTATGATTTATATTGAAATCATTACAATCATAATTAAAATGTAAATGTATGGTTCCCAGTTTTTTGTGCATGAGTATGTTTATACTATATATGTCTAAGAGATATGAGATTTGTTAAACTCTAACTTACTATTTTTCATTCCTTTTCATATATTTTGTCCTTCATTAGAGTCGTTACACCTCATTTCATTTTTACTAAGTTACTTTTACCTTCACGAGTGAAAGTGTTGATAAATGTAATTTGTGACTTTAATATGTTTACCAAGTGCAAGAAATATTAAAATATGCAATATGTTATTGATTTCAAAAGAATGAATATGTTTTGAATTGATAAAATGCAATGAAAGAATATGTATTGCAATGTGAACATTCTAATGCTTTGTTCTATTATTCAAAAGGATTTAATGTGAAGGTCTAACTACCTTGGTGTTGTACTATGTTGAACACTGGAATAGGTCAAGCCTCTGGAAGAGAGGGAAATAATCACTTAGGGGAGGGGCTTGGTCTAGTAACCTTTCATAAGACCTAAACTGAGCTTTCACACACACACACTTCTAGTTTGTTCGAGTTAGGATAAAAACTTGGGAAATGGTAAGTTATTCGTAGCTTAGTTTGAGTATGATTTAGAAGACGTTATGATAGATTGTATGTGAATGTTTTGATTTGGGTTACGTGATTGAGTCTCTTTGATATGTGTGAGTTCTTTCTTTTGTGTTTAGTCAGTGAGATATAAATACCTCGTGTATATTCATCAATTGATGAGTACATGTTAATATATGATTTAATATGATTATTGAAATAGTGATATATAATATATATATGTGTGTGTGTGTGTATAATTATATTACCATAAATTATATATATGTGTGTGTATGTGTGTATATGATTATTTCAATAAATATATATATATATATATATTTGAATGACTTATGAATATAGTATATATAATATAAATATATCATATTACATATGTCAATTTATATTGTGAATCGATTATTATAATGAGAATCGATTGATAGAAATCGATTAATATGAATCAATGAAGTTATATCAATTATTATACTATGTTTGAAAGGCCAATTTGGGTGAGCCATGTGGTGGCAATAAAATCTGCTTGAAATATGAAATGCATTGGAAGTAAATAAGGGTGCATAAGATAATCTTGGTGCAACCTTTGGGAGATTTTGGAAACCCATGCACATAAAGCTAGCATATTTTGCCTTTGACCAAATGCATCGTATTGAGTTTGGGTTGTGCATAGTTTGAGGAATAGCTTTCATTTCATTTAGAATATGAATCATGTAGATGGAGTGTTAGCTACACCATTCTAAACAAATAAATCCCAAGAAAATAGCCAGATCATAGTGTCATTTTCCAACCAACGTGCAAGTCAAGCTACCAAGACTTTGTCAAAAGAAAAATAATAGAAAATATACATGTACTTGAGAAAATAGTTGACCAAGTGAAAACAACAAACATCAACCTTGATAAGTGGCATGAATGTCATAATGTGGCACCAACTAAGAAAGAGGTGAATCAATTAGAAGTTTATTTATCAATATGAATTTCTAGAATGTGAAGCATTTGAAATTTATGGAAATAACTTCATGAGTGCATAGTTGTCCATGTAAGTTGACCTGTAGGAGGCAAATACCTTGCATTTTTTATTATCTTTCTTGCTATTCATTTGAGAAGTGTGACTCAGTCATCATGGTTGTGTATGTATTCACTTTGTATCAATTTTAGTTGCCACCTTTTATTTACCTTGCTAAGTCGAATAATTTGAGCTAAGAAGTGTCAATCCTCATGCCCTCTTTCTAGCCTTTAGTTGCTAATTTTTATGTATAGATTGAGGCTCACTATCTACCTCATTTGAGAGGATGCATATATGCATGCTTGATGTGATTTTATGAGTTGTTATATTTTGATTTCCTGAGTTGTGAGAGAGAAAGTTTTTGAGATAATTGAGAGAGCATTTTGAGAGGGAGTCTTTGATAAAGTGGGGGAAAGCTATTTAGGAGTTGCTTACTAAGTTGGGAAGGCTATGTTGGGAATCTTAATTGATCAATTGGAGCATTTATTAAATAGGCATGCTAAATTCTACTCTTTTATACTTTTCATGTTTCAAAAGATTGTGTGACATGTTTGTTTTATTTGGGAAGTTAGTTCAATTGTTTATTAGGGAAAAGTTATTTTAATCTTATGTGAAAGTGAAATATTGCTTGTTGTACTTAGTGAGAATTTCATCATTATGATGTTATGCAAACCTTGAATGATAATCATTACTTGATTAAATACTCATGTCTCCTTGAAATAGGAAGTGAGTCTTAACCCTAGTGTTAGGGTATAAATTAGAGGTTATACCAATATTCAATGATAGGGTTTAGAGTTATACTGTATGGTTATGTTATTATATTATTTTGAATTAAATTCTATTCACAAAATTCTAGAAGGGGACTCACATACCGACAACCCAAAGCCATGATGAGTAGAAATCTTGTAGGTGAAAAAGCACAAACCCTTCTTAGGCTATTATCCATTTAATATGAAAAATTAGAAAATATGATAATAATTGTGATATATTGAAAGAGAGGCTTTTATGATGGTCACTTGATTGTACACTACTTTTTGTTGGAAACCCTAGGTTATGAATAACCTATTTTGTAGGATTGACTATTTGATTATTGATTAAATAAAATAAGTCAGGATTAACCTATATGATCTAATTGATTATTTGATTGTTGATTATATTGTCAATTGGAGTTGATTTATTGTTGAGACCATACTTTTGAGTGATTCCTTTATTGATACGATTAATCTTTTGATTTAGGTCATTTATTAATGAGATTGCACTCTTGCATGTGAAATTTTATTGATGTGGATGTACTTTTGAATAGATTCATTTATCAATGTGATGTTATGTTATTTTGTATAGTTAATTGGTAAGTAAGAGTTACTTTGAATTATTTAAGTAGAAGTGTCATAGTAATTTTAAGAGGGAAATAGGTTTTTCCTGGGGTTAGGATAATCCAATGAAGGGGATAGCCTATGCATATCGTATGAATGGTCAAATAAAAAATAAGCCAGGAAGGTTGGTGAGCATGTGACGTACACCCTAAAATCAAGAGTGATGAATACTTTGGCCAGAGTAATGTAAGTTGCCACTATTTACACTATCAGTTAATGGTGTTTCCAAATTTACGTACTAGATAGGGAATGCCATATGTGTAGGTTGCAGCCATTGTATGAAAAATCTATAAATGTTTAGGACACACCACCAAGTGAGCAAAGAAGGTCATTATTATTATGAGATTACCAAACCAATCTCTTTGTTGAAGGGAAGGGGCATCTTACCATATGTGGTAGATGTGCGAGGGACTTCAATGAGTCTGTGGTTGGAAAAAAAGTGCTTGAGTGATGCCTCTCCTCATTAGTTGGCAACCAATATTTGCAAGGGGACTACTTAGACCATTTGTATACCTAGTGCTAGAGAGCTCATGTGGAAGATATGTAAGTATTTATGTATCCATTTCTATGGAAGATTGTAAAAGAGAAAATGTAATCATGTATATGAAATCAATACTTTGGAAAATTGAAATACTTTGTTGTAATGCAATGGGAAAGTTTTGAAAACATGTTTATTTCAAATGTGCATATATTATTCTTATATATGAAGAGAAAAGAAATATTGCTAAGTGTTGGCATCAGAATTTTATTTACTTGAGCTAAAAGCATAGCAATTTTTTTTGTTTAGAACAATGGGCATGCTACATGTGGTATCAAAACTACCAGGTTCAACTCTAGAACCTATGAGCTCATTATGTTAGTAAAATGTAAACCTTATTGGAAGTTAAAGGTTGAAAAGTTCTTACACCAATATGGTAAGAGGAAAGGAACAAAGGTGAAACATGATGGAAGATAAGTTTCCTGAAGACTTGTTTAAGTTAGGACTAGGAAGAATTGTGCCCGAAGTTTTAAACTCCTAAATCAAAAACTCATTTGGATACACCCTTGGATCACAGAATATTATGCAACTAGGTTCAGTAGGAAGGTTATGGAGGATTTTTAATTAGAACCTTCACCCTTTAGAATGCTTTAAACAATTCTAAGGGATGGAAAGGATTGAAGTAATCCCCCTATTTGATAGCAACCTATAGATGTGAAGAGTCAAGGATTTTGGATTAAGTTAGGATAGTATGAATCTATGAGTATGTTCTATTGGAAAAGAACTAATTGATATCATAAATTGGAAAATTCAATCGAAGTAGGAAGTCAATATTCTTAGTATCAAAATCAACTATGACGGTATCCAAAGAGGTTGGATAATCCTTGTCAAACTTGATTCAATACAAGGTTAAAATATTGCTTGAGGATAAATATAATCAAGGGATAAAATTGGTATCTTAGAATAAAGGTTAGAGACCAGATTGGTTAGTAAAGGGAAACAACTTAAAAAGGGAAGATGAAAGTCGACATGATTCCACCAACCAAAATAGGAAAGGTCAAATTGGAGTTTTGTTTGAGATGGGAAAAATAAATCAAGCAACTTTAGAGTGTCTAAGGTTAAGAGAAAATAAATTTACCAAGAATTGGGGGAAAAATACTTGAAAAGAGTAGAGAACTGAAAAATTAATCAAACTAATCTGATATAGGCTCAGTTAGAACATAGTTTGTTTGAAAGTTTAGATTGAACTCACCAGCTGGTCAATGAAAGTAAACTTATGTTTAGATTTCCCAAAAGGAAATTGGGTATGGAGAGAAACTATGTGTCAAATTGAAAGAATAATATGGAAACAACTCACAAAGGTGAGGATACAATTGATATAAGGATCTTTAGGCAAGCTCCTTAACACATCAATGAAAGAGGCTTTGCAGATATGGGATAATCTTCTATTATAAATAAATGATAACAATATGTATGGAAAAGAGAATTGGAATGAAATATTAGAGTACCTCTTAGCTTGTAGAGTTGTTGAATATTCATTAGATCTCATTATAGTTGATCCAAATATTGAATGTGTGAGATTAAAGGGCACTGATGAATCCAATTTGGGGAATGAAAAAGTATTTTCAAGGAATACCATGGAGTGTAAGAAAGGAAAGTAATGGTCGATCAAATAACAAAATCCAACAACAAGGAATGATAAATTAATTCAATTTGGGGAAAGCGATTGTTTGCTAAGAGTTCAACTTTGAGTTGATCTAATTTCATGGAAACACTAAGGGGGGAAGAAAGAGAGTAGATAGACTCAGATAAAGTACCCCAAACAACAAAGTTTATTAATGTATTTCAACTTGGAAGAACTTTTGACTTCTCTATAAGTCATTATTCAAAGACCTACAACCTATGATCACAACAAGGTTGGTAAAGTTAAAAGGATAAGGTATTGGAATTATTGGAGAAAGTGGAAAGGTCAAGTGTTATAGCCATTTGGAAATAAATATTTGCAGCACAAATACTATATGAAATTATTTTGAAAGAACAAATTGTTATTATTAATCATTGATACTTTAGAAAGGATAGGAAGTATACTTATCATATAAGGAAAAATTATTGCCTATATGCATAATCATGTAAGGAAAAATTATTGCCTACACTATCAAAAAGGGAAGATTCATGAGCTCATGAATGTGAGTTACAAAGAAAACGTTCATGCTTGGTGATTAGAAGTATGTAATAAATTGTTGACATCTTTTGGAAGATAGTATCAAACCAGTATGATGAAATGAGGATTGATACTCAACTAATATAAAATTCTCATTGGAAGAAATAGATCTAATCTAAAAATCAGATTGCAACTATGGAAATGATCAAAGGACAAAAGAAATTCAGGGTATGGATGACCTAGGATGAAGAAGTTTCATCTCTGCAACAATATTTAATTATTATATTTTGAGAACTGAATATGGCCTAATTCCATAACACATCTCACTAGTCAAAGTGGACTATTATGAATCAAAAAAGAGCCTGTTTACCCAAAATTTGGGAGATTAAGGAATGAGATGAGGTAAATTAATATTATAATTAGGTCACATAGTGATGACCAAATTATTTGACGAATAGGAAACCATTATAATCTGGAAAGGGATAGAGTAAGATGTTGCAAGGAATGTAGCCATTTGTCATCTAGTATGCTAGAGGATGAAGACAAGATGTTGTCATTGGTAGGACTTGTATACTCTTATGAAATTCTAGTGGGGAAAAGTGGTAGATCATTAGAAAAGTTTGATCTTTCTATGTTGATGGAACTGGCATAACATTATGGTGGATAAAATCACCAAGGTAACCAATATAGATTGGGAAAAAATAATTTATAAGATGTTAGTCCTAAAAAACATATTGTGTGAAGAAGTTTCTTAATGTTCTCGAGAAGGTTATCTTAGATGGGAAAAAACAAGTAACTATACGGTTTTGTGAAAACCATGTTCATTTTATGAAAATTTGATTGAATGAATGCTCAAATTATTACTTAAGGTTAGCTAGTTAGGCAAAAGGGGTAAACTAGATCTTGGAGGATTTGTAGAATACTTATATACCCTAAAAAAAAAGGTTGTCAAATGGAATAGTAGACCAAAAGGATCAAGGAAAACTTGTTGATACAAGCATAAAATTATGAAGTACTATAATTATCCTTAAGGTAGATGGTTGTGTCAATGATGGACGGTCTCAGCTTCTGAGTTGTCTAATGTTGTAAACACCAAAAGAAAGGATGTGACCCACATGTAGTGTACAATACATCAAAATTCCTTATCTATTTGGGTTACACTAAGAATAAATCCATTAACCAATGATAACATTTTTTCCAACTACTAGGGTATAGTTGTCATATAGATATGGCGACTAGTGTGCTTATGAAGTACAAGGGAGTTAATATGATTATGAAGTATAACTCTTTAAGGGAAAGTATGTGTGAAGCATATAAGTTCTCCCTATATGTTAGTTTCGACCCTTAGTACAAGGTCCAACATGGATGAGATTGCAAAAGGTCATGCTTTGAGGGAAGAGTGTTGTACTATTAATAAAATATTATTATTTCTTACATGATGAGAAAATAGAATGTAAAACTTGATTTGACTTTATGAATAGTGCTTTAAATCACCAGGGATGATGATTCACAAAGGGGGAGCATGTTACACCCCATTTCATCATTACTAAGTTGCTTTTACCTTCATGAGTAAAAGTTTTGATAAATGCAATTTATGATTTTAATATGTTTACTAGGTGAAAGAAATACTGAAATATGCAATAAGATGTTATTGATTTCAAAGGAATGAATATGTTTTTTATTGATAAAATGCAATGAAAGAATATGTATTGCAATGTGAACATTCTAATGCTTTATTTTATGATGCAAAAGGATTTAATGTGAATGTCTAACTACCTTGGTGTTGTACTAAGCTAAACACAAGAATAGGTTGAGCCTCCAAAAGAGGGAAAGTATCACTCAGGACATGGGCTTGGTCTAGTAACCTTTGATAAGACCTAAAATGAGCTTTCACACATGCACTTCTAGTTTGGTCAAGTTAGGATAAAAACTTGGGAAATGGTAAGTTATCCATAACTTAGTCTGAGTATGATTTAGAAGATGTTATGATCTTGTTTGTGAATGTTTTGATTCAGGTTGCATGATTGAGTCTCTTTGATATGTGTGTATTCTTTCTTTTGTGTTTAGTCGATGAGATATAAATGCCTCATGTATATTCATCAATTGATGAGTAAATGTTAATATGTGATTTAATATAATTATAAAAATAGCTATAAATATATACATATATGTGTGTTTGTATATATGTTGTCGTAAATTATATATATATATATATATTTATATGTATATGATTATTTCAATAAATATCTCTATATATATTTATTTGAATGACTTATGAATATAATATTATATATAATATACAAATATATCATTATATATGCTAGTTTTTATTGTGAATTGATTAATATGAATCAATGAAGTTATATCGATTATTATACTATGTTTGAAAGTTTGATTTGGGTGAGCCACATGGTGGCAATAAACTTTTCTTGAAATATGAAATATGTTGGAAGTAAATAAGGGCGCATAAGATAATCTTGGTGTAGCCTTTGGGAGAGTTTGGAAATCCATGTGTAAAGTTGGCATACTTTTCCTTTGACCAAATGCATCGTATTGATTTTGGGTTTTGCATAGTTTAAGGAATAGATTTCATTTCATTTAGAATACAAGGCATGTAGATGGAGTGTTAGCTACACCATTCTAAACAAAGAAAGACCAAGAAAATAGCCAGTGCATAGTGTCATTTGCCAACCAACGTTCAAGTCAAGCTACCAACACTTTGTCAAAATAAAAACAATAGCAAATGTGCATGTATAAGAAAATAGTCGACCAAGTCAAAAGAACAAACATCAAACCTTTTAATTGGCGTGAATGACATAATGTGGTGCTAATTGAAAAATAGGTGAATCGATTAGAAGTCTATTTCTCAATATGAATTTATAGAATGCGAAGCATTTGAAATTTATGGAAATAGTCATGAGTGCAGTTGTCTATGTAAGTTGACTTGCAAGAGGCAAATACCTTACATTTTTTATTATCTTTCTTGTTTTTTATTTGAGAAGTGTGACTCATTCACCATGGTTGTGTGTGTATTCACTGTCCATCAATTTCAGCTGCCACCTTTTATTTACCTTATTGAGTTGAATAATTTAAGCTAGAAGTGCCAATCCTCATGCCCTGTTTCTAGCCTTTAGTTGTAAATGTTTTATGTATAAGTAGAGGATCTATCTACCTCATTTGAGAGGACGCATATCTCCATTCTTGTTGTGATGTTATTATATTTTGATTTCCTGAGTTGTGAGTGTACACATCTAAAAATGGTCACGGTTATTCAAACTGCTAATTAATTAAATATGAATTATTTAATTAATTAAATATGAATTATTTAATTAATATTCTAAAGTCATCTACATATAAATAAATTTAATTATTTATTTATATTGTTCATTTTTCCAATTCTTCTAGTTTAATTAAATAAATAAGTTTATTTAATTATTATTGCTTTCCTCTTAATTAAACTAAATAAATTTTATAATTGATTTATTTAATTATCATCTCGTTTCTAAAGTTTGAATGTTTAAATTCAAAACAAGGGAATATTCTGATTTCATCCCATATTTAAATATTATTTAAATATCTTTTTCATCCCACTTAATTAAATATGGTAAAATATTTAATTATCTTTCTTTTTCATTTCCCACATAATTAAATATTAATTATTTAAATTATGGAAACTTCTATTTGCACATGTCACAAGAAATTAAATAAATTTATTTATTTAATTGAACAATTATCCTCAACTTCAACCAATTTTCATAAATGAAGGTAAATGCCATGTTTGTCTCCATTTTTGAATGAGGATGGTCTTGTGGGTTGAAAAAATTCTTCCACTTTCCTCTCAACCTTCCACCTTTCTCTCAACTTATCCATCTCTCACCATTCATTCTAACAAGTTTGAATTTCAACCGTCGATCTCCACCAACTAGATTCTTGCCTCTCGAAAATCTATAAATACAACCATTTGGTAAGTAGATTTCATTCTAGATTTCATACGTAGTTACTATAGTTGCATTCGAAACAACATATCAGCATCATAGAATCATAAGCATTTCAAGTTCATAGTTTAAATCTTTAGCAATGGACGTGCATTTTCAATTAATCTCATTCTCTTAAGCTATCATTTCAACAAGCTGCTGCTTACACAACTGAGAGCCAACAACTTTAATCAAATACTTGGAGATAGAGGACAATGGAACGAATTTGAAGAAGCTGTTGTTATTAGAGTTTGCATTTATGTTTTCTAAATAGTTTTTTTCAATCTAATGTCTCATTGGTGTGTTAGTTTACTCTCTAATTAATATACGTATTTTAATAGCACACATTTTTGGCGCCCACCGTGGGGCATCCCCCCCATTTTAATCTTTTTATTGCAGAAAATTTCTGACAGGTGACGGACTGGAGTTGTGCTTTAGCACATACGAGTCTTGGTTTAGTGCATCCCTAGACTGTTTCGGCACATAGACGTACTATTTTGGCGCATAGACTGACTGTTTCGGTGCATAGACTGACTGTTTCGGTGCATAGATGGACTGATTCGGTGCATCCATGGACTGTTTCAATGCATAGACGACCTATTTTCATGCATAACGGATTGATCTTTTAGCGCATTCGTCAACTGTTTTGGCACATTGGTGGCCTGTTTTAGCGCATACAAGGGCTTTGTAAAAAAGGATCCTGATTTTGACGCCTTCCATAGACAGGATCTTTCTGGTTTAAAAAGAAGCAACCCTAGGATAGACACGGTTTAAAATGAAGCAATCTAGGGTAGTCACCACACACTATTTTTGTAGTTAAAATGAACCCCATGCCTACTGTGAAGCAACATCTTCACTTAGTTTAGATCATTGTCATTTAGTGCTATAAAAAGAACATTGTTTGCTTTGTCTGTGGCAATAGGTCTATGCTCTTCCCTTAATTGGGTGATCAGAATACCAGAGTGCCTTTTTCATTTTCCTGCAATGTTTATGCTTTCTTACATCCTTTGGAGGGCCTTCTCTTGTGGGAAAAAGTACTCACCCAAGAGGAATGACCCAAGTGGGAACAACTAAAGCCAAGTTTTTTGACCCACTATAATCAAAAGCGAATTTGGGGAAAGTCCACAATTCAACGACAATGTGCAAGATAGCCATCCCCAAAGCCTTTGTTCTAAAGGTTGGGAGGTCTCCTGAGAGATTTTATCTATTGTCGCGCTAAACAAAAACATTTACTATGAACCATAGTGTAGAAAGCCAACTGTGTCAATATCCAAACATCATTTCAAACACAGTGCAAGGGGAGGGAAGAATTTTCCCCCAAGACACTCACCATATAATCACCACAGATTTTTTGCTTAGGGGATTCGGTATTCACTTCCGTCACCTTGAGTACACACCAGAAAAGGACAAAAACACGGGCGCCCTCTAGGGGGTGACATGGCTGTGTGAGTCGACGGAATTTTAAGATGTGGGTTGTGGATGTTATGATGAACTATTTGACAAACTAAGAGTGAGTCTAATCAAAGTGCTTATCTTGTTCAATACCCGTGAAAATCTCAAGAACATACACTCTTTGTTTAGCTTTTAGAATTAAAAAAACAACTGTCTGCTACTGTATGCTGTGTTTTTCACATTTAAATCAGATTAAGATCATCCAAAAATATCAAACTGTCCAAACATGTCTATCTCAGAAGTTTAAACAGATATTTCAGCACATCACTGCTCTGTTTCGGTGCATCTCTGCTCTGTTTCAATGCATCCCTGCTCTGTTTTGATGCATTTGTGCTTTGTTTCGATGCATCTATGCTCTGTTGTAGCGCATCACTGCTCTATTTCGGCACATTGTTGCTCTGTTTCGGTGCATTGCTGCTCTATTCCAACACATCTGTGCTCTGTTCCAACACATCTGTGCTTTGTTTCGGCACATCTCTACTCTATTTTGGAGCATAGGTAGTCTATTTTGGCACATTCATGCTTTGTTTCGGTGCATGTGTTTTCCGAACCTAGGTATTTTTTTTTGACATTCATAAATTAGTCTTCTTAGTCTAGTATTTTCCATGCTCAGAGTTTGGATGTCTGCAACTTTTTCTAAGAAGTCTCTAGAAAGAAATATTAGAAAGCCAAAGAAATCTCTTGGTTATAAGAAGTTATTGAAGAAGAGGAAATTTCTATACCAAAGTCGAAAGGTCTTGCTTGAACACAAAACCTTTATTCACTGATATCACAACTATGTTAGAGGTTTCACTGACGATTACGTTGTAGAACCTTTATACTCATGAGCCTTCTTTCAAAGAAGAGCCCTTTCTCAAAGGCACAACCACAATCAGCGTATTCATTCTTCTTATATTCCCCAACCTACAATTACGTACACTACTCGTCCTAATCAAATTTTGCAATAGAGAACTCATGCACATTAGGCATTTATCACAATCCATCTTTTTACAAAGCTACGATCAAAACCTCATAAAGTGAAAATCATCTTTATTTTTGATCTTTGGTTTAATTCCCAGAAACAGGATTTTCATCCTTTCAATCAGGGAATCATGAGCTAAAAATTAAAAATCTTTTAAGTCATAGAATCTTCATTCTATCCTGACTTTCATATCCATCAAAATTGCACTATTTCATTCTTTTGATCAAAAGTTAGTAGAATTTGGGCAAAGCTTATGCCTATTGTCATGAGATCTCAAAAGCACATAGAAAAAGATGAAAGAGAAAGTGCAGTAAGAAAAATGGGTGATAATATTGATAGGGAAGAAAATCCCTTTCATACTGAAGAGATAACGGAGAAAAGCTTCAAGAAGCAGAGCAGGATCCCCAATTCCATACTCTTATGGAAAGGATTTTAGTACGAAACAAGGAAAGACATTTCCTTTCATTAGCTAATCAAGGAGCTAAGTTACCTGCCTATTTTGATACAAAAGGGATTAAAGAGAATCCTGAAACTCCTAATGATTTTAGTGCCCTTAATCAACATATAAAATAATTACAAGGGAAAATAAAAGAAATGCAAGGGGGTGCAACAAAGAAGTATGTTTTGGATGACATATGTCCTTATCCTTTTGATAGGAGTCTTCAAATGATTCCTTTTCCAAAACATTGCGAAATCCTAAATTTGATAGGTACAATGGGAAAACTGACCCCATTGAACATGTGAGGGATTTTCGAATTATGAGCTTAGAATTCGCTCATGAAGATACCTACTTAATGTGATTGTTCCCACAAAGTCTGGGTGGACAATCCATGGAGTGGCTTTCAAATATCACTTCCCCCATCAAAACCTTTGAGGAGTTGATAAATAAATTCATATCACAATACTCCTACAACATCCAACACCAAATAACCATGCTTGATCTTTGTAAGGTAAAACAAAAGGTAGAGGAATCTTTCACTACATTTTTGCAAAGGTGGAGAAGGGTGTTTGCTAGATACTCTCGCCCTGTTCCTGAAACAGAAAAGATGGAGATCTTTATCGATAGTCTAATCAAGAGATGAGTTACAGACTAAACCTTCATTGTCCTCAATCATTTGAAAAATTGATTGAGAACATGATTACTATTGAAGGTGCTTTGGTCAAGTGCGGAGTTCTAAAAATTGATAAAGAGGGTCCAAATTCATACAACAAAAAAAACCACAACAATAACAACAATGACAAGTCATGATTTTGGACTCAAAATAAAAATGTTGTGAACAATGGGGTAGTAGATGCTAACAATGTGAATGTGAAGCCTACCATCCTTAATGTATTAGGTATCCAACATAGCAATAATGCTGGAAATTCTAGTACCCAAGGTAATGTTTCGAATCAAGGGAATGTGACTAATAATCGTGGAAATAATTTTGGCAATAATCAAAATTCAAATGTGCCCAGATCCTCCTATTTTTTGAATCAACAAAGTTTTATTCCCTTGGGTCAATCTTTGGAATCCATTCTCAAAGAATTATTGAATAAAAGCGCTATTACATTGCCACCACAAAGAGACTATGAGCCTAGAGTTAAACCACCATCGTGGAATGACTCACAATTTTGTGATTATCATAGGTGTAAAGGTCATAAGACAAATAATTGCCAAGGGTTACAGAATATTGTTTAGGACCTGATTGATAACCGCACCATTATGGTTCAAGGACATAATGTCAATGATAACCATCAGGCATTCAAGGATCCGCTCCCTAATTATCAAAAGGGGGAATCTTCGGGTGACAAGGGCAAGAATGTTAATTATGTCCATGACACCATTATCAATCATATTTATACTGACAATCAATAGATCAATGCTATCCAAATCAAAGGTAAACAAGAATATAGAGAGGTCAATACTACGACAAGGGGATAGGCCAAAATCATTGTAAAAGGATGCTCATCTAAAGTGGCAATTCCCCCTCCAAGTCAATACAATTTGGTTGATCAACTACAAAAAACATCAGCCCAAATTTCTATCTTGGAGCTCTTAAAATTGTCACCTGCGCATAAGGACATTCTGGAAAAGGCACTTGTTGATACAACTGTCTCTCCTGATCTAGATATCAATAAATTTCAAGCCATGGTGGGACACTTGTCCTCATCTGCATGTTTATTCTTTACTGAAAAGGATGACTCATCCATAACCCATCCACATAATTCATCACTCTACTTAGAGGTCATGGTTCACAAAGCTCACATTCTACGTGTCCTAATAGATGGGGGAGCCAGATTAAACATTTGTACTTTAAAATTGGTCCTAGCTTTGGGATATTCTAAAGAATCTATAGATCCACGAAGGAAGATTATAATCAAGGCATATGATGATGAGGAAAGGACTTCCAAAGGCCTCATCATGCTACCAATCAGAGTGGGACCTATTGTGAAGAATACCTTTTGTCAAGTTCTAGATCGGGATCTAACTTATAACATACTCTTGGGTCATCCATGGATCCATGACATGCAAGTTGTTCCATCTACTTATCATCAATGCTTGAAGTTTCCATATGATGGATAGGAAGTAACAATACCTGTTGATCACATTAGTAGTCAAACTTGCTCTAACCTAAGAGCAACTCAGGACACACTCGTCCCACATAATAGAGAGGCCTTGGCCATCTCTACCTCCAAGTACAATGAGCAAGCATGAGAAATGATAAGTAATTTTGGCACCAAGCTAAAATTGAAAGATAATGGAGTGGGGGGATATTCTTTATCTCTCTCTAATTTACCCATATCTCCAAGATCCCATGGTCAACCATCAACATCCATACAGTAGGCTACAACAGCTTTAGCCTCAGCTTCAGTTCCCATTACCAAGTTTAATGGAGTGTTTATTAAAGAAAATAAAATGGAAGATAGAGCTATCCTTGATTGGCTCTATAAAGATGAAAAAGAATGAATCAGTACAGCATATCAAGTTACCCACAGAACAATATGGAAAAGGTTATGCGATCATGCAATAAATGGGTTATGAAGGAAATGGCCCTATAGGTAAAAGAAAAGAGGGTATCATTGAACCTATCCAACTGAAGACAATGCACCCAAAGGATAAGACTTGGTTAGGATATGGTTAAGATACAAAGGAGGAAGTGGTACAAAGAATGTCTAAAGAGGAGTTAACTGAAACAATCCTGAGAATTCAAGCAAATAATTTTGATACTGACTCCAATGAATATGAATGGGATGACTTCTCTGATGATACTTTCATCTTAGAGAAAAGGGTGGATGTCATACACAAATTTACACCTGCATTATTTCAAGGGGAAAGCTCAAGGTCTTCTCTTGATTATGTTCTGCAAAGAGATCATGACTCAAGTGAAACCGATTCGATTCAAAGTGAAACAGATCATCCACAGGAGGATACCATCCTAGACCTCTCCCATAACAATGTTAACAATAGTATCATGACTCTAATGGCCAATGACCTTACCCATCCTAATGATCCATTTCCTTTGGTTCATCCTGAACTCATCGATTGGGAACAAATCGTACCTATTGATGTCCCAACTTTTCTTGATGATGAAACCATAATAAATTTTCTTTGTTCATCCCAATCGGAAACAGGTTCCACCAAGGAATCACAAGATCAGAGTTTTTGATAGGAAAGTGCCAAGTTTCTCAGCTATGAAATAAATAACATAAAAGAAAGATCTAATGGTGAAAACCTAACAAAGGTAGTATTAGATCAAGAAAAGAGAAAAATAAAAAGCGCATCCAATGGTGAAAACCTTTCAAAGGCACCAGAGGATGGGAAACTTGACATTCTTCTGGAAAATTACCAAGAAAGGTCTTCTATTCTAATCGAACCAACATAGGCACTCAATATAGGTACTACAAAAAAGCCCAAAGTCTTGCAATTGGCCACATCTTTAATAGAAAAGGAAATACCAGGATTCACAGAATTTCTCAAGAACAATCAAATCAGTTTTGCATGGTCCTACGTGGATATGCCTGGATTAGATCCAGATCTCATCATGGATCATCTATCTATTATGCCGGGGGCAAAACTTGTAAAACGGAAACTCAGAAAAATGCACCCACATGTTGCATTATTGGTTAAAGAGGAATTAAAGAAGCTTTTAGATGTTGGATTCATTTGGTCTATCGACTATGGAGAATGGATATCCAATATCGTACATATTTCAAAGCCAGATGGAAGAATTAGAATTTGTACAGATTTCAGAGATTTGAACAAAGCATGTCACAAAGATGACTTCCCTTTGCCAAACATAGATATGATTGTTGATTTGACGGCTAGGCATGCAATGTACTCATTAATGGATGAATTTTTAGGTTAAAACTAGATAAATATTGCACCAGAGGATCAAGATAAAACAACATTCACATGTCCTTGGGGTACCTATTGCTGGAATGTAATGCCCTTTGGGTTGAAGAATGCAGGAGCTACATACCAATGTGCAATGACAACAATTTTTCATGATATGATGCATACATTCATGGAAAATTATGTTGATGACCTCCTTGCCAAATCTAACACCAGGGAAGGACACATAGATATCTTATCTAAAATTTTCAGAAGAATGGAATAGTTCAAAGTAAGACTTAATCCGAAGAAATGTGTTTTGGAGTGAAATTTGGAAAGTTGCTTGGTTACATTGTATCAGAATAGGGAATTGAAGTGGATCCAACTAAGGTGCAAGAAATTCTTGATATGCCACCACCAAGGAATATTATTCAATTACACTCTTTGCAGGGACGGTTACAATCCATTCAAAGATTCATTACTCAACTGGCGGATAAAATTTTACCATTTACACATCTCTTACACAAGAATGTTCCATTTAAATGGGAGTACAAATATGAATCAACGTTTGATCAGATAAAGCAGTATCTCATGAATCCACCAATATTGATTCCACCAGTGCAAGGTGCACCACTCATATTGTATATTTCTACCACGAAAGTGTCCCTAGGAGCATTATTGGCACAAGAAGATAACTTAGGAAAGGAGCGAGCAATTTATTACATCAGTCGAACTTTGACAAGTCATGAGCTAAATTACACATTCATTGAAAAATATTGCTTAGCAGTGGTATTTACTTCTCAAAAGTTACGACATTATATGCTAGCACACACAATAAAGCTTGTGGCTAAGATCGACCCACTTAAATATCTTCTAAGTAAGGCAACCTTAACTGGTAGGTTGGCTAAATGGGTTATGATCCTAAGTGAATTTGATATTCATTATGTGGATCAAAAAGCTATAAAGGGATAGGTAATTATGGATTAGTTAGAAGAAGCACCAATACAAGTAGAACACCCTATACACATTGATTTTCCTAATGCTGATGTATTCACAACAGTTATTAAGCAGTCATGGGCGCTTTATTTTGATGGTTCTTACACTCAACATGGTTCAGGAGCAGGGATTATTTTTATTACACCTCAAGGACATACAATTCCAAAATCTTATCGGCTAATGTTTCCTTGCACAAACAACATAACTGAGTATGAGACATTGGTAATTGGCATGAGAATTGCAGTAGATTGGAAAATCATAGAACTTCAAGTTTTTGGTGATTCACAACTTGCTATAAATCAAATCAATGATGAATATCACACTAAAGATGACAAGTTGATACCTTACAAAACAATGGTGGATGATTTCAAGAAATACTTCGTTGATATCAAGTTCATACAGATTCCACATATTGATAATAAAGAAGCTGATGCAATGGCTACAATAGTCTCTCTACTTCAGTTATTAGAGAATCAAACACAATATGATTTCTTGGTGGAACAATTGTTTTCTCCCGCCTATGAAAATCCAGAAACTCAAATCATTTTCCATTTAACCAGTTCTGATTCTCCCCTGTATGGCCAAATTTACACTTACCTAAAGGATACTACTTTACCTTTAGACTTGTCTAGGAATCAAAAAAGAAATGTCATCCATCAATCCTCCCATTATACCTTAATTGCTGACGTCTTATACCGGTGTGGTTTGGATGGCACCCTCCTTAGATGTCTCGAACATGATGAATCTGAAAAGGCCTTACAAGAGGTACATGGTGGAATTTGTGGGACACACTCAAGTGGACTAACCTTAGCCAAAAAAAACTTATTTGATTGGGTTACTATTGGCCGACTATGGAGAAGGAATCATTCATTTTTGTGAAGAAATGTGCAAAATGTTAGATTCATGGGAATCTCATTCATGCTCCTGCTCAGGAATTACAACCCTTCACCACAACATGGCCTTTCACTCAGTGGGGATTAGATCTAGTTGGCAAGATACACCCATCATCTTTGAATGGACATAAATTCATCATTATAGCCACTGAGTATTTCACTAAATGGATTGAAGTTGCTCCCCTAACAACTGTTAATGGCAAACAAATCTCTTCATTTATTTTGAACTATATCATCTATCGATATGGTATTCCCAACTCTATTATCACAGACAATGGAAGACCCTTTAAAAATCAGGATGTTGATGAGCTATGTGAAAGATTTTGCATCCAACATAGGTTCTCTACACCTTACTATCCACAAGGGAATGGTCAAGCTAAAGCTTCAAACAAAAAAATTCTAAATATTTTGAAGAAAATAGTGAATGAAGCAGGTTGTGATTGGCATGTCCAATTGAATCCAACATTATGAGCATACAAAACAAGTATTCGCTCACCAACAGGTACTACTCCTTATGCTTTGGTCTATGGAGTGGAAGTTATTCTGCCACTGGAAGTTGAGATTCCTTCACTTCGAGTATCACTCAAGGGGTTAATCAATGATGAAGACTACATAGTATCAAGGTTGCAAGAGCTGGAACTACTTGATGAACGACGTCAAACTGCAGTTAATCATTTGAAGGGGTATCAATAGGTTATGTCCCGTAGCTACAATCACAGAGTCAAACCACAAAATTTTCAAGTGGGTGACCTAGTTCTCAAAGAAAACCCTCATAATCAATAGGATCGAGAAACAAAAGGCAAGTTTGAACCTAATTGGCTGGGCCCTTTTGTTATCATTGCGGCATATGGATCAGGGGCGTATCAGTTGTCAACATCAGAAGGGGACTTGATTGAAGATCCAACCAAAAACATTCATCTGAAGAAGTTTTATGACTGAAAATATCAAAAACAATATAAAAAGTCCTGAAAAATTCAAAAAAATAAAAAAGAGCAAAAATACAAAAAAACATAAAATCAAGAAAAAGTGCAATAAAAACAAATGGTGAAAACCTAGTAAACAGGCATTGTTTTTTATTTTGTTTGGCTCTCTTATCTATTAGGATACATTTTGCATATCCATCTTTTCATCGGCATCACATTCATGCCATGCCATCACATTCACATCATGCGTCACAACATCTCCTTGAAACAACAAGGATCTCATCATGGCTGGATGATTAAGGTTATCCCTAGCAGTATTTGTATACAATAGGAATCAAAGAACAAGGTCATTAGGGGGAAATTTGCTTCTTGGAGCTTTCTAGCAGGAAATTGGTAACATATGTCAATAATCAGAATATCAGGAAACAAAAAAAATTGTCTAGTTACAATTAAGACTGCATGACTATTTTGACAAATAACATAAACAAATTGGATGATCTTAATCTGAATAAAATGAATGGAACACTTAAAGCATAAGTTGGTTTGTTGTTTTGACATTTAATGACATCATATCTTTGGAGTGATTCAATGATGTACTGAATTAGAATCACAAGGAAGAAATATGATTTTTCTTTGCTTGTTGTCTGTAAGCTAATCGTTAGTATTATGAAAATTGGTCATGGGACATGCTCTACAACGTATCATTGATGACATTTTGGAATTTGCATAGGAAAATGGTTAACTTTTGTCTGTTTATGCAAACAATACTCAGGTCATCTTGGTTTAATTATACCTCGATGCTTGTATTAATTTGCTATATCAAAAATCATGAAAGCAGTACTCAGGTCATCATTGGTGCTAACATACCCTTTGATGCTTGTACTAAATTTCAACATGTCAAAAGGCTCACTGATGAAAATCACGTGCAACATGAAATGACAAAAGGGAGAATGATTCGTTACTACATTCTACGATTTCATGATTCATTTAGGTTTGCATTTTGAAGGCTGTATAAGGTAAAATTTTTGAAGGTTGGTAAGAATTTGATATATCTTCTTGAAACAACAATTGAGTAAATTTGGACATTTGTGGCATTTTATTCCATTATCATTCATTATATTTAATTTCACCATCATTCATTTAGCTTATCATTTTTCATTACATTTGCATACTTGCATCATCATTTACATATCATATACATCATTTATTATTTTATCATAACATTAACATTTACATTTGCATTTATTACACATCTTTTCACACACATTCATAATAAAGTTGCATCCATTTCATTCATTTTGCATCATCATTTAGGTTATCATTAGTTTACCAATTACATCATTATCATTATTATCATTATTATCATATTACATCATTATCCATGTCATATGCATATCATTCATTAAATATTACATCTTCATAATCATATCATTTATCCATTTATCTTATTTCATCATAATTTTCCATTTAAATCATTCATCATTACATCATATCACTTTTCATATCATTAAAACATTCAAATCATTACATATTACATCTTGCATTCATTGCATACATCATGAAAGAAAATCATTTAGATAACATCATTACATCATTACATCATCATACATAATTTCACATCATCATTTTCATATCATATTTTTATTGCATCATCATACACGACATAGCATATAGAAATAAAATGTATAAAATCATCCATAATACGTGCATGAACAAATCACCACTGCATCTCATAAATCTTATCAAAACAAATGTCCAAAAATACAAGGATATCAAATGTTTCAAAAAGATATATCAAATACAATGAAATAAATGTGTCAAAATGCTCATCACTGAGGGGCATCTGGCCATGGAGCATGGTTGCTGCTGCCTCCTGAGGTAGTGGGTCTTGATAGATCTCTACTCCTAGATGCTCTGATCTCTCATCTGATTGGCTGACCCACACTCCTGGTAACACTCCTGGAATGACTGCGTGAATGGGTCCGAGACTGAGTACCTAATTGTGTGAAGACAATCCTCTTCTCGAGTGGTACTGCCTCGAAGTATCTCATCCTATAATAGTCGGCCTCCTGAGCAGTCTCTAGTCCCTCTGCTACAACCTCTCCAATAGAGGTGCTCTCAACTGATCTGAGGAGTCTCTCGGATACCCCCTCAGCCTGTATACACGTCTCCCGAAAGCTATCTTGCTCTACTGTAAGGTGAGCTATTTATGGGTTAGGAGGTGGTGGTTGTGCAATCTGTACCTATAGCTAACTGATCATCCCTTGAGCCTGTGCTAACTGAATCTGAAGAGTCTGAATCTCTGCCTGCAAAGCATCTATCTGTCCCTATGAGGGAGCCCTGATAATGATCTGTGGAGCTGAAGTACTCGACTGGTCCACTACTCTCGATGTCTATGGCCTCGTCTTGAAGAGAACATCAAAGAAAAATATTTGTCCTCCACCCCCACCACCTCCATCATCCCCACTGCCATCACTGCTATCATCTAGGCTACCAGAGTCATCCCCATCATCGCCCTCCTCATCAATATCCATAGTTGTTGCATCCGGTACCTATGCCTGTGCCTCTCCCTGTGGTTACCTTGCTGCTACCTGTGCCTGTGCCTGTCGTCGCCCTCCTTGAATAACTGGTCCTCCCAATAATGGAGTAGGCTCATCTGGACTAGTAAACCTCAGAAAGGGATGTGTGTAAAAGTATGTTGCATACTCGTCTGTCATCCTTGCATCTGAAACATCTAGATGTATAGCCCAAAAGTTTGGCTGTAAGTCTAGATAGTCTGCTCTAGTAGCCTCGATCATCACAACTAGACCCCACTCTGGCACATCCTCTCATTGCCTGGCATAATGTGCCTGACCCTATGGAATCATCTACACTAATCCAAATTGCCTCAAGACTCTCATCACTAGAAACCGCTCGATAATGAAAGGAGTCCGCCCAATCAAGTATCTCGACCTCGTAAAGTAAGGCAACTCTATATCATCCACCTCCCATGGATCACAATCTAAATATGGTCTCCAGATGACTGTATCCAAATTATCTAGCATGTGCCGCCAGTACTCTAACTTGCCTAGCCTCGGCTAGAGAAGGCGACTTGTGTAGGTATAAACGTATGGGAAACCAAGGGGACAATCCCTCCAAACAATGGGACGAGTAATGGAAAAATGCTCCCATGCAAATATCTGTAGTAGAGTAACTCCACAGGAGAGACTCTTCCCATTTGTGTATACGACCTAATGAAGATCGTGGTACAAATGGACAAGCATACACGATTCCCATGCATATCTAGTACGGTGGAGAAGCATATCCTCCAGAATCCTACCCCACCCAACTGATAGTCCCTTTGCCCTACGGTCAGGACAAAGGAAACCACCGATGAAACTTGCTAAAACCGACAGCAGCGGGGCATATCTCTCCATTATCTCCTTTTAGGGAATCTCATATCCGAAGACATGAGGATCCTAGAAGAGTCGTCTCAAAGCATCGGTCCCTCCAATATCCTTGTGATTGTAGATCACAAGCTCACCAACTACAGGAATACCCAGGATCTTGCACACATCCTCCGGTGTCACGATAATCTCTCCTATGGGTAAATTAAATGTGTTATGCTCGCTATGCCACCTCTCAGCTAACACAGTCAACAATTCCCTATTGATCCAATACTGCGAGATCCTCAACAGTGGACTCAAACCACAATGGTATATCACCTCTAAATCATCCTGAGACAGTCGAGGAATCATCTCCCATGTCTGAGGAAATCTCTCTCTAATATGGAGAAGGTTAAATTCCTCCTTTATGACATTACAAGCAATCATGTAAATCAATCAGCAAGGGATATATCAATGAATCAGTACATCAAGTAAGTTCAATCAAATCAAATTAAATCTTATTTATTTCTTCAAACAGAAAGGCAAGTAAAAAATTTCATCGATTTTTGTCTTTCAATTGCGAAAGCAAATCTATCTATCATTTCTACTATTTTTTTTTCATATCGCATGGAAACAAATTTAATAGTCAATCGACTCAACATCATTACTATTTGTCTTTCAAATAGGAAAGCAAATTTATCAGACCTATTTGTTCTTCAAGCACGAAGAATTTTTTTATCAAATCGAGCTAATCTAATCATGATGTTTTTCAAAAGCATAAAATCAGTTGTCTAATCTAGCAACAATCATCAAACACTTATCAATTTTTCTTCAAATTTTCAAAATTCAGCAAAATTTCATGGATGCGCTAAAACAGGTCATCAATGCGCTAAACCATGTATGCACAACTTTAATTCATGGATGCGCTAAAACAGTCAATCAATGCATGAAACCACCTATGCGTGAATCTATCTAGTCTATGCGTCAAAACAGGCATTGGATGCGCTAATCTATCTTTGCGCTATTTTATCAGGTGGATGCACTATTTCAGTTATCCTATGCGTCGATCTACACTATGCGCTAAACTAGCATCCTATGCGTGACTGTTTTACATCTATGCGCTACTTT
Organism: Sequoiadendron giganteum; assembly: GCA_007115665.2. Lineage (NCBI taxonomy): Eukaryota > Viridiplantae > Streptophyta > Pinopsida > Cupressales > Cupressaceae > Sequoiadendron > Sequoiadendron giganteum. The sequence continues at coordinate 73,228,713 of CM021105.1, forward strand.
GTATGCGCGTGTTTTTATCTAACCTATGTGGCACTATACTATGGCTCCTATGCGCTAAAATAGGAATTGAAAAATTTAAAAAAAATGAAAAAAAAGTGAAAATCAATAAAAAAATTTACAAAGAGGATCAAGTTGACTTACCAGAGGTCCGTATGTGGCTGGCCTTTGATACAGGGGAGCTCGCTCAAATATGTGGTGCTCATAATGGATTGGACTCTTATTTTTACCTCTCAGAGCTCTCAAAATTACCAAAGGTTACTGTTCAAATGACAATGACTTTTCATCTTTACCACCTTTTAAGGGGGTAAAAATGTGAAAATATTCAATTTTTTACTAGGAAAAGTGTTGTTTCGAGAGTTAAATCACCTAATCTCTTCAAAAATCATCAACATCCTTTCAAAGCATCCTCATTATCATTCAAATCATGTGATTTATCTCTCGAGGGGGCATATAGCATCGATAATTTCCAAATTCTGGGGCAAAATTCTTTGAAGCAATGCGTAAAACACATCACTTCAAAGAGGGGCAAAATGTATACATCTAAAAATGGTCACGGTTATTCAAACTACTAATTAATTAAATATGAATTATTTAATTAAAATTCTAAAGTCATCTACATATAAATAAATTTAATTATTTATTTATATTGTTCATTTTTTCGATTCTTCTAGTTTAATTAAATAAATAAGTTTATTCAATTATTGCTACTTTCCTCTTAATTAAACTAAATAAATTTTATAATTTATTTATTTAATTATCATTTATTTCTAAAGTTTGAATGTTTAAATTCAAAACAAGGGAATATTCTGATTTCATCCCATATTTAAATATTATTTAAATATCTTTTTCATCCCACTTAATTAAATATGGTAAAATATTTAATTATCTTTCTTTTTCATTTCCCACATAATTAAATATTAATTATTTAAATTATGGAAACTTCTATTTGCACATGTCACAAGAAATTAAATAAATTTATTTATTTAATTGAACAATTATCCTCAACTTCAACCAATTTTCATAAATGAAGATAAATGTCATGTTTGTATCCATTTTTGAATGAGGATGGTCTTGTGGGTTGAAAAAATTCTTCCACTTTCCTCTCAACCTTCCACCTTTCTCTCAACTTCTCCATCTCTCACCATTCATTCTGACAAGTTTGAATTTCAATCGTCGATCTCTGCCAACTAGATTCTTGTCTCTCAAAAATCTATAAATACAACCATTTGGTAAGTAGATTTCATCTTAGATTTCATACATAGTTACTATAGTTGCATTCAAATCAACATATCAACATCATAGCATTATAAGCATTTCAAGTTCATAGTTTAAATCATTAGCAATGGACATGCATTTTCAATTAATCTCATTCTCCTAAGCTTTCATTTCAACAAGTTGTCGCTTACACAACTGAGAGCCAACAACTTTAATCAAATCCTCAGAGATAGAGGACAATGGGATGAATTTGAAGAAGTTTTTGTTATTAGAGTTTGGATTTATGTTTTCTAATTAGTTTTCTTTCTATATAATGTCTCATTGGTGTGTTAGTTTACTCTCTAATTAATATATGTATTTTAATAGCACATAGTGCTCGAGAGAAATTTTCTGAGAGAATTGATAAAGGATTTTTAGAGAGAGTCTTTGGTCAAGTGGGGGAAATCTATTTGGGAGTTGCTTATTGAGTTGGGAAGGTTTTTTTGAAATCTAAATTGATCAATTGGAGTATTGCTTAAATAAGAATGCTAAATTCTACTCTTTTATACTTTTTATGTTTGAAAAGATTATGTTACATTATTTTTTTCATTTGGGAAGTTAGTTCAATTGTTTATTGAAGGGAAAAGTTATTTTAATCTTATGTGAAAGTTAAATATTGCTTGTTCTACTTAGTGAGAATGTCATCATTACAATGTTATGCAAACCTTCAATGATAATCATTACTTGATTAAATACTCATGTCTCCTTGAAATAGGAAGTGAGTCTTAACCCTAGTGTTAGATTATAAAGTTAGAGGTTATACCAATATTCAATGATAGGGTTGATAGTTTTACTATACGGTTATTTTATTATCTTATTTTGAATTAAAGCCCATTCATGTAATTCTAGAAGGGGACTCACATACTGGCAACGCAAAGCCATGATGAGTAGAAATCTTGTAAGTGCAAAAGCACAAACCCTTATTAGGCTATTATCCTCCATATTAAATGAAAAATTAGTAAACATGAGAATATTTGTGATATATTGAAAGAGAGGCTTTTATGATGGTCATTTGACTGTACACTACTTTTTGTTGGAAACCCTAGGTTATGAATAACCTATTTTGTAGGGTTGACTATTTGATAATTGATTGAAGAAAATAAGTTGGGATTAACCTATATGATCAAATTGATCATTTGATTCTTGATTATACTTTCAATTGGAGTCGATTTATTATTGAGACCATACTTTTGAGTGATTCCTTTATTGATATGATTAATATTTTGAGTTAGGTCATTTATTGATGAGAATACACTCTTGCATGTGAAATTTTATTGATGTGGATGTACTTTTGAATAGATTAATTTATTGATGTGACGTTATGCTATTTCATATGGTTAATTGGTAAGTAAAAGTTACTTTGAATTATTTAAGTAGAAGTTTCATTGTAATTTTAAGGGAGAAATAGGTTATTCTTGGGGTTAGGATAATTCTATAAAGGGGATAACATATGCATAGGGTATGAATGGTCAACTACAAATTGAGTTAGCAAGGTGGGTGAGCATGTGATGTACACTCTGAAATCAAGAGTGATGAATACTTTGGCCAAAGTAGTGTAAGTTACCATTGTTTACATTGTCAGTTCACGATGTTTCTAAATTTATGTACTAGATAGGGAATGCCATATGTGTAGCTTGTAGCCATTGTATGACAGATCTAGAAACATTTAGGACACACCACCAAGCTCAGAGAAGGTCATTATTATTATGAGGTTACCAAACCAGTCTCTTTATCAAAGAGAAGGTCATCTTACCATATGTGGTAGATGTGTGAGGGACCACAATGAGTTCGTGGTTGGTGGAGAAGCAATTGAAGAATGCTTATCCTCTTCAGTTGGTGACCAATATTTTCAAGGGGACTACTTGGACCATTCATATACCTAGTGCCAAGGAGCTCATGGAAGCTATGTAAGTATTTATGTAACCATTTATATGGAAGATTGTAAAAGAGAAAATTAATCATGTATTATGAAATCAATACTTTGGAAAGTTGAAATACTTTGTTGTAATGAAAAAGGAAAGTTTGGAATGATGTTTATTTAAAATGGGCATATTATTCTTATATATGAAGAGAAATTTTTTAGTGCTAAGTGTTAGCATCAAAATTTTATTTACTTGAAGTTAAAAGCATAGTAATTTTTCTGGTAGAATAATGGGCATGTTACAAGTGTCATGTGTTATTAGGTGTGTTTCCCTTGTTTACAATGTAAGTGTAGCTCCCACTTTGTTGTGCATGAGTATGTGTATATACATGCCTATGAGATATAGTCATGGGTTATCAGCTGTGTTTCCCTTGCATACAATGTAATTATGGTTCCCAATGCCTAAGAATGCCTATTTTGTGCTTGTCACTCCTCTTTTTATTATATCACTCAATCCAGAATAAGTGAAGTATATATATATGTATTGCTATGTTTATGAACTATTTATAGTATTTTTGAATGTTAATGCAACAAACTAAAAAGTAAAAATATACACAAACTAATTAATCTTTTGTCCAAGCATCAATATTTTCATACACAAAGAAAACTATCATTCAATATGAAAATACCTTCCCATTATTGTCAGAAGAACTAAATATATGTTTTTTTCCCTTCTTGATTTTGATTGTACTTATTCCATGCAGATGACTAAGTGTAATGGAATGGTGACCTGCATTGCTACCAAAAAAAGAAGAGAGCCATGACATGTTTCCCTCCCACAAACGAGGGGCTAAATATCCCCTAGAAGTAGATCCTATAACTCATGCAGAAAACAATCCTATTGCACAAATAGTGGAGAATTTTACACTTTGAATACCATAGAATGAGGTTCCTACACCTTGAAGACAACAAAAGGTAATAATGCAACAATGGTTGTTGTCATCAGGGTTAGATTTTCAAGTTTAAAGCTTATTAGATCAATAAACATACAATTCCTAATAAACTATCAAGGACAATGAAATCATAAAAACATAAATCAAAATGAAACAATATCACTCAATCCTTCATGCATTCATTGAATTATCTCCATAGCTCTTCTCCATTTTTCTATTAAATGATTCTTTCCCTTAGATTCGAACGTAGCCTAAAGTAAATGATAGTAAAATATAGAAGAAAGTATTATATCAATAGCATGTATTTATAAACTCTAGATATCTCAAAATGATAAATGACAAAAATATTTATAGAGAGGTGAATGTGAAATGTACAGTTGAGATTGACTGATTTTTAGCTCAAATAATGGCTGAAATTAATCGAGACGAGACAAGATAAGATTATAAGTGAAAGAGCAAGAGGAAATTAACTAATTTCACAAAAAATCACTTCAATTTGAGAGAGAAATTGCATTTTGAAATAATGAAAACATTATCTCATTGCAAGAGGAAAAGAAGAGTTAACTTTTTGATTAAATAGAAATTTAATTCAAAAAGTGAGAGGAAAGATAAGCTATTTAATTAAAATTTAATTAATTCATGATAGAAGATGTCAAAAATGAATAATTAAATAATTGTCATAATTATTTAATTATAGTGAAAAATGTTAAATGATTAAATAAATATAAATTCATTTAATTATAAAGGTTAAAGATATTAATGACATAATTAAATAAATAAAAATTTATTTAATTAATCAAAAGAAGACATAGAAGGATAAAATGAATTAATTAAATAATCTAGATTATTTAATTAATAAAAGACTTGACGATATTAGATAATAATTAAATAATCAAGATTATTTAATTATTAAGGATGATGAAGGGGATTTAATTAATTCATGAACCTAATGATAAAATTTTTAGGTGTCTACATTTGCCCCTCTTTGATACAATGTAGTTTACCGCATTATGTCAAAGAAAATTAATCAAAAAATGCCTGGGTGAAAGTAGGATGAGGAAGGATGATGAGGAGGTACTGGTATGCTCCCTCGAGAGGACAGACAAGTTCAAAGAACATGATTGTGCTCTCGAAATGGATGAGAGGAATAGAAGACAAAGGACAAAAGGATAGAGGAAAATAGATAAGGATGATGAAGATGTAGAATAGAAGAAATTTCAGAGCAAAAAAGATGAATGTTAGCATGGAAGACATGGATGTTGAGATAGTGCTAGTTGAGATACTTTGCAAATATATATTTTTCTATGCCAGGCTTTTGCATTTAATCATCATTGGGCAGTAAAAATATGAAAAAGGACAACAAACATCATGGTATGACATAGACCAAGGTGTGCAAGGTCATCCATCTATAAAACAGATAGTCACAGACAAGGAGTACCCTAACTCATACTAAGGGTCATGTTGCACCATTATTTTTGCCAAGACAAACCACAAACAACAATCAAAATAAAAGACAAGTCATGAGACATCATTGCTCCTCTAATTCCTTCATGGGACATCCTCGAGGGGGCTAGTAACATGACCAAAGTAAATCCAAAAGGTAAGAAAAAATAGACCAACAAGGCCAATAGTCATTCAAATTGTTTGCTAATAAGTGTTTACCAGTGTGGTAAGCGACTAAGTGAGTGATGGGTTGATTATTTTGATAAGGCATGGTTTTATGAGAAGAAACATGTTGTATAAGATGTCAAGTTTGGTTTCGATCATGTAACTTCCTATATAAGGCAAATGACAAAGTGTGATAGTGACAAGGTCTGGTTTTAGGAAGGAAACATCTTGTATAAGACCATTGGTTTTGATCGATTTGACTAGTTTGATTTATTTGACAAATGACTGATTTGACTTGAAGAATTGTTGGCTTGCTTGTCTTATTGATTCGGGATTTGTGTTTGAAGTTCAGATGATGATGTCACATATGATTTGATAGTGTTCGATTTATTTTGACTGATCGGATGAACCCTCAAAGATTGACCTAGGGGGCTCGAGGGCTCATCGATAAACGGCCTTGCCTACTTAGCAATGCGTAGAGACCTCATAGTTCAACATGACCCTTGAATTTGTTTCAATGACAAAGGATCGAATCATGATTTTATTTGACAACACCTAAAGGACTGACCTAATGCCTTAGGAGCACATCAACAAATGGCCTTGCCTACATCCAGTCATAGAGGCAACGTAGTTCGACAATGAAAAAGACTGACATGATTGAATTTGACTCTGTTTTTTGGATTTTTTGAAAGTTATCTAAATGTTTTTGGTTTTTGAAATATTTGGATTTTATTGGATTTTGAAGTTTTATGATTTTTTTAAAATTTTTTAATGATTTTTTTGTCTTTTTGTGGATATTTGATTTTTTTTTTGTCTTTTTGAATGTTTTGACCTCTCATGACAAGTGTATAATCCAATGAAGCCAGTTGTTAGGAAATTGCCCCAGTTGGGTATAAGACTAACCAATAGGGATGTGATGGGACAAGGGTTTATTATGGATGGAAGATGAAGGAGAAAGGATGCAAGACGTCAACCGCTTGGTAGTCATGATTAAGATGACAAGGTCTTATGATGAATGTCAAGTGGGAGATGATGGAAGATAAAGGCATTATTATGGATTCAGGTGAAAGATTGGATAGAGTGGTAGTAGATGACAGAGCAAAGATTGACTATACATGATGCCTGTTTGCTAGGTTTTCACCATGGTACTTATCCAAAGCACCACTAACGTGGTTTTCACTATTGGACAAATTGTTTTCTCTTTACTACTTTTATATTAAAAAAAAAAAATTGGTGTCACCAAGACCCCTGTTTTCTAGGTTTTCATCAAGGTAACATTTTTCATTTTTATTTTTTTTGTATTTTGCAGGACTTTTTCCTCCTTTTTTAATAATTTTTTAGGACTTTTTCCTCATTTATTTCATTTTTAAGGTTTTAGCCTAGAGCTCTGAATCAAGGTAGAGAATTGATAAGTGCTAGATCCGTAGACTGCCTTGCTAATGCCTCGATCTTATGTGGATGACCGTGATAGATGAAAGGACCAAATCTGGATGACCAGTGCAAGCAAAAAATATAAAGGGTTGTATATGAGGCAGATGAAAGAGGCTATTATTAGATCCCTAATGTGCACACTATGTGGGCCATCAATCTTCAAATGAAAAGGATCTTGGGCGACCAACAAGCTAGAGTATGTGAAGGGGTCATCGTCAAAGATACATTGAAAGAAATCACCAATGGTGTGATATGACAAATATGTCAACATGGATGGGTGGAATGGAATATATAACATGAGTGAGAGTGACATGGATGGAGACCTTGGATCAACAAGATCCTTTTTTGAATTTTTTCTTGATATATGCCCCCAATAATTTTTGATGGAGACACATACCTGGAGATCGACTTTTGCTTCTTTTCACTTTTGAATTTTATTTTTGATTTGTTTGATAGATTTTATTTTGGCTAGGGGACTTGTCTTGATCTTCTTTTGTTTTTATTTGTCCAATAGTTTTTTATTTTAGCTAAGGGACTTGTCTTAATATTCTTTTATTTTCATTATGTCTCTTGATTCTTGATCCCCTTTTGAAGATAGATCGTACATTGGAGCTTTGCCTTTATTTTTTTCCTACTAAGCTATGAATTGTTGATCCATGTCTATGATGCAGATGGATGAATTAGGCAGAGTGATAGGAATGTCTAGTGGAAAAACGAGAGTGGCGATGCATCAATGGAGTCCTTGGGACTATCCTTTTCAGTACTGCTAATGTCAAAAGAAGCTTGAACATCCTTAACAACTTGGCAAGGTGGCTTAGTAGAGGAAATATTAAAAGATGCATATCCTAGCCCAGGGTAGGTGGGATGGAAGGATGATGATTGGATATCCTTAGTGGGGTCATGATCAAAAAGTGGATTTCATAGATATCTTGGTTGAACATGGGGTTGTCATGGATATAAAAAGTTTGAGTGAAAGAAGATATATGGAAAAGGTTGATGTATCATCAGGGTCCCAAAAGGTTTCAATCCAAGCATGACCATCTTTTTACGTTCCCTCTATAGTTGTCTTGGCATCAGTGTTGGAATTTTGAACCTTCTCAGCAACATTAGCATTGTCTTTTATCGGTAAATTATCCATACAATATTCTCCACATCCAATATCATGTACTTAAACCTTCAGGATTGATGGCAGGGAAAATAAAGTGGATGATTTGGTTAAGGAAGATGGATCAATGTAGCGAGATGATGAGGCTTCTTGGTTGACAGGAACTTGGAATTGAGTAGTCCCTTTTAGATTGTTGTAATATTGAAAGGGGTCGACACCGCTTGCGACTGTAATTTCAATGCCTTCACGAGGAAACCTGAGGCATTGATGGTACATGGATGGTACAACCTTCATGGCATGGATCCATGGTTTGCCAAGGAGGAGGTTGTATGGAAGTTCAAGGTCCAAGACCTAGAATGTAGTATTTATGACAATTGGTCCAACTTTGATTGGGAGTGTGATGACACCTTTGGAAGAGCGTTCTTCATTATCATATGAATTCAATGCTTTTAATAGTTGCATCCACACATGTTTTAGAGAGGCCCAATGCCTTCACCAAATTAAAAGTATAAATTTTCAATCTAGCTCTGCCATCTACTAGGACTCATCTAACCTTATGTTTGTCGACAAAGACCTCAAGGTGCAATGGGTCATTATGGTTTGACTTGGGTGTAGAGTAATCTTGGTAAAAAAAGGAGACATGGTGAGAGTTGGATAAATATCCAACCATGGATTCAAATCGATTGACATCTAGGTCGTTAGGGACATAGGTTTCTTTTAGAGCCTTATTGAGGATAGCTTTGTGTTCAGGTGATATGCACAAAACTTCAAGGATGAAAATATGTGCAAGTGTCTTGCCCAATTGGTCAACAAGATTATATTAGGCTTTAGATTATGGCTACTTTGGAGGAGGACTAGATATGGTAACCTTAGCCCCGTGGTTAGTAATGACGCATTCAAGTTGCTTCTTAATGGTGATTGTGTTAACATGATCATCAACAACTTAGAGGTGATTAATAAATATGTATTCCAAAGAGGCATTGGTATAATTGGCATGGTTGTCTATCTTTTGACCCAAACTAGAGGGTTTTATAGAGCCATGGTCTTGTAATGGATTCTTGAAAATTGTATGGCCTTTATTGGAAGTTTTTGGTTGTCCCTCAACCTCTATTATACCATTTTCAATTAGGTCTTGAATCAGGTTCTTCAGCTGGTAACATGATGAGGTCTTATTCCCTTTGATGTGATGGTAGTCATAAAAGGCATATTCATCCCACCAAGAGGGTTTGAATTTTCCTGGGTCATATGGTTTGGGTTCTTAGAGCTATATAATAGTTGATTGTACTAGCTTCTTTAGGATAGATTCACTAGGTTTTGGTAAAGGAGTGTATTGTCTTCATGGGTATTACCTTGGTTGTCTTGGGGTCCCCACTCTTGATTATTTTGTATCACATTAGCTGCTTGGTTGGGGACATATAGTGTGTTATTGTTCATGTTGGGTGCTTTGAGAGTCAATGTGGGACCTGATCTATTCACAAATTTGGCGTCTACAACTCCATCATTTGTTACATTCTTGTAATGGGACCAAAACTTGTTTTTATCATTTGGTGTCCCTTGGGCATTTTGTGTTTTGATATAAGTTTTAATTTCCCCTTTAGCGATAAGGGTTTTCTCAAGGATAAACCCTTTTTCAACAAGATCAGTGAATGTGGAACAACGATGGGTTTCTAATACGTATCTTAAGTTTGTGTTAGGTTTTGCACGAACATGATAATTTTCTATTTTTTAGGAATTCAATAGGACAACAACTAGCTAAACTTCTCCATCTTTGGAAGAATGTTATGAAAGGTTCCCCCTCTTCTTGTTTAGTTTGACATAAAGTGGAAATAGTGATGTCATTTTTGATATTGAAGGCAAAGTGGGTGATAAATTTATCAACAAGTTCATCCCATGATTGTATGCCTGTCAGTAGGTGGGCGAACCATTCTAAAGCATGTCCTAAGAGACTCCTAGGAGATAGTCTCCATAAGTATGTTTATTCAGAAGTAATGTCAATCAAGGCCATATGGAATTCTCTCATGTGTTTGATGGGGTTTCCTCTTCATTTATATTTAGGTAAAGCTAGCATGACATAATTTGGAGGAAGAGGAGGCATGCATAATGTCCTATCAAATGGGTAAGGAAATAACTCTTGGATAGAGTAAGTCTTATTATTTGGCAATGTCATGATTTCTTCTTGCTTTTACAAGGCCAACATTTGATTGGCTAGGAAATCATATGGTGTGAATTTTATGCCTAAAACATTTACAATTGTATTTTGGTAAGGTCTTAAACTCATGTTTTTTGATTCAATGTTTGTGTGGGATGGTATGTTGGTGTTGACATGAGGTGTGAGTGTTTGAGTTGTATTTGGAATTTGGATTTGTGGTGTGAATGTTGGAGTTGGAATTGGAATTTTGATCTGTGGTGTAATGTATGAGGTGTTGGTATTGGATTGTATTTGGAGAGGATTGGAAGTTTTTGGCCCTTGTGTATATTGACTATTGACTTGGAAGGAACCTTGTGTATTTACTTGTTGGGGAATCTTTATGCTAGGAATCTATGGCACATTGGTGTTTGTGTTAGTTCCATGAATATGAAATATAGTCTTTTATTTGTGCCAAAAATATTTTATAACATGGTGTTCAAGGCCCTAGATGTTCCAAATGGATTTGATGATGTGGTGTTTGTGGCACTTGATGCTCCAGATGGATTTGAAGATATGTTCATTGTGTTAAATGGATTAGGTGTAGAACCAAGGGGTTGTGACATGGACTGTGTTAGGGACCATGTCATTGGTTGTGTTGTGTTAAAGGTCATTACTTGTGTTGTGCCTTATGTAATGCCTTGTGTGCCAAATAAGGAGGTGTGAATTGTTGTTGCATCTTGTGTGCTTCCTCCTAATGACATAGATGTATTAACTTAATGGATAGATCCACTAAAGATAGTTGTATTGTTTCCTTGAGTTTGGTTGTTGGATGTGGATGATTCTCATAATGTATTGACATAAAAATTGGGAGGTAATGTGACACCTTCTGTTAGCTAGGTAATGTTGAGGGTCTTGTGCCAAGAATTCATCCAAAAAAGAGAAATTAAGGATCTTGGGCAACAACCTCTAGTTCTTCTATGACAATGTTTCTATTTTGGTCTCTAGTGAAAAATTTCTCCAATAGGGATTTATATGGTATAGGTATCCCATGTGAGGAGTTTATAAATGAGTTAACAAACTCATTTTCTAATGGGAAAGCCATGTCTTTTCATTTCCTTTATGACCTAGTTTCAACCATGTAAGACTTACAAAATGGAATGGATATGGAGATGATTTGGTGTGATGTCTAAAGTGACTATGCAAAGGTATTCCTAGAGATGACTAAGATGTAACTAGGAGCAAGGTTATGCAAGATACAAGATATTTCTAAGGGAAATACCAAGTTATGGATCCAAAGTGATAAGGTATCAAGATGTCAATAGGATAGTGTCACAATGAGGTCCAAGCTATGGAAATTTCTATGCAAGATGGATTTTTTTTTGGATTTATAAAGGTATAAATGATGTCTAAGGATGATGTCAAGACAAGGAACCAAAGTGACAATAGTCAAATCTCAAGAGTGCCACAATGAGATCAAAGTCTTGAGCAATGTCTAAGGTATGCCAATTGGAATGCAAGTGTGAACATATGGTAGGTGAAAATGGAAATATGACCTAAAGTGATGACTAAAGGTATGACTAATAAGCACCTTATGGAAAAGCTAAAGCAATGTTGCTTGACCAAATTAGGATAGCCATAATTAAAAATCTGGTTTATCAAGACGTCAATGATGGAGATGACTAAATGACAAGGTTTGACAAAGGTGATATCAAACTAGCCTTGTGAGTTGAGGAGACAACCTAAATTACAAAGGACTTGTTGATGGTGTTTTCTACATGTCAACAACTCAGACAGAATAAAAGTTATCCTATCTCTCTTGAAAGGTTGATATCCATGGGAAAAGAGATAACCCCAAGGTCTCTAATGCCAGGTCTTGACAATGCAAATAAAAAAACTTAGAGATAATGTGAAAATGCTAGTAATCACAAAGGCACCTTACTACAAGAAAACACTGGACTTAAATTTATCAGATCTAATAATATATTGATACTTTAAAACCTAAAACTAACCCAGATAATAAAAGAAATAGCAAAAGACAAAGGTTTCAGAGATAATTCTAAGATTAATTCTTAACCCTAAGATTGACAATGTAGATGATAAGATGCTCGAAATGGATCAATCCCTCAGAAACTAATTCCTATTTAACCTAGATAAATCTGCAATCTTATTGAAATAGTGCAATCTTATAGAGTGTTAAAGATTTTTAGATCATGCATATTCATTCAAGACAACCCTATTGCAATTGGAATGAACAAAAATTCATAATTGAACTAATCACAGTTTTAAGTCCAGGCTAATTTTGCAAAGAAGCTAACAATCAACTAACTACAAAAAGTACGGACTAGAGATTGTTGTAAACACTTCAAGCATAAAACCCTAAACATCGTCAAACCATATAACATCAAATAACTTAAGCAATTTCAAAGATAGAATATCAAGAACCATGCCAGATAAAACTCAACACAAGAAAGGCACCAAATCACAATGTCTTTGCTTGTATTAAATCACCCAAAGTGGCAACAATTCTAGTCTTCTGTTACAACACTTGCTTAAGAGATAAACTAAACTCTAACTCTAATTCTTGCTCTTATAATTCGCTCTAATGTGAAATTTGTCTAGCTTCTCTCTTTACAAATGAGGCATAACACCAAACTTATAGAGAACCCCCCAATATATGTCGGCCCAGTTAGGGTTCACAATAATAAATGACTACGCTGTAGGTCGGCCAAGAGAAATTTGAAAAATATGAAATGTGCAATATGCACCAATTTCATCCAAGTCGGCTTGGGGTCTCCAACAAAATTGTATCCAATGCATGTGAAGGAAGAGGAGAAAATAATGGGGAAGCACAAATTCTAATGTAGCCTTGCATTAACTACTTCCTCCTTTGTCTTTAGCATGCTCCACCTTATCCTACACCAACAATAACACCCTATCCAAGTCGGCAATAGGTGGCATAGGAAAAACCCTAACTCTCCTCTCAAGGCACTTGATATCATCCCTTGACTGTTTTACTATATTATCCCAATCCACCTTATTTGTTTGTTACCTATCAATGACTGCAATGTAGGTTGTAACATCATCCAATTGATGCTTGGTAATAGGCCCCTCACTGGCTGGAGAATATACATCTCGCCACCATTTTATCAACTGCTCTAGGTTAAGATGCTTTGGATAAAATTTCTTTCTCCCTGTCATCACCTCAAAGAAAGAGATACACCTATTGTAGATATCAGTCAAATTGTCCTCAATCTACCTTCCCTATTTATATATCTTATTCAAGGCCTTTTTCCCCATCTACAAAATTTCAAACCATTCCCAAGGCTCTGTAATTCTTGAGGAAGGAAGAATTCCATCCTTTACCAATTGATCCTCAGTGTGATCCTTGATAGTCCTTGTCTTTTGCAGTAGGAGATATGTATCTTCCTTATCCCAAGTCAAAACACCCTTCAGCTAATCCATTGACCTCATTGCATCTCATCCAGTCGAAAGGATGTCTTTGATAGCATTATCTCCCTCGGTTTGTCCCCTCTACAACCAACTGGTTGTAGCATGTGTGGTATTCTTCATTTTTTCCAACTCTGATATGGTCTCCTAGGGTAAGAAGCCTGCAGCAGATGAGGAAGCACTAATGGATTGCAAGGGTTTCATCAACTCCTACAAATAATTCTTAAGTTTTCTCATTTTCTTTCTCCAATTCTAATTTAGTCTGCACCTCTTTCCTCAACCTGCCAAGGATCACAACACTGAAGCCTTCATACTCTTCAATGTCCTACTCCATGGAAGCATGCCGAAGATTAATAGTCTGCACACTATAATCCTTTCCGACCACCTCATCTCTATCCTTGTCAGGAGCAGGAGTAGCAATGTGGACTACCCTGTTATTCACATCATCCCTCTCAATCCTAGAAATGAATCTGGATTTCTTCTTTGTCCTTCCCTTTCCAATGTTTTCCAGTAGGTCATCCCAATTGGGAGGAGTTTCATCCACTACAATATGTTTGTCGTTTAATTCCTTATCCAACCAGCCCAGAACAGTGGATTCTGACTCTACTTTATCCCGTCCATCTTGCTCCTACTGAACATTGGGTGCACTCTTCTCCATGCTAGGATCCTCAGGAATCCTCTCAATTGAATTGTCCTTATCTGTATTATGTTCTTCCTTCTCATGTACTAGTGAAGGAGTCTTAGCTATCACTTCCTTCTCAAGAAAAGGTCTATCCTCTTCACCTCTTGCAGATGAATCCCCACCAGCTACTAAGGGAGACTACAAAACCTTATCTATCTCTACCTCAGTATTGTAGAGATCACCCTCCTGGATTTCTTCCTCATCAAGGTCCTTAGAATCTTCAACAACTTTTGGTTCATCTGGCATATTACCAGTCTCATGAAGAGGAGGGATGTCTTCATGCTCGGTGGCAAGAGCATTTATGGGAACACTTTCTTTCAGTGCAACATTCTCGGGGGAAGGAGTCCTTGACCTCCTAGTGTATACTTGTGTATTTTCCCTCGAAATCTCTACTTCTATCATAGGTGTGTCAACCTTTTCATCTGCCTTAGATGCCTCCTTCTATGATAATCTCACAATTATCCTTCTCTTTGGTGAGGGAAAACTGGTCTCTTCCTTTTCTTGCTCACCTCCTTCAGCCTTCTTCCTTCTTGAAACATGCTTCCTCTTCTTGGCCATATGCTTTCTTTATTTTTCTACCTCTCCTACCTCCTCTATATGAACAACCTTAATCCTAATTTTGAAAGGAGAGCCCACCTTGGTTTTTCCTTTAGGATCCTATTCAGGTGACTCCTTAGATGCAGAGTGAGACCCCAAGTCTCCCATGAGATCATAAGTTCATTGCATACCCTCACTTTCCAACTCCAACATCTTATGCTTGAGTGAGATCTTGGTATACTTGATGACTAAAGTCATGACCTGTTCTAGCTCTGTCTTCTCTTCCTCCAGCAAATCAACCTCTTTAATTATCTTATCCTTCACAGCCTCAAAGTCATGGCCTTGGATTAGATTCCCATCCTCTTCAACCTGATCAAAAATAGACCTTATGTTGTACAACCGCTCCAAAATGACTGGTAACCTAGAGAATTTCTTCTTTCTGATGTCAAATTCATCACCAAGGTTGGCCCAGTAGTCCTCTATGTTATCCTCATGGTTGTACTCTCAACTTGCCTTCTTCTGGGCTTCACCAATTATATCAAACCTAGATCTCTTGGAGTGGAAGGAGAGACCAAGAGTGCTCATCTATTCCTCAGAAACATGTGTTGAGTTGATAGAAGGGCAGACTTCACTAGTGCCTATCCTCAAAGGGAAGTCATTACCAAATCCTGTCTTGTGCTTCTCCTTCTACACAATTATATCAAAGTCACAGATCTGCCTTGTGACTTCCAGGAGCACAACATGATCAATAGGGTACCTTGGGAGCCTGTATGGAGCCCTCTAACATCCATTAATCCTTATGCATGAAAAGGTGGGGAACTGGATAAACCAAGCTCCAAACCTTTTGATCAACTCTTTGGCTTTGTCCGAAATCTGGAAATGCTCTGCCCCTTGGAGCAACCTGGTGATATACATGGTGAATGCATCATTCACCCTCCTGTACCTTGAGTTACCTAGGTGTAGCTATGGGTAAACTTCATAAATCACATCCTGTGGAAACACACCCCTTGTGCTCAATTCCTTGTATGGGTGAAACCTAGCCAAAGCATAGAACATGTAAGAGGTCATTGTGCAAATCTTGGTCTGTAGGACATTACACATCTGCTCATGAATCTTGGAACTTATAATTCCTACCTAGTGGTAGTATATACCTTGTTCCATCCTAGCAATAACACGGAGCATGTAATTCTTGAACATTCCTACATTATTTAATCCTACCACCCTACTGAGAAGGGAAATGAAATCATAATACTCCTTTATGAACTTAAGCCTAACCAACTACTTGGGCAACTTGGAGAAATGGGACTTAGGCTTCTCCAACCAGGAATTGATAAACTACTAGGATTTGATAGTATCTTCCTAATAGAACTTCCTCTCCACATCCATGTTAAACGCCACCACATGAGACCTGTTAGGCATGTCAAAAGTTTGGGCCATGGACACTAGATCCAAATTTGCTACAATCTTTCCTTGGGGACCAATTATCCTTTGTGCACTTCTATCATAATGCCTTGCACACTCAAGTACCAGTTCATAGCACTGCACTGTAGGGGGAAATCCAACCACATGAGCCAATCTTGATTCCACTATTCTCTTAGTCAACAAAGGATGGTCCTGTGCTGCCATACTTGTCTTGAACTCCTCATATTCCCATAGTCCAACATTGGTATTAGTCACCCTTGACCAGATCGAGGAGAGATTTCTCTCCAAAATTCTACTCCTGACATCTAACTTGATTCTTTCTGCCTCAGAAATGGAATACCCGTTTGCACCTGGTTCTACTACCTTACCCTTGGTTCCACTTGTCATTGCCTTACCTGATTCAACCTACATCAGAAAAAAACCATAGTAAAAAATACATGGAACAACAATTAATCCATTACAAAGATAAGCCCATCCTTAATATAAATCTCATGATAAGCCAAATGCTCAAAACCTCCATAAAATTTAATCATATCAAAGTTTGGGCTTTCATCCCTTCCTTAGAATCTAGGCTAGAGAGGAATTTCGAGAAATTCCCAGCCAGGGGGATTCCAGTGAAGTAGGCACACAAGCATCTCACAATCATTCAATCAACTGTTATTAACTATAAAGCAACATGAAGCATCTTAAAACAAGTCCAAATATAATATCAAATGCATATGATTAAGCAGACTTCATGCAATTCCTCAATTCTCCATTTTCAACAAAATATTGGGAAAATCCATTGGGGATGGAAATCCATGAGAATGGAAATAACTTACAAAATCTGGGAAAATGAAGAGGCCAAGAAATTTTGGGAAAATACCGAATGCATGGATTCCAATGAAACTAATGTAATTTTCACCACTTAACTCAATTTTTGAGAAACTGGCAAGGGGACGGACAAATCGGGGAAATCTGGTCCCAACGGAATTTCACAAAGGACTAGAATCTCCGAATCAATGCACACTTCAGGAGAAAGAAGGAAAATCAAAAGTTCAGGAAACTGCGATAGTTAAGGAATTCCGCGACAATGCGGAAAACCCAGATTTTCATGTTTTCCCATGACCTCCTGCAAATCGATTAAACGATCATGAATTTTGAGAATTGAAAGCCCCGAACAACACGATTTGAACTCCCTACAAATCCATTTCGAATCTAAAACTTACCCAAAGGGAAATGAGAGGGAGTGGCGATGTTGTCCTAGGCATAAAACCCTAAATTTTCGCCATGAACGCGCAGGACAAGCACAAACTCGACTCTCAGGATGGAAAAGGTTGATAACTGGATTACCCTGACCTATACAAGAAATATCTCTCATGAAGGAGCCAAAGGGAAAGCCCAAGGGATGACTTGGGGTAAACTTCTTAATAGAACATGCAAACCCAAACCATGATATACTCAATCATTCACTCCTGTAGGAATTCAAACCCCAAATGACACAAGACCAAAAATGCAAGCTCAAATCACCAAACCCTACCATGCCAACACCTCGAATCACAACTCAAACGCACAAACCAGGAAGGAATTCGATTCATTCATCAAAAGAAGGGGAAGCATCGTATACATACCATTAAGATAAGAGAATCAAAATAGCAGAAGTCGGCAAGACAAGAAAACAGAGTGCAAATAGCCTCTAGAAAATCTAACTGCAACAATCAACTTTGATTCCAGACACCCAAGCTCAAGCACTCTGGAAAAAAGGGAAGCAAATGATAAAATTCAAATGACACAAAACCCCCCAAAAGTCGACCTAATACCCACTATGACAATCACACAATCAATGCAGTCAAGATGGGTTAACCCAGAATCTAAGAATCCAACAAGGTGATGGACATTCAGAGAAATCCAGCCTCGACGGAATTCCCTGAAGGACCAAAATCTTTAGACTTTCAATGAAAAGCAGTTGTCACCGGGTTCCGAAAGGAGACTGGGAAATTCCACCAGGAGTGGATTTTCCTGAGAATAGTGAAAAACCCAAAACGAGTCCAAATTTTAAGGTTTTCAGTACATATCATAGATGGACTATTCTAGCAAGCAAGATAAACATCAAATCACATGCATAAGCAAGCAAATCCTCAAAATATAAAGGGCCCAAAAGACCAAGAGAGAAAGAAAAAAGAGAGCAAAAGAGGGTCCCTACTTTCAGTGGGGCATGTGTGCAAAAAGTGCACAAAAAATGGTGACTCCATTGGGGAAATGCTCTAGAGAATTTTAAGAACAAACTGGACTCAAGAATCCAGAATCTTTGGTTTCAGCCCTTACATCAGGTTGCCTATGAATAAAGTTTTAGAGATCACAAGCAAGAAGACCTTTTCCTATACTAGAGTCCAAGTGTGTGTATTTGCATTCATTTCCCATTCCTTGGATGCAACAAGAACTAGGGCAAGTCTGACCGAGCTACATAAAAGTTCAAACTTCAAAAGCAACCTAGATAGAGCCTCGCTGCTAGTCAGGCATCCATAGCCCCGATGAGGTTATCGTTGTGACCCTCCCAAGCATAGCTCTACTACCAGCCAAGCGTCTATATTCCCAGTAGAAATACTAGGATACTCTTGATAAGGTGAAGATTCATTTTGATTTTCAATACTCTCTCTTTTCTTTCTTTCTTCTCTTAACATTCTTAAACCTTCCTTTCACCTCGTAAGTAATGAAACTCACACTCAGGGATGAGGAACATAGTGGCACTGAAGCAGACTATAATATTTTTCACTAGACCAAATTACATAGGAACCGTATGCTATCCCAGAATCCTTAAAGTTTATATGAACATGTGAGACCCAAATATATTCCAAAGTTCATCCAAAACAAGTGACTCTAATTCTAAGTACAAGGGACATTAGATAAAGGAATTCCACCACGTGACTTCAAAAAACTGACTAGAGTTTGTAAAATAAATTTCTAGAACAACCCTAGGTGAGTAGCCCATTATGCAGATGTAACAGCCCCAAGCAAGCTAGGAACCAAAAGCAAAAAATGAAGCGGAAAGCAAAACCAACTGAAGAAAACCAATGCAAAAGAAAAGAAAAGAAACCTACACTTAACCAAAGGAAAACAACAAGAAAACAAAGCAAATCAGAAATCAAACCTACTCTAACTATGTACAAGGAAGAGCTACAAAACAACTCAAGATTGGAAGTAATGCTTCAAATACTGCACATTAACATGAAGTGGGATATCCTCACCAGTGAGGGTTTTCAAGCAAAAAGCATTATCTCCCAGAATTTTTGAAATATGGTAAGGACCAAGCCAAAGTTTTTCAAATTTACCATGCTCTCCCTTACGATCATGGGCTTTATGCTAGTAGAGAACTACATCAGGGTTTCTAAAGTCTTTCACCTTAGCTCTTCTATCAAACCATCATTTCACTATGCCCTGGTGTTCGGAAAATTTTTCTAGGGCTTCATCTCTCTTCTCTTCAAGGTGTAACAACTCAGCCAGACAGGCTTCATGCTTATCCTCTTTGTTATAGTATTCATTAATGAATTGTAAGGTAGGGATCTTCAATTGGATGGGGAAGACAGGTTCCAAACCATACACTAAGTGATAAAGAGAGGTTCTTATGGATGCCTTATGTATAGTACAGTTTGCCCAAAGAGCAAATCGAAGCTGGGTGTGCCAATCCTTAGGATTCTATTCTAGTAACTTACGAATGACTGCCAGAAGATTCTTATTGGAGGATTCAACTAGACCATTACCCTGAGGGTAGTAATAAGATGAAAACTTTATGATGATTCCATGGTCAAAATCCCAATTGGAAAGTTTTAGTGATGCAAATGCAGGACCATTATCACAAACCAAAGACAATGGACAACCAAAATGATTAATAAAACCTGACTCAAGGAAATTGATTACCACATCAGAGGTACATTTCTTACATGCAAGATCTTCAATCCATCTATTAATATAATCAGTTATGGTTAGAATATACCCGTGTCTCATAGAAGAAGGTGGGTTAATTGGATCTATAAAGTCCATTCCCCACTGTGTAAATGGTTTCACCTCTATGATCGGCTAAAGTGGAAGGGCCGTGTCTTTTTCCTTACTTTCTGCCATCTGACATACATGACATATACTCACATGGTTGTGCACATCCTTGAATAGGATAGGCCAATAATAACCTGCCCTCAGGATGTGATTGGTAGTAGAAGATGCGGAACCATGGCTTGTACCATATCTTTCATGGAATTCAATAATCACTCTGGTAGCTTATTCCTTCCCTAGACATCTTAAGTACACACCCTCATGGTTTTTCTTCTACAAAAAAACCCCTTTCATCATACAACTTCCACTCTTCAAGTGCAAGGCCCATCTTTAAGCTGTATTAAAGTGATTAGGACACCACTGGTTCAATAAGTAATAATTGATTTCATCATACCAATCACTTGGAGATGATAATGTTGAGCTATGAGAGTAGGACCTATCTCAGCAATTGTCTTCGTCAGCCCCTGCCCTCTCACTAATTTTATGGGTTGGATCTCAATATCATATTCCTGCAACATAGTGTGGACATGAAAATCTGCAAATGGTTAGCATGATTCTAACATCCTCACTGAATAATACAACATTTTTCAAAATAAATGACAAAACCAAATCAAGCATGTAATGAAGACATGAAATGTAACCTATTCTATGATGGATTGGTTCCCTTTGAATATGTGAAAGAGCCCTTTCCCAATCCTTGCCAAGCTAATTAGATGATAGATAATGAGATGCTCATGAACTCAAGTTGCCTATAATAAGGATGCTCTAAAATGTAGATTCTAGATGATCAAAATGAGAGAAAATGCATTGAACTTATAGGAGAAGTTGAGAGAGGAGAAACCAAGATTAGGCAATGTGGGACTAAATCTCATCCAATAGGAGAGAGCCACTTGTCATAATGAGATTGGCCCAAGCTTGTGCAAGTTTTGGCCAATGTGCCCATTCAAATTTGAAAATGGTCATAAATGAGTATGGTTGAGGGTTTTGGGGGGAATTGTGTTTGTCCAAAAAAGTCAAACATGAGAGTTAATGAGGGCATATTCCCCGATAATATGCCCTTGTGAGGGAAAATATGTGTTTTAATAAATCAATTTAAATGATTTATTGTGCAAGTGGATGAATCTAGAGGATTTAGGTGATTAGGATTAAACTAATCAGGATTTGATTAATCTAACAAGAGTTTAGGTGATATGACATTTGATTTCAATTTTTGTATTTATTTTAAATCAAATGAGAGGAAAATGAATATGAGTTATTTAATTAGATATATATGATTTGATTAAATTAGGAACTATAGGAGATAATTAAATAATTGGATTTTTTTAATTTTGGGAGAAGTGAATTAATTAAATTGGTCTATTTAATTAATAGATGAAATAATGCTGAATGAAGTATGATTAGATGAATGCGTATATTTTGCATGTCTACATTTTTCCCCTCTTTGAAGCAATATACTCGTTGCATTGATTCAAAGAATGATGCTGCTGATATCGAAATTGAAAAAAAATCTGATTTTTTCAGATGCCCTAGCGAAAAGAAGTACGTTAGTACATTGCCCCCTCGAGAGATCGAGCGAAAAGATTAAGGTCAATCTTGCGACAAAGAGGTTCAAAATGAATGTATGGATGGTTAGACTATATGATCTATATGATAATGGAAATGAAATATTTGGAAGATGCTTAGAATAACAAATTTATATCATCCTAAACAACTTAAATGATTATGAAAATGAGATGTTTGGAAGATGCTTAGAATAAAAAATCTGTATTATCTTAAGCAGCTTAGATGATTATGAAATGTATATGAGATGGATGTGATGGATGATGTTGTGCTATGATGACATGAAATGATTATGAAAGATGCAAGATGGATGTAGGATGGATGCATTATTAGTGCAAAATAGGATAGAAGAATGAGAGGGATCAACCCTTAAATTCAAGAAGATGAAGAAGTCCAACAAGTCTCCTAGTCATCGAGACTTTATTGGATATGATGATGAATTATGATGATGTATTGCTTATCCAAGGATAGGAAAAGAGCATACCTTTATTTATGTTTGATAACACACGTAGGTGCGATGCATCAAGGTATTAAGAACTAGGATGGAGTGGTGCCTAGTGTGATGGAATTTGACTCATCAAACAGATAGAAGTACTCTTGTTCACACTTGACAAACATAACCTTATTCAGAATGTAGTTCAGATATTCGAGACATCTCGGGCCAAAACATAAAAAGGCAAGCCTTCTTATATTGTCAACAAGATACCTAAAACATCCTTCCTACAAACAAAACAAAGTATGCATGATGAAGTTATTTTACAAGGATATCCAACAAGCACAACAGATAAAAATATAATGATCGTTGCCCCATTCCTTTCTCTCTAAACCTATTTTTTTTAGGCATCATCGAGAGGTCCTTGGAATGAGCGCAAACTAAGATAAGTCAACAAAGACCAAAATAAAGTAAAAAAAACAAGCTAATGTTCTTCATACCACTAGCCAAGGCTAAACTACTGAGGGGTACTTGATGCTTATGTCAATCATAGGAAAGCTTCATCCTAGGACATGTTGTGATCAGGGTTTTGATGGGATTGATTTGGGTGATAAGCTATTTATATTCTGAGTTGACCAACTTGCTTGCTTACTGACTTAGGATTAAGACTCTAACGATTAGGTGTTCACTTCAGAACCTACTAGAATTGCTTCTGATTGACTCATCGAAGGGTGAAAGCGAAGATTAATTTATTATGAGTGATGATAATCACGGGTGAACGAGATGAAATGGATGCACCGTTTTGGGCTTTCAGATATTTTGAGGCTATTTTTGGTATTTTCAGATTTTACAACGGAAGGACTAACTTAAAGACCTATCCTAGGGTTCTCAGGAGTTGATCCGTAGATTAGCCTTGCCTACGTTATGCACGTAGAGACCACGTAGTTTGACTGATGATAGACTAACTTGATGAACAAACGAATTGCCCCTTTTGTTGCTTAAAGGACTGACCTAAGATGTAGACTAGATGGGCAAACAGATTGCCAATGCGATGAACGCCTAAGGACTGACCCTAACTGTCTCAGGGGATGATGAAAGATCAACCTTGCCTACGTTCAAGCTCAGAGATGATGTATTTTGACAAGGTGAAAGACAGACAAGATTCAATGATGAATTTTTGAAGATTTTTTGATATTTCGACATGTTTTTGGATTTTTGAATGATTTGGATGTTTTTGGATTTTTGATGAATTTTTTGAATTTTTGACATGTCGAGAAGATTACACAAATTTGATTCGATGCCGATAGAGGAACATGCCCTCAGTGTGGTGCAATAGACTACTTCGATAAAGGTAGGACAAACTAACCTCAGGAATATGCCAAGTAGTGCTATGGTGGAATATGATATGGACACCAACTCAGGCTATGGTATGGATGCGAGCGGATGGGTGTATGGAGGATTAATGAAATGTGATGGAATGGATGAGTGAGTGATGCAGATCTTGGTGGATAGAGAGTGCTTTATTTACAGTTGGCACCTGTTTTCCAGGTTTTCACCAAGGTACTTGTCCAAAGTGCCACCGAAGTGGTTTTCACTAGAGGACGATTTTTTTCTTTACTGTTTTCAATCTTTTTTTTGATTTTTTTTGGATTTTTTATATTTTTTAATTTTTTTGTTTTTTCAAAGATGCCTGTTTGCCAGGTTTTCATCAAGATAACCATTTTTTCAGGACTTTTTCCATTTTTTTTTGTATTTTCTGGTTCTATACGTTGCAAGATTTAGGCATAAAACTTTTTGAGGTGAGAACTGTTCATGGGCTCCTGCAGAGGTTCGCCTTCTAGTGTCAACAAATGATAGCACCATTTTGTGGACATGAAAATCTAAAAATGGTTAACATGAAGATTCTTGAGTTCATTCAAAAAGTAATAGTCCCTAGATTTTTTGCTCACATTCAACTTTCGTTTAAAAAACTGTAGGCAAGAGAGTCATTGAATATGATAGACGAACATTACCTATTTGGACTTTTAGTATTTAAAGAAAATTTAATTTGAGAGAAAGAAACGTTTTAAGGAAGATTTTGAAAATAATCAAATGGAAATCAGAGAACAACCATATACATTGAATAAAAACCATTAGCCATGCTAACATTCAGAGAGATGACACTCCTCACTTAATGCAGAAGTTGACATTAAATAGAAGAAAAGACAGATTTTAATTTTGCAGTCTGTAAAATCCTGATACCGCACTTGTCAACAGATTTTGGTCATCAAATACTTTTGTCAGACATATTCAAAAGATGGTAATGGAAACATAGAATTGTAAAGAACCAATACTAGCAATCACTTCATTTTCCTAAAAAAAGGCACAACAAAACTTCAAATTTCAACGCATTAATCTCTCACTGGCATTTAGTAATATCATAATAGCAGAGAAATAACTTATTTCTCCATACAAAGCAGCCACCTCTTAATACATAAGAACATTAAATTCAACCAAATTCCCTTGCATGGCTTAAGTCAATTCAATTTTTGCAAAACCAAAAACACATTTTTTCAATAAGAAATTGACTTCAGTGACAATTTTTCAATCACATAAGAGATCAATATTTTTATCATACTAAATTCCTTAGCAATAAAACGCAATAGAAAATACGAGACACCTAATGTTAAAAGAGAAGCAATGATTGCATTAGTTTATAGACAAATCCAGTTACGAGCCTGATTAACACTTATGCTGCCATCTCTTATTCACAAAAATGCCCCTGTCTGACGTGCAAATGTTCTACAAGCAATAATATTAGCGAGCTAAGCAATAGTCTTCAACCAAAAAATGCAGGTTCAATGAAAAAGGATTTGGCTCAACATACCTCTTTGTATTTGTGCTATGATGCATATGATAAGGCACGTGTGAAGCTGTTGATAAAAGAAAGTCTATGGATGCATTGAATTCTCCAGGAAAAGATATGATGGGGATAGATCTTATAAATCACAGCAATATCAAGCATTTATCACTAGTTATGTCAAGCATTTATAGAAGTAATCGTAATGCCATTAATTAATTCACAAAAAGCTTGATCTTTATACCAAAGGAGCATGCGTGTGAGGTAACAATACCAATAATAACAACAAACAAAAAGCTCACACTATACACTTATTTCTGCGTGTAGCCCATTTTACAGTCTTCCTAGCAATGGGAAACCTCAAGGGAGGAACTACCTAGGGCTGAAAGTCATCCCATTTCATAAAAATGAATCCTCTTTTCTCCACTGCTCTATTTACTGCATCCCATAAAATAAATGTTTAGCTTTTTCAATACCCAGAGTGTTGTTCCAACTTTCTAAGTCACCAAACCAATTAAACATCGAAGAGTTTTATTTTATTTTTATTTTTATTTTTTCCTATTAAAAGCTCTGGAAAAAATCAAATTGAAAAACAAAAATACTAAAGAAAATGCCTACTCCCAAATTAGTCTTGGTGCCACTCCTGCCCATTGCTAAGTTGTTATGAATCGCCAAAGTAGAGAGATTATGGAATATATTCGGACAATGTTTGAAGAACCATAGGCCACCATTGGTTGTGCCTAGATGCAACGACGTGCACGTGTTGGAGTTTCTACACTACCTAGACTAGTTTGGCAATGCCAATAGGAGAAATGAATTGGAGTTTAGATATCATAATCCCTGCAACCATTCATAAGGTTTGCAATTTTCCATGATAGAGAAAATAATAGCTAATTTTATATACTCTATATACAAGTAACTGTGATGTAATAGTTCAATGCATGATACTTCCAACCTTTCTCATGAGCGTATTAAATATGATGCTTGGTTGGTGGTTGGTACAGGGAAGCATAGTGCAAAATAGTGAGGATACCGAAAGACAGATTGAAAGCATACAAAGCTTGAGCATAAACAAAGACGTTACATCCTTCACCTAAAGTATTAATCAATCAGAAACATAGACTCTAATGCAACAATGGATTTAATTAGCACAAAGCCTTATGAATGCATATTTGAACTAATAAGCAAGCCATGCTTAAAGATTTTTTTTTTTTGAACAAAGGTGAAAAAAAAACTTTGCGTCCCTATTTGAAGCATTAATCCATCTTATGTAAACAAAAACTAAAACAAAAAGAAGAAGAATGAGTGCATGAACTAGAACAAAGACTATATTTTTATCTGATGAATGAGATATGTGGAGGTGAGTAGAAATAATAGACTTTGTATTTTTTCCCTCCTTCTAGCGCCATTTTGTGGACATGAAAATCTGCAAATGGTTAGCATGATTCTAACATCCTCATAGAATAATACAATATTCTTCAAAATAAATGACAAAACCAAATCAAGCATGTAAAGAAGACATGAAATGTAACCTATTCTATGATGGATTGGTGCCCTTTGAATGTGTGAAAGAGCCCTTTCCCAATCCTTGCCAAGCTAATTAGATGATAGACAATGAGATGCTCATGAACTCAAGTTGCCTATAATAAGGATGCTCTAAAATGTAGATTGTAGATGATCAAAATGAGAGAAAATGCATTGAACTTATAGGAGAAGTTGAGAGAGGAGAAGCCAAGATTAGGCAGTGTGGGACTAAATCCCATCCAATAGGAGAGAACCACTTGTCATAATGGGATTGGCCCAAGCTTGTGCAAGTTTTGGCCAATGTGCCCATTGAAATTTGAAAATGGCAATAAATGAGTATGGTTGAGGGTTTTTGGGGGGAATTGTGTTTGTCCAAAAAAGTCAAACATGAGAGTTAATGAGGGCATATTCCCTGGGAATATGCCCTTGTGAGGGAAAATATGTGTTTTAATAAATCAATTTAAATGATTTATTGTGCAAGTGGATGAATCTAGAGGATTTAGGTGATTAGGATTAAATTAATCAGGATTTGATTAATCTAACAAGAGTTTAGGTGATATGAAATTTGATTTCAATTTTTGTATTTATTTTAAAATAAATGAGAGGAAAATGCATATGAGTGATTTAATTAAATCAAGAACTATAGGAGATAATTAAATAATTGGATTTATTTAATTTTGAGAAATGATTTATTTAATTTTGAGAGAAGTGAATTAATTAAATTGGTTTATTTAATTAATAGATGAAATAATGCTGAATGAAGTATGATTATATGCATGTGTATATTTTGCATTTCTACACATACTTACCCATTTGGCTCTTCATTTACCTAGCTCATTCTGCATTAGCAACAACTTCATCACAAGATCAAGTACTATGGCAAAAACCTTATTCCTTAGAATATAATGTCTGAACTTTTTCACTGCTCTAACCAAATCATAGGCCTTCTTTTCTACATTGTGATATATCAAATTGGCATCCTTTAAAGGAGTACTCATGAAGGCTATAAGATTCTCATCACCTTGATTAGACTTTTGAGTCAACATTCCAGCACAAGAGTGATCAGAAAAATATGAATATATGTAAAAAGGCTTAGCATAATATGGACTCACCAAAACTGGAGCCTCATCAATAGATTTCTTAATTTTTGTGAATGCCTCCTTGGCTTCTGCACTCCATTCCACTTTGGCCTCTTGTTTTAACATAGAATTCAAGGGCTTCACTATCTCTGCAAACCCAGTGATAAACTTCCTGACAAAGTTGATCTTCCCAAAGAAGGACTTCATTTCCTTTTTGCTTGCAGGGGCTGAATCTTCAAGATAGCCTCTATTTGTTCAGGATCAATGGTGATACCCTATTCTGAAATAACATGTCCTAGAAGTTTTCCTTCTGTAACCCCAAAAATGTACTTGTTTGGGTTAAGTGAGATGCCAAACTCTCTACACCTTTGGAATACTTTGCATAAATCTACTATATGATTACCTCACTTCTTGGAGAAGACCATCAAATAATCCATATAAATAATGATGCACTTACCAATTATGTCCTTAAAAGCAATATCCATTGCCCTCTGGAATGTGGCTCCAACATTGATCAACCCAAAGGGCATTCTTCTATAGGAAAAAGTTCCCCATTCCGTAGTAAAGGCAGTTTTATGCCTATCTTCATATTGTACCATGACTTGGTTGTATCCAGAATACCCATCCAGAAAATACATCATTTGGGATCCATTAACAATTTGAAGTACCTCATCCAATGAAGGAATCGGATAATTATCTTTTTCTGATGCTCTGTTAAGATTCCTGAAGTCCACACATAGTCTGATTTCTCCATTCTTTTTCCTCACAGGAACTAGATTCACAACCCAAGTTGAATGCCTCACTAGAAATATAATTCATGCTAAAAGTAGCTTCTGCACTTCTTTCTAAATGATGGGTTCCAACAGAGCATTGATTGGTCTTTTTCTTTGCCTGAATGGTTTGACATTTGACTTCAAGGGAATGGTGTGCGTAATGATTGAAGTATCATATGTTTTTAAATCTTCATAACTCCAAGCTATCACATCTTGATATGTATGTATAACATCAATAATTCCTCTCCTTTCTTCGAGAGTACATAATTTACCAATAAAAATATTCTTTACGTCATTCTATGTTCCCATGTTGTATGTTTCACATTGACTACTAAGAGATTCCCTTTTGACTTGTTGCTCCCGATCTTTTATCTTATCCAAATCAAAAATTTGTCCCAATTGCACCATACCTCTTGGGATAGTGTTGGTCTTAAGGTTGATGACCCCTCCCAAGTCCATTTCTGCCTCTTGAGGCTCTATCTCATCAATTTCTTGAGAAGCAAACACATCACAACTTGTAATGAAATCCATAAAATGCTTATTATTCCATAAAAAACTACTAGGCCTTTATAGTTTTTATTTTTATCTTTGCAGCTATGCCTTACCTTTCAATTGCTCACTACCCTCGACATGCTCAATGTGGCTTCATCGTGAAGCTTTCTATTTTTCCTATCGATTCACCTTTCGTTGATCTCCGTCTACGTGTTGCGTGGCTTTCTCTAGCTACTTTTTGAACTTGGCCCATCTTGTACTTTCTTTCACTTGGCATGCTCCACGTGGCTCCCTCTCAGAGATTTTCATTGGGCATCCCTTTGTCTTTTCGTCGGGCCCCATTTGTATGACACGTGGTAGTTGTTGCTGCGCCGGTTACCTTAGAGTTGCCTCTATGCCTTTTGTACTTGCCTGCTGCCGTATTTTCTTCTGTGGCACTGCGTGTTCATTTATGCTACTACATGGTTTTCCGTTCCCTGTTGTGGCTTCACTGGCATGCTCCTAGGTTATTGGTGTTCGCTATGGTGGCTCGAGGTGATCTGGGCCATCGGTTTATGCTCACAATTTTCCTTCTCTTAGTGCGTTTCAGGCGGTGGACTGGCCTACAAATACGACCATGTTTCTCTTTATTTTGGTGGTTGATTAAGCTGCAAAAACTCCCGAGCACTGGGAAGAAGCCTTTGTAGTAGTTTTGTTTAATCTGAAGACTCTAGATTGTGCCAAATAAATTCAGACTTTCTGTTTTTCATGCATTTAGTAAGACTATTAGTTTGTGCTATTATCTTATTTTATGGTATGAATGCCTGTTCTTTAGCATTTGTAATCCTTCATAGCTCAATGAATATAGATCATGTTTCTTTGACTCTTCTATGTTAGCTAAGGTTATGCTAGATTATGCTATGCAAATTAGAAGGTATTTTTACGTTTTAAGTGCTTTTGAAAAAAATAACTTGATGAACAACATTTTGGTGGTTCGGACCTTTGCATTCTACACTGTGCTATGGTGAATTTGTATATGATTTTGGCACATCGCCTGTAGTGTAGATTTTATATTTTCACCATCTTTCTAACATTTTATGTCCCCACTAAACGAAGATCCAACTTTGATAAAAACCTAGAGGTCACTTAGCTAGCACACAATGTCCCCCAATAGCTAAGTTTCCCATGAGACTGCTACTACATGCAAAATTTTGCATCAACAGTTCTTTTTTTGGCATGCCCGGTGGGACTACGAACTAGCACGTTCACCTGGTTTTATAGGTGTGTATGAGCCATCGGCCTGTAACTAGGTCGTAGACTGCAAGAGTCCCTAGCTAGCTTGTACCACCATTAGTTTTTGTGCATACGAGAGGTCACCGAGGTAGCCCTTCACCTCCTCCGTCTCCTCCTTCTCCACCATCACCTACTCCGCCTGTACCTATGGCTGCTAGAAATTATGTAGCCTGGGACTTTGACAGTCCTTTAGTTGCACCTGTGCCTCCTACAATATGGGCTCCAATCCCTGCTTTCGCTCTAAAAGCTATCCCTAAGCATTCCAGGGATGAGTCGAAGATGCCAACAAAACATTTGCAAGATGTGACAGACGTATGTCTAGTACATGGTGTATCAAATGAAAATGTAGCTCTTAGATTGTTGGCCACCTCCTTCCGAGGAAAGACGCTAAACTGGTACATGACTCTTGAAGCTAGTACTATTGCCACTTGGGACCAGCTCAAAACTCTATTTTATGAACGATTTTCAAATGTTGGTGATAGATCATCACTATATCATCAACTGGAAAATATAAAGCGAGCTCCTCATAAAGCTCTACTTGATTTCAATGTGAGATTTCATTCAACCTGGAAGAGAGTACCTATTGGCAGCCGACCACCTCCGGATCTGGGGTTCATGTTCTACCTAAAGTCGATGAATGTCGATATTTCCATGATGCTTCAAGCTCTTGGCGGGGCAACTCTACACAATGCTTATGCCTTGGCTGTCACTATGGAAAATAATTTGATCGCTGCAAGAAATTTGGCACTGAGACCCATCATGCCATTATTTCCTGAGTGCAACACCGCCAAAGCCGAAGTTCCTTCCACTAGCGCGCCTACAACTCCACCCCAGTCTATGTACGTGTACCCCAGAATGGCTCCAAGTGCAGCTTCAAGTGTAGCTCTGGTGCCTAACCCCCTGATGGACGAGATGAATGAAATGAGAGAACAGATGTGGGCCATGACTAATGAATTAACTACCATGAAGCGGAAATAATATAACTATCAGAAGCTGGCTTACCAGAGTTACCAAGGTGGAAAAGCTCCATACCAATCAAATCAGTGGCAAGATAGATCGTGCAGAAATGCTTCATCTCAGCCAAATAACCAAGTGGTTCCGATGATCCTACCAATAGTGAATGTACACCTCAGTTCAGGTAAAGAGTTAGTTGTGGGGTAGAATAACTTAGCCGAAGATGCCAATTCATGGTGTTTTCCCTACAATGATGCACACATGCCCAAAAATTGTCCACGAGAAAATTTACAACAAAAGATCGTAGACCAACGTAGCCATGGTGGTGCACCTGATGCCAACAACCAATCATATGCCTCCCAATAGATGGACAATGCTGTCCTTGCCACTCAAATGCAAGGGATGTCCATCTAGCAAGAGTCTGTCATAGTTACAGACCAAACACTCTTTTCTTGGATGGAAGGAGAAGAGTTGGAATTTTTGAATGACATCCCTATGGATAAAGTGCCCTGAGTGCAATCTGACTACAAAATGCATTCAAAGCATAGATTCACTGGAGAGTTCACAACCTTTCCTACCAATGCTTCATCTCAATCAATGCCTAGCCCATCGGTAGGCCTATTTCCAATTCCACCACAGTCTGTAGCGGCTATTCCTAGCTCTCTGAATCCACTTTCCCCGAAGGCGAAGTCTCCTACAATCACCCCTGTTGTTGCCAAACATCTAGATATACCAGCCTCGAGGCCTATACCAATTGTGAAAAACTAAGGAGCAAGCAACCGTGGCTCATCAATTGCGAGCGCAGTTCAACATGGTGGAACAACTAAAAAAGTCATCTGCCGACACTTCTTTGTGGGATGTCTTGGCTATTCCAGAGCAGAAAGTACTATTGCATAAGGCATTGATAGGAGAGGAAGATGCGAAGGTGCCTAGCGAGTTCAATGAAGAGAAAGTATCTAGGCCGGACCTAGATAAAGTGCTAACAAATCAATCAGAGGAGAAGCTCGAGTCTGGAAAAGAAAGTAAGCCTAAACCTAAGCCTTTGTTTCTAACACTTATTATTGGTGACAAGCTATTACATAATTGTATGATCGACTCTGGTGCTAGTACCACCGTCATGCCAAAGAAAGTAGCTAAAGCTTTGGGTTTAAAATATGAGCTTCTGAACAAAGGAGTCATGCAACTAGATGGAAATAAAGTTGATACCATTGGGGTAATCAAGGGATTTCCTATGAATTTGTTTGCCTGCCCCAGTATCATTGTAAATCAGGATATCATACTCATTGATATTCCTCCTCTATTTGGGATTTGTTTGTCCCAAGAATTCACAACAAATGTTGGAGGATATCTAGCACTGGACTGGTCACACCTGATTTTAAGGACCAAACATGGAGCCAAGATGAAACTACTGTAAGAAACTTTGCATTCTGAAACATGTTGCTGATGAGGCCCTGCTCAAATTTGAAGCAGGACATACTTCAATCACTCAGGAAGAGAGGTTCAATGTGGAATTTCTGGAAGAAGAGGAGGCTACTAACTCCCAGATAGAAGACGAAGAATTTTTTTTGAAAGAATTTATTGATACAGACCCTTTCGGGAATTACCATGCAACTGACCTCAGAACCTATGTTATACATGAAGAGGGGAAAATTATGCCCAAAGTTACTAAGGAGCCTAGAGGTGAACAATCTTCAGAATTATGGACTTTGTACTTCGATGGCACAAGATGTAGAGTAAGAGCTGGAGTGGGGATTTGTTTGATATCCCCATCCGAGGAAAGGACCTTGAGGTCATATCGCTTTTGGTTTGCATGCTCAAACAATGAAGTAGAATATGAAGGTCTAGTCCATGGTTTAAGCCTTGCAGAACAAATGGGTGCAAAGGAGATAACTATGTTCAGAGATTCAGAGTTGGTAGTCAACCAAATCCGTGGAATTTCTATGGTAAAGAATATCTGTATGCGATCCTATCGACATAGAGTCTCAGATCTTATTAAAAACTTTGAGGCATTCAATATTTAGGCTATACCAAGGGAGAAGAACTCCGAAGCCAGCAAAATTGTGACTATCAGGGCTGAGTTTGAGCCAACCTCCGAATTATTAAGAAAGAAGCATGCGGTGAGGGTAATTGTAAGACCCGCTGTTCCAAATAACAATCAAGATTGACAAGTGTTCGATAGTGATGCTCATATTGCATCATTTCTCTAGTCATCTAGAGAACTCGCCGATCAATTGCAACCAAAGATCATCGAAGCTTATGGGGATCAAATTATCTAGTTGAAATCCAACAAGCTTCCAAGAGGCCTAGTCACTCTGGAGAGCCTTTTGATTTTGATGATGCGACAAGAGACAAAAGGAAGCTCATGGCTGCCAAGGGTGATTACACCGATTTGCATATTGGGGAAGCCAAAAAGCTCAAGGTCGGGAAAGAAGTTTCACAGAAGAATAAGGACAAACTAAGGCATTTCTATGAAGAATATTTGAAAGGATACGATGATGATCTTAAAGGATATGATCCCGGGATCATTAAGCATACAATTGAGTTGTCGGAAGGGGCGAAGCCAGTTCGTCAAAGATAGAGACCCGTGAACCTAAAGATAGAATCTCTCATGTCACAAGAGTTGAATAAATTGATCGCATCTCGAATAGTGTTTCCGATCAAACATAGCACTTGGGTGTCAAATCTATTACTAGTTTGGAAGAAAAATGGAGATATATGACTATGTGTAGACTTCTGAGACTTGAATAGAGCATCCATAAAGGATCATTCCCCCCTTCCTTCAATGGAGGTAATTCTACAAACTGTGGCTAGCTCCGAAATGTTTTCAATGTTGGATGGCTTTTCAGGCTACAGCTAGATTTGGGTTGTAGACACATAAAAATGGCCTAGACCCGCAAACCACAATCTTCTTATTTCAAGTTGGTTAAAATGAATCCCATGCTTGTTGTGAAGCAACATCTTCACTTAGTGTAGATTTTTTTTTTTTCTAGGATTTAAAATTGAGCAACTTGTTTTATGTGCTTGGTTGGGTAATAGGTATATGCTCTCCCCTTTACTGGGTGATAAAAAAACCAGACTTACCCATTTTTCTTTATGCATTGTTTTGTTTTTCTTAAATCCTTTAGAAAGCCTGCCATAGTGGGAAAAAGTACTCACCCTATGGGAATGACCTAAGTGGGAACAACCAAAGCCAGGTTTTCCAACCCACTAGAATCAAAAGTGAATTTTGGGGAAACCCATATTCAAGGGAAGTGGCAAGATAACCATCCCCAAAATATTTGTTCTAAAGATTGGGAGGTCTCTTGAGGGAGTTTATCTATTTTCCATGCCGAACGGAAACCTTGACCTTGAACCATAGTGTAGAAGCAACCAGTGTTAGTATCCATACATTATTTCAATCACGGTGCAAAGGGAGGGAAGAATCTCCCCCCAAGACACTCACCATATAATCGCCACAGACTGTTTGCTCAGGGGATTCGGTATCCACTTCTGTCACCTTGAGTATGCACCTGGAAAAGACAAAAACACGGGCACCCTCTAGGGGGTGACATGGCTATGTGAGTTGACGCGATTTTAAGATGTGGGCTGTGATTGCTATGATGACCTTTTTACTATTAAGAGTGAGTCTATTTGAAGTGATTTTTTTAAAGTTTCTATGTGTTTGCCAACTATTTTCAAACAAACTTCAATAAATTGGAACATCAACAATCTAGGTCCAAACTTGTCAAATCAGCCAAACTGTTTTCTTTTTTCCAAAATTTGCTTCATGTGACACAATCGCTCTATTAAACCAGAAACACCATATTTTGAGCCGCAATCGCTCTGATGGGTCGCATTTGAAGTATCCTGAGCCGCATTCGCTCTAATGGGCCACAATTGAATAATATTGAATCACATTCACTATACTATCCCGCATTTGCTAGTATCAAACTGCATTAGGTATCCTTAGCTACATTTATGAAGTATCAACCTACATTTGCCATATTGTGTCACAATCGACACTTTTTGAACCACATTCATCATTTTGAGTCACAATCGATAGTTCCAGAACCACAATTTCCTATTCTTGAGTCGCATTTGCTCTGTCAAGCCGCAATCACCATCTAAAACAATGCATTTACTTTGTCGGGCCGCATTTGTAGTTCTTAGACCTGTTAAAATCCTGCAACGCATCTGCGATTGTGCAACACATTTTCTAGATTATGAGATGCATAGGATTATTTTGTAACACATTTTCTGCTTAGAACAACGCATTTGATATTGCAATGCATTCGAAACCTGTAGTGATGCATTTTCCTGTCAATTGGGAAAACATTATTCTTGTCAAAAACCGAGGCCAAACTTTTGTAAACAGATTTTTTTTCCTAGCATCTTTTTCTAGCAACCTCTGTCCAAAACCGGGAAAGCAACTTGTCCATGTCATCCATCCTTGCATCTTTAGTTTGCATTTAGCTTGCAATCCATTATCCTCATCTTCATAGGAAAATTATTAAGTCCTCAAATTTACACCTTTGGGATAGGCAAACTTTCCTTCCTTTGTCAAACCATTGTCTCAAAAATACATTGTCATTAGACCAAGTCAAAGAAAATTAATCCTTAGTCATTGTCCTTTGGTGAGCTGCTTCCAACTCATTTGTCTAGTGTGGAAATCTCACCTTTTCATTTTGTCATCTTTTCCTTCAAACTAGTCCTTTGACAATCCAAATTGAGACATTGGCCAAACTTTGCATGGTTAGAAAACCTTTCCTAAAAGTCTTTTGACATAAGACACTCATTTTAGGCACTCATTACCACTTTGCATTTGACATTCCTTTTGTCCTCATTATTACTTTGCATAGTCTTAGTCCCATTCCATCCACCATCATGTCTTCAAGTCACTATGACATGCTTTCTAGTTGAATTGAATGCTAGTTCATTAGTAATGGTCATGCACAATTGGCTAGGGACTTCAAAAAGCTATACCTCCAATCCAAGTCCAAATTCACCTCAACCTCTAGTCCTCCATCCATCTATCCATCTTACCAACAATCCATGGGTCTTGGTCCTCTATCCATCTACTATCAAGGGTCCCCTAACACCATCCACAACACTAAGTCACAACAAACTTTCATTAGCCACCCTAACCTTGACAAGGGAAACCAACCATCCATCAATCCTAGTCCATTATACACTCATCCCTTCCAAGCCTCCTCGTCATATCCTAGTCTTCCATTCATGTCATATCCTAGTCCTTCATCATATCCTAGTCCACCACCCACATTATATCCTAATCCTCCATCCACATCATATCCTAGTCTTCCATTCATGTCATATCCTAGTCCTTCATCATATCCTACTCCACCACCCACATCATATCCTAATCCTCCATCCACGAAAAATTCTTTTCATGCATTCATGTCCTATTCTAGCCCATCATCCCTCAACCAAGTCCAAAAATCCATGTCCTACCCTAGTCCAGCATACACCAATCCATTTCAAGACACTCCATTTGGAAATCCCACCTTCTTACCTACACTTGAGGATACATATCAAGAGGCCAGTCCAAAGCACAACACTATAACATCACCGTCATGTCAAGATCAAAGTAGTCCTTTCGATGAATCCATCTTTATGTCCATTCAAGAAGTCCTCCTAGAAAATTATGACATACCAAATACACCTATCTTTGGTCAAGAGTCCATCCAAAACCATGTCATTCAAGAGGAACCTATCCTCGGTCAAGACCCTATTTTCGATCATGTCATTCCAACTGTGCCCATCTTTGATCAAGACACTATCTTTGATCAAGAATTCCAAAATGATCCACTCCTTGACCTCTATGCCATTCATGATGAAATACTTGAAGATGATTCCATCCAAAATTCAAGTATTGACACTCCCAAAAGTGAGACACTTGCCTCCATGGGACACATAGATGATCTACCACTAGAACAAGAGTCTTCTAGCATGGACATATTTGTAAATGATCAAGCTATAGCTGAATTTAGTGGGCTCTATGACAATAACCATGAAGATGGTTTTGACATAGACTTGGAAGCACCAACAAAATCGCAGGAGTTTGACATGTCACCTAATCAGACTGAAGATATTAATAAAAAATCTGTCCAACATGCTAGTAAAGCTACAACATCCTATCAATTAGGATCATCTATATTTTTTAGAGTAGGCTTTCTTACAGATCAGAATATTTCAAGCATTAATTTCCCCAATAACGATGGGTTAGCATCTTGCTTCCAAAGTAACAAGTATCCCATCGTAAAAAAAAAAATGTCAGAAAATGCATTATTAGGGAAAAGGATTAGGCCTACACGAGCAAGGAATCTTGGAACCCATACAAACTTCACATTACAAACATCAAGGTCTTGGCTATTCATCAGTCAAAAAATCAAATGATGTTAGTGGTCCCTCCTTAATATTGGGAGCAACTTTATCTAATACAAACATCAAAATGGGTGTCATGAGTAGTCCTTATCATAAGATTGTTACCAATACCCCTTCCCCCCGAACCCCAAACCATCATTCCATCATGAATAAACCTTCCATTTGGAACCAACAAAAGTATTACAAATCCAAAATCCAAAACCAAATGTCAAAGGCCATGGAATTAGCCAAAAATTCAAGCAGACAAATGAAGTTAAAATGGATCCCAAAACAAAATGGATCAAGTCAAGAAAAGAATGAATTAGGCAAAGAAAATATGCCAAATCCAAAAGTTAATCAAAATGTGTAGCCACAACACAAGAGGACTCCCACATACAATACATGTCCACTTGCGTCAAAATGGCCATCAAGAAAGACATATAAAAGTGTTGGTTCCAAAAACTATCTTAACCC
The DNA here is from genome assembly GCA_007115665.2 of Sequoiadendron giganteum. Taxonomy (NCBI): domain Eukaryota; kingdom Viridiplantae; phylum Streptophyta; class Pinopsida; order Cupressales; family Cupressaceae; genus Sequoiadendron; species Sequoiadendron giganteum. Next base: position 73,266,924 of record CM021105.1, read on the forward strand.
AACATCCAAAGTTTGGAGAATAAAAAATGGCTACATCCAAACATCCCACCAACCCATCCATGTCCACCATCATCCGTCATAATCCTACATCCTCCTTAAAGACCAAACATACCATGTCACAAATCCATCGCATCTTGGCAACAACTCTCTATCATAAGGACTCTCATGACACTCTATCACGATGTGTGTATTCAGATAAGGCCAACTCTAGTATCAACAAGGATCACAATGACATTAATAAGTTGTATGCAAGCGCTATCATCTTGACAAGGCAACTAGTTCAAAAAGGTCATTATTGGCATGTCATGGCACTAGTCTCTACATTGGCACTGTCAAAGGCTTCAACATAGTTAGTGGTCATCGAAAGCATCAAGGCTATCTGGCAAAAATGCAAAAAGAACAAAAAAAATCAAAAAATAAAAAAAATCATCCCTTGATGAAAACTTGGCAAACGGGCGTCATGGTGACACCAAATAAAATAAAAAAAATATCAAAAATAGTAAAGAGAAAAATTTCGTCCAACGGTGAAAACCTGGCAAATAGGTACTTTAGATAAGTACTATGATGAAAACCTAGCAAATAAGTGTCATGTGTAAATAAATCATCTATGTGGACCATTACACTTGGGGGCAAGCTGTCTCATCTCCCATGCAAATCCTATGACATTTCATCTATCCATCTAAACGTTATCACTTTCTGTCCATTTTACCACCGACTTTGATCTTGATAAGGACCAAAATAAAAAAATAAGCCATGCTTTGGAAAAAATCTTGACATGTCTATCTTTTGGTCATACCTTATTCATTGAATATCATGTCATTACCTTCATAGCCTCCTTTTCACTATGCGACATCATCCTTGGAGACCATATGATAATTATCCTAGTCCAAGCCATCCATGTCTCCTATCTTTTACCAAGGCCATCCATTGCCCTTTTATACCTGTCACCCATCTTGGTTTCCCTTGTCCTACAATCCCTCATCATCCCATCTAGTCCTCACCAAGTCATTCCAAAGGCAACAATATGGAAAGCTTGGCCCATCATCCAAAACATTCCTTGACTTTGTCCCTGGCCCTGTTGCAGACTTTTATCCTCTTGTCATATCATTGTCATCTTCACGTTGTTTTGGGATGTGTCCTTCCCACGTCAAACAACGTTGTCATTGTCATCGTCACCTATCAATTGGTATCCAGCTTGACTAGCAGCAAAATAATGGTTGTCCTTGGATTCATGTGCGTCGGCATCATTCACATGCATAGGTCACAATTTCCATTAAACATCAAAAAGTCATAAAAATCAGAAAAGTCCTGAAAAAATCCTAAAAATTGGAAAAAGTCCTAAAAATCATATAAGGTCCTGAAAAAAGACCTAAAAATTGAAAAACGTCCAGAGAAAATACAAAAGCATCCAAATCAGTGTCAAAATCCCAAAAACAGAGTCAAAGTCAAAGTTTGTCCTATCAGCCCCATCAATTATATTAGTCAATCTTTTGTCCATGTCCGAACTATGTTGTCTCTGCACACTTGCTACGTAGGTAAGATTCATCTTTGAATACCCGAGACTTTAGGTCAGTATTTCTAGGTTTGTCAAAGTAAAATCATGATTCAATCCTCTGTCCTTTGGACAATGTCATTGGTCGTGTTGAACTATGAGGTCTCTGAGTGCATGACATAGGCAATGCCATCAATCGATGGACCACCGAGGCTGCACTAGGTTAGTCCATTAGGGTTCATGGCACCACATTTTCACAAAGGTCAAACTATCTTCAAATCAAGCGAATCTTACGTCAATCTCGAGCTTTCAATCTATTGGAAATCTATTTCATCAACATTTCCAGTCAATTCAGCATGTCAACAATGACATGTAGTCAAATTATATCAAGACAATTCACCTTGGCAAAATTTTGGGTTCTTCTTCAGATGTGTCCTTTTGAAGAACAACTCTCGTCATTTATTTATGCTTTTGGATGTGTCCTTCCTAAGCATCATCATCATCATCTGGCATCATTGATTCTCCTAACTCCGAGAATTGATCTCCTGGATATCAATGTCATTCAGGATGTGTCCTTCCTGAATTTGATATCGCTCGACATTTGGTAACACTTGGCAAACACTTGGAAAATTTTTCTGTCTTTTAATGACTATCATGATATTAGTTCCTTATGTCCTAGGAACCATGACATATCATGATTATTATCCTTGTATTTTTGAATCACTCTACTATTAGTTTCTCCAAGATGTCTTGACTGCAGGATTTAGAGAAGCAACGACATAGTACAATGATTTTACTGTCTGTTTTTGACTATCATGTGGTTAGTTTCTCAAGGATATCCTGACGTTAGGATTTAGAGAAGCAGTGACGTCTCATGATTGGTTTGATTTTTTTGATGGTTGGTCATGAGAAAGTGACTAGGGGCAATTGTGTTCCTTATATGAGTCATGATCATCCTTGTCTGTGACTGTTGATCTACGTGATGATTCGACCTTGCACACTATTGATCTACATCATATCATAGTGTTTGTCGGCCATCATGACATTTTCGCCCAATGACGATTAAAGAGCAACAACTAGGATAGCACTATAGCAAAACATTGAAGGATTCTAACATGCATTTCATCTTTAACATTAACTTGCATCTCCTTCCCCATATCGACATTCATGTCTTCTATCCTAACATTCATCTTTTTCTCTCTAACATTTCTTCTAAGTCCACATCATTATCATCCTTATCTATCTTTCCTATATACTTTTGTCTTTCATCGTCTAGTCCTTTCATCCATTTCGAGAGCCCACTCATATTCTTGGAACCCAACTGTCCTCTCGAGGAACATACCGCTACCTCCTCGTCATTCTTCCTCATCCTATTTCGCACTAGGGCATATTTTTGAATTATTTTCTTTGTCACAATGTGACAAGCTGCATTATGACAAAGAGGGGCAAATGTAGACACATAAAATGGCCTACACCCGCAAACCACATTCTTTTATATCATGCTTCATCTCAACATAATTAAAATATTTAATTATGTCCTATAGTCCAATGCCAACTATTAATTAAATAATTCTTAATTATTTAACTATTCACATATTTTATTCCTCCTGGCTATTTAAATAAATAAATTACATTTATTATTTAAATACGTCGCTAATTTCTTATGTCACTCTATAATTAAGTAAATTCCTAAATTTATTTAATTATTACTTCCTCATGATTATTTAAATAAATAAACTTTATTTATTTATTTAATATGTCATTAATTATTTATGTCTTCTCATAATTAAATAAATTCTTATTATTTATTTAATTATTATCCTCTCCAACTTTCTTTCTAATTTTAAATAGAATCATATTTTAAATACCCACTTTCTAATTTTCCCCCACAATTGAATAATCTTAATTATTAAATTGCCTTATTGATTTTCTTTCTAAATTTAAGTAAAAGCATTTTATTTAAATTGACAACTTCCCTCTTTCCAAGTAAATAAATTTAAATAATAATTATTTACTATCACATGAATTCATCATTTTGGAATTAATTTAAAACATTAATTTCAAAATAGCATTTCTCTCCACAATGATTTTCTAAATATCTTCTTCTTGTTCAATCGTTATCTTCCTAAGTTTTACTAATTTCATCTCAATGTCACGTTTATTCTCTACCATTGATTTAATTTCTTAAATTAAGTCTTTTCCACACATTTGGGGATTTTTACCATAACCCTAATTAAGAGTTTCCATTTTGAATCTTAACCATTGATTCTAGGGTATTTCTCAATATCTCATCTTGTCTGTCCATTCAAGATTGCATTTTTTATAAAATGACAATCTTGATCTCATTTTCGGGATCAATCTCTTATTATCTCTTAGTTTTATATCTTAATATGGCATAACTCTTCTTCTTCTTCTCTTCTTCCTTTTCATCTAACATTGGCTTTTGCAGAATTTCTCATTGCATGTAGATTTATCTTCTCTTGCATTTAAGATCAAAAATCCTTCAACACTTGCTAGGTCATATCATAAACTTAGTTTGCTCACACAAAGGCCGAGGGCATTCATTATCATAGCAAACATAGAAGGTGGAAGGAAGGTGATTCATGGAGGTTGAAGGCATTTGGTGAGATCTTTCCATTTGTTTTCGTCATTTCCTCCTTTGTTCTTTCTTGTTTACTGAGGTTTATTGTTTATGCATTTAATCTTTGCTAACCTAAATATTTTCTTATGTTACATGGGTAAAGGAAGAAGACCAACACAAAACAACGTTCACCACAAAGTTGGGAACTTATGCATATGCCAAGATGCCTTTTGGACTCTCGAATTCTGGAGCCACCTTTTAGAGAGCCATGGATATTTCTTTTAAGGGTTTGATCCACAAAATTATACTCATCTACTTGGATGATTTGATAGTATTTTCAAAATCTGTTGATGATCACTTTGATCATTTGGAGCTTGTCTTCCAGAAGTGCCAGGAATTTGGAATTTCTTTAAACCCAAAGAAATGTGTGTTTGGAGTTCCCCAAGGGAAGTTATTGGGGTATGTTGTCTCTAAGGATGGCATTGCCATTGATCCTGAAAGAGTTGATGCGATCCGGGAACTCCCATTACCTGTCAACAAGAAGGGTGTGCAGTCATTTCTGGGTAATGTCAACTTCATTAGCCAATTCATTGCAGATTTTGCAGGGACCATTCGACCTATTACCTTAATGCTAAAGAAAGACTAGATTTTCAAATGGACAATGGAAGCCAGAAAATCTTTTGAGCTTATAAAGGAGGCTATTTCGTCTGCCCCTGTGTTGGTAAATCCCGACCTGTCAAAGGATTTTATTATGTATGTTTTTGGTGGTGGCAACAACATCACCACTATGCTTATGCAAAAGGATGATGAAGATAAAAGGGAGTCCCCTTTTGCCTTCTACTCACGAACCTTAAAAGAATACGAAGTAAAGTACAACTTTGTAGAAAAGCAAGTCTTTGCAATTGTGAAAGGACTTAAGAAGTTTTTCCATTTGATATCATACAATAAGGTGATTGTTTGTGTACCCCATCCTAGAGTGTGAGAGTATATCATGGAGGGAGAAATCACAGAAAAGCTAATTGGATCACCAAGATCCTAGAATATGATATTAAGGTCAGACCTATCAAGATTGTCAAAGGAAAATGACTATGTGAGTATCTCACTGAAAACAATGAACCAACGACAGAGCTTGAAGTTCCAGAACCTATGTTATTGAACAAAGAAAGTTCTCTGGGTGACTGGCTTGAGGATAGAATAAACTTCATGCATACAAGAAGGTATCTGATCAACCTAACTTCTTTTAAGAGGCGTTTCTATTGTTTACAAAATAGTAATTATGTTCTCTTGGAAGGTGTCCTGTTGAAAAGAAATTTTAATGGCATCCTGCTAAGGTGTGTAAATGAGGAGAAGGCCAAGAAAATATTGGATCAATACCACAATAGCCAAGTTGGAGGAAATTTTTCTGCAAGAACCATGACAATTATAATTATATGTGTTGGTTATTTTTGGCCAACACTTTTCAATGATGCATTTTTACTGATTAATTCTTGCAATGAATGTTAGTTTCATGTTGGAAAGAGAAAGAATTCTAATATGCCATTAAGGCCTATAGTAGTAGAAGAACCTTTTTCTCAATGGGGTTTAGATTTCATTGGGATGATTAACCCTTTCTCCTCAGCCAAACACAAATGGATATTGACAGCTACGGACTACTTCACTAGATGGGCAGAAGTAGTGCCATTGAAAAATGCAGCAGAAGTGGAGATCATTAATTTCTTGGAGGAGTTGGTAGCCAGATTTGGCCCCCCCAAAACAACCATCTTTGATAATGCTAAATCTTTCCTCAGCTCTAAGATGAGCCAGTTTTCACTAAAGTACAAAGTTTTTTTGAGAACCTCTTCTAACTATTATCCCCAGGGGAATGGCCTCGTAGAGTCTATAAATAAAAATCTCATCAGGTTAAGTAAGAGGATAGGCTTGGAACACCAGAAAGAATGGCATATGAACCTTTGGACATCGCTGTGGGTAGACCGAATCATGCCCAAGCATATATTGAAGACATATCCCTATGAGATGGTGTACGGGAAGGAGGCATTGCTTCCTATTGCCACGGAAATCCCTGCCTTGCGGTTGCTCAAATCTCTAGAGATTGAACTAAGTAGAGCAATGGAGGTAAGGCTTTCTGAGCTACTTGAGGTACAAGGAAAAAGAGAGCACACCCTTGAGGTGATGAAAAGGTGTCAGATCAAGAGTTACAATGCGGGGACTTGGTGCTCAAATTCAATGACCATGGAGCAAAGACCGACCGACCCAATACTGTTCCTCATACTCTATGCAATCTTTGCCCAAAACCCATTTAATTGCCTTCACATACAACAATTTTTTCATGCCTTTCATGCGCTTTAAGTGCCTGCACCTAATTTTGCCTAAAAAGGGTAGCTTGAGTCTTCTTGTAGACTAACCTTATTGGTGTTTCCATGCTGTTTACTATTCTGGATATAAAAAAGAAATTACTAAGATAAGAAAAGCTTACTAAGCTAGGAATGCTAGGAAACATTGTGATTGGAAATGCTGCTAGGGGTCTTATTTATAGACTGGCCAAGGTTCACTAGGCAAGATAGGCCATAATTACGACTGAGCCAAAGTGTGTCGCTAAGCCTTGGTTTTCAGTGTTGCGGCATGTGAGGTGATGAGAATATACAAGTACAGTTGCAACCTTTTTTGTTCAGGTTTCTGAATTCATTAGAAGTTGGCCAGGTGCCAACACAAGGAGCCGCCGTCCCATCCGAATCAAGGCAAATCTTAAAGACAAGCTGTTGGATGATGCACCCAAGTATGTTCAATAAAATTAGTAAATGCATAAAGCTTGCGAAGGAGTTTTTGCAAGGTTGTCTTGGTTAGTTGTTCAAGAAAATCAAGTGCCACCTCATGCAAAAATCTATCTCTTAAATGTAAAGAGCAATTTGGCAGGTTGGTGATCTTTTCGCATACATGAAAAACTGGTGACACATATGGCAACTAGGTATGAATGGATGGCACGTACCCTTCTCGACTATTTTTCATGAAGATCAAAAAGTAGGTTAGGAATTTAGAGAACATTTATTGCAAAGAGTTATCTAAAGATAAAACAAATTAGGCATTTGTAAGAGAGAAATAATTTTTCAGAAAACTAAGTCATTTGCGAAAGTTTGTAAAAAAGTTCTTGCGAATACTAAAAATGACTGAGATTGCAGAGAACCCAACACAAGCCCTAGCCCCAACAAGTATAATCAAGAAAATGAGGAGGATGCCTTGCATGCAACTCTATGAAAAGGAGTCTTATGATACTCCAGGCATCCCCACAAAGCCTTGCTAGCGTTTCACCAATCAAGTGGACCAGAGAATACTAAACGCAATTCCTCATAGAGATCAGGCTTTGGTTGCTGAGGATTGGGATAACATCTTTGATCCTGAGCTATCCCATAATCCTAAGAGCCTTAGGGAAGCCACATGCAAGAAAATCAAGAATGTAATAGACCCTTTCAATAAGCATTTATGGTTTTGTGGGCTTCCACAGTACATGGTTCCCTTGGTACACCCTTGCCTAGAAATTTTGGCAGCATGTGCGACACGCTTTGACCCGAACACTAGAGTAATAAGGGCACTAATTTTAGGGTAGTCATTAGCCCTGAAGCTATTCAGGATATGCTGTGCATCCCCCTCCCCTTGACCCAGGATGTTGCGATTTTTGAAGTGAAAAAAATGCAATTGAAGTGGAAAGGGCTCCAAACAACACCGCAATTTTAGTACGCCGAAAATGCTCAATCAACTAATACTTCAGCACTGCCCAAATTCCCTTTTGGTTTGAAGGCTCTGAAAGGTGGGTCTTTTTCTATCGCTTCTATGCTAGTGCTGGTGTGTGGTTTGGATATAGACCAACATGTTTCCAAGTTCCAAATGTGGCTCAGCTTTATGTTGAGAAAGAACAATGTGCCTCCTCTTCTGGATTTTGCAAAAGTTATTAGTGATGGGATTTGGTAGAAGCTATAGGAATTCCAAGTTGGTTCTATGTTCACGTATTCCTCCTTCCTAGCCTACTTGATATTACACCAGAATCTAGATTACTTTTCGACATTTATGTCTCTGGCTATTTTTGACGAAGGCGGCTTGAGGAAGCCAATTTTGACATGGACTCTTGTCATGTCGAAAACCTTTGATTACTTTGCATTTTCAGATTTATTCTTGACCCTAACTCTGTGGGCTTTGGATGGAGCTAGCATCAATATGACCGCGTGCATATCGCCCTGACACAAATCTTGGTTGGAAAAGCTTGTACTGCCCTATGATTGGTTGTTTGGCATGGATTTCACCATACTCCACATGTGAGGTTTTGCCTGGGAGCCCTTCCGGATCCCCTGTTTTCTTTTCGACAAAGTGCTAGCCTTGAAAACAATGAGACAACTATGTACTATTGATAATGATTACTAGGGGATATTTAACCTCCTATTTGCTGCTACCAGTCATGTTTGGTTCTGTGTAGCTGATCAAGAAAAGGGCTTTGAAGATTGATACTTCAGAGATTCTTCTTTCGAAGTTGGGTCATCTTGGGTTGGTGTTGATAAATGACACCTGGCATTACAACCCTAGAAATAATTTATCATAGGTCAGCACTAGAATCCCACATTCACCTCGGCCATTCTGGGACCCTAGGAGAAATGTTGAGGAGGGGGATTTAAGTTTATATGTAGGGCTTAAATATTTGCTTACTATGGATGAGCGACTGCCATGGCTGAACTTTTACTACATAGTAGGGAGAGCCAACCCAAAGAAAAAATATGAACAGTCCCTGTGCATCCAATTGAATAAGCTCAATTAGACGTCTGAGAAGATTTGAGACTTTTGGATATACCAGTAGGAGACTTTGGCAACCGCCAAGCTTCATGAAGAAGTTGCCCTGGATGAAAGATTTGATGATATCTGGGAGATGGAGCATCTAGACATAGAAAGGTCTCTCAACCATTCAACATCCATGCAACATTATAGAAGGGAAGAGATTGCCATAGATCCTGGGGAGGAAGTAACTCAAAATCCCCCTGCCGTTGTCGAGAATCCAATGCATGAGAAGGATACTGGTAAATAGCCTGCACAACAAGAGGATTCCCATGCACAAACATTGGAGCCATCCAACTCCTCTAAATCAACAAGGAAGTGGGTAAGGACTACCAGTGGTCGGAGGCGGGTTATTATTGACCTTGATGACTCTCTAGACAAAAAGCGACAACAAACCAGAGAGTCTGATGGAGAAGAAGAGCGATTGAAGAAGGAAGCAATTGAATTGTTTGTAGCTTCTCTCAAGCCTCAGGTAACATTTCCTCCCTCTTCTCTCTCTACCATGTCTCTGGTTTCTTCTTCATCTGCCCCTACTTTTTCATCTACGCTAGTTTTCTCTACTGCTGGATATCTCGGGTAGTCAAGTCTTACCCCTCCTGATTTCCCACTTTCATCCTCCACTTTCCATCCCTTACTTGGTGCACAATTTGGTGTAAGCGCTGGGCTCATGAGACAATAATTTTTATCTCCAAGGTCCAAACCTTTGGTTGGCGCCTCTCCAACTTTTCCCTTCACCACATTACCACCCTCTCCAAGTGGTCATTTCATTCCACCATTCTCCCCGACCATTATAATGAGGCCTAATGAAACTTTTGATGCATTGAGTACGTTGTTTTTCCCACTCGCCGTCCCTCAGGAGTTCCCTTTTGCTGGTGGCCTGGGTATCCCTGCCCAAGAATATTTTTCATAGGTTGATGTAAACAAGAGTGGCCATGCCAACCGTACCAATAAATGAAGACAAAAGGACGCGACCAGGCAGGTAGAGCCTCTCTTGCAAATTGTATTCAATGGAAGCCAAAATTGTTTTATGTTTGCAAAAATCACTCCCAACATGATTAAACCGGTAGGAGAAATGCTACCGAGTGATTACTCTATAAATGCTATTGGGCTAGACTTGTAGCAGGCCTGCCCATGAGATAAGGTCAAGCTAATGGAGGAGTCCCAGAAAATCATGACCATCGATTACCTCAAGCTTAACCACCAGGTGAAGAAAAGGGATGATCAGATATTGGAGCTCAAGGGTAAGGTCGATATCTGGGTAAACAAGTTTAAAGCCCGGGGGAATGAAATAGGTCACCTAGAGAAGGAGAGGAGTGCCTTCAAAAGTCAAATCAGGGAGCTACAAGTTATGAGCACAGAGATCATTCTAACTCTCCAGCGCGAAGTTGAGCAGAGCCGAGCAAGTGAAGAAAAACTTTGCGCTACATCTGTGCAGCTAGGTGAAGGAATGAAGGAGCTCCGATAGAGCACGGATGCTGAAATTAATGAAATGAATGCCACTTTGGAGTTGGAAACTCAAAAAGAAAAGTAGGCCAAATTGGCCTTGGAAGAAAAGAAAAAAGAGGTTTCCGCTCTAAAGGAACAGGTGCCCACATTGGACAGAAACTTGTCAGAGCTGAAGGAAATTTTGAGCAGCAGAGAAGTAGAATTGGCTACCCTAAAGACCCAACCTCTTGCACCCTGGATGAGCTTGTTGGAGATCGCCAAGGATTTGTATGCATCATACTAGGAAAAGGTGAAGGTATTGTGCCTTACTCTTCAGCCCACTTTAAAATTTATGGCACAAGTGGCTAGCCTTTGCGGAACAGTAGGTGAAACAATACAACAGATTCAAGAGGTAACTTTTGAAAAAGTTCCAGAGGTTAGGATTTTATTGGGAAAGTTGTATACAACTTCTAATGAAGCTTTGAGCAGCATGGGCATCGAGGACCAAACAACGATGGCCATGGGCATAAGTATCCTCATCTCTATACACAAGGCTGTTCAACATGTAGCAAAATGCAAGGCTCGGCTAAATAAGGTTACTAAATAAGGTTACTAGTGACATGCGGGAAAATTTTTCCCGCTTAACTCAGAGAGGCCTCCTTTCACCCTTCATTGTAGATCAGGTGGTAGCAGGTGTGGAACACATTGTTGCTATGATTGAAGAGAAGAAGTAGGAACTTTTTATCTTCCAATCTTTTGATTAATCTCTGACCGCTGAGGAAATTGAGGGGATCATACATCAATTGGCATAGATCTTCTTCCAATTGGAATTGGAAAGAAAAGTATCAAGTGGATTGCCTTTCAAGGCAATTATCGATCTGAGGCTAGCCCATGAGAATCTGTGGGCTCTCTCTGCACCATCCAACAATGTTTGGACCAGTCTGTAGGCTGCCCTTTCAAGGTTGTGAGCATTTTTGGGATGCTGAACCAAAGTTTCTGGGGCTCTCCATTCCGTGATTGAAACACCCCTATGAGTCACCAAATTGTTCCACAAAAAATTGTCAGGCCTTTGCGGTTTTTATTTTTATCTTTACGACTGCGCCTTACCTTTCAATTGCTCACTACCCTCAGCATGCTCCACATGGTAGTTGCTATCGCGCCGGTTACCTTGGAGTTGCCGCTACAACTTTTGTACTTTCCTACTACCACATTTTCTTCTATGGTGTCGCGTGTTCATTTTTGCTGCTGCGTCATTTTCCATTCCCTATCGGGGATTTGCTGGCATGCTCTTGGGCGATCGCTGTTTGCTGTAGCGGCTCAAGGTGATCTAGGCCATCGGTCTTTGCTCGCGGTTTTCCTTCTCTTAGTGTGTTTTAGGCGATGGACTGGCCTATAAATATGACCATGTTTCTCTTTATTTTGGTGGTTGATTAAGCTGCAAAAACTCCTGAGCATTGGGAAGAAGCCTTTGTAATAGTTTTGTTTAATCTAAAGACTCTAGACTGTGCCAAATAAATTTGGCCTTTCTATTTTTCAAGCATTTAGTAAGACTATTAATTTGTGTTGTTATTTTCTTTTGTGGTATGAATGCCCATTCTTCAACTTTTGTAATCCTTCATAGCTCAATGAATACAGATCATATTTCTTTGACTCTTCTGTGTTAGCTAAGGTTATGCTAGATTATGCTATGCAAATTAGAAGGTATTTTTATGTTTAAAGTGATTTTGAGAAAAATAACTTGATGAACAATATTTTGGTGGTTTGGGCCTTTGCATTCTGCACTGTGCTTTGGTGAATTTGTATATGATTTTTGTGCATCTCCTATAGTGTAGATTTTATATTTTCACCATCTTTCTAACATTTTACCTCCCCACTAAATGAAGATCTGACTTTGATAAAAACCCAGAGGTCACTTAGCTAGCGTACAATGTCCCCAAATAGCTAAGTTTCCCATGAGATTGCTGCTACATGCAAAATTATGCGTCAACACTTATCATCTTCAAATACCTAGAAATTGGTGACGTTGTTAGGTATTGAAGGTATTGGAGTGAGTTCCATAGGAAACTTCTTCAATCCTAAAATTTTCAAGGGTTGCAATGTACTATCCCCTTGTGCCAGAGAATCTGTGACTTGGTTCTTATTGTGAGGAATCAACTGGATGTTGAAAGCATCAAATCCCTCGATAAGGTCCCACACTCTATGTCTATATTTGGTCAACTTCTTGTCACGACATGAATACTATTTCCTCACTTGCCTGACTACAAACTCAGAATCCCCAAAAACTTTTAATATCTTAACTTTCGCCCTTGATGCCATTAACAACCCATGGATTAAAGCTTCATATTCAACCACATTATTAGTGCATTGTAATTGTATTCTATGAGCAAAAAATAGCTCTTACCTTTACGACTGATTAGTTCAAACCCTGGTCCAATACCTTGCTTAGATTTGGATCCATCAAATCTTGACATCCAACAGCCACCAGTCCCTGATTGCTTTGATTCGTCTTTCATTTTACTGCAAATAGGAGGCTTCTTAAGAAGCATTGAGATTTTACCCTTATCATTATGTGGTTCTCCTTGTATACTCAGTCTGATAATTGGGGTTGGGTTAATACATTTTTTTACCTGCTCCACCGAAGTCTGACATACATGAAATTCCAACTTAGAGTGGGGGGCATCATGGAATCAACACCAATTGGGGAGCAACAATTCTTCAAAATTCATACTTCTACCTAGCTAGATCTGATTCTCCATACACCTCTGGATGAATTCCTGAAAGTTATCCAACAAACTGAGCTGCCTATCCTCTTGGTCATTAGTTTCATCTGTTTGTTCACTCAGTGTTTCAGAATCACTAATGGACTTATCTTGCATCATAAATATTTTCTCAGACCTTTGAGATTCTGATGTAGATCCATAATAGGGGCGTTGCAACATAAAGACATCTTCATTATCTGAGATTGATGCAACCAACACTTAGTTCCCCATGCTGACCTCTGATATTAATATCTCATTTGAAGTATTCTGGTACTCATTGATCACATACTTCATTCTAGGCTCTCTTTCAATCCTAATTTGATTTGGGACTCCTTTCCATGGTAGCCACATGTGAGAGTGGTCATTAGATGTATACCCATTTAATGCCTTAGTGAAATCCCGACCCAAAATCAAACCATAGGTGTCAAGAATGTTAGCAACCTAAATGTTGATCACCTATTGCACCCTTGGATTTGATGCAACCTATGTGGGGATCATGTTTAGTTCTCCTACTACAATTACCTTCGTCTTATCTAATTGAGTAACCTTATTTTGAGAGGTAATAGAAGTAATACCTAAAGAGTTACATATAGTAAAAGGCATAACATTTGTAGACGCTCTTGAATCTAGCAGATAATTATGCAGATTCTTCCCAAAGATACGAACAAAAATTAGAAAGGGAGGGGTTTCCATCTTGCCTTGGAATAGGCTCAACTGGGTGTCACCTTTTGCAACTTGACTCTTATCTTTATCCTTCCCTTTGTCTGTAGGTGGGACCTGGCCCTGACCTTTAGGTGCCTATGAATTAAAGGATCTGACAACTGCCTCACTAGAAGTTACCCCTTGTGGTGCTGTGTTTGAATTAAAAGGCCCCAAAAAAGCATTCATAATATCATGGAATCTTAATAACTCAAAAGCAAAAAGACTTACCTTTACTTTCTTGAATTCCTTAGTCACATATTCGCCCAATTGCTCCATGTTCATATCATCATGAGCTTCTTTGCAGCCATTGATTTGTTTGTCTTTTGATACTTCAACATTGCTTCCCTTTGACAAGTACTGTGTTGGCACATGAGGGCAAGATGGATTATTATTGGCTTGTGGATCTAGTGGGGTAGTGAACTTATTTGGAGGAATAGAAGTGGTGAAAGGACCTCTAGATTGTGGACTCTTATTAGGCCTCCTCCTCAAATCATATTTATTTATGGGTTGCTGAAACATCTGAAGTTCTTCAATACCAGCTTCTTCCTCATCTAAAGGGCCATTATCATTCTTATTCTCTCCATTAAACAACTGAGAGATTTCATTCTCATTCAAAACCTACTCTATCTCATTATCCTGGTCACTGGACTCTCCTTCTGGTTCATTCTCCTCACCTTTTGGGAATGGAGCATGGTTAAGTACCATTACTAGGGAATCATAAGGATTTGAGGGCACAATCTCCTGACTATTGGAGTTGTTCTCAAATTCATACTAAAAGATGGAAGCAACAGTTTGAAACTCAGGACAATCTAACTCAGAATGTTGACTTGTCTTATGAATCCTGCACCATCCAGATAGAGCTACTTCTACTAGATACACACCACTTGGAGGCTTCTCCTAGGTAGGAGGCTAATCCAATGGAGTATGAATTCCCCCATTATTGGGTCCAGTATTCCAAGGTCTATTCTATCTAGGTGGTTGCCTTTTGTCGAACCCCTGTCCGCTTTGTTTCCCCCTATCATAATTCTGGCCAAAGCCTTGTCCTCTTTCAAAATTTTGATTTTTGTCATAATACTGCCCTCTATCAAAGTTCCATCCTTTAGCAACATCTTTGTTCTCTCTGTTGTAGTTTGATTGCATGTTCTTCTATGCAGCCTGAAGTTGGCTGTTATGATTCCTTAGATAGGTTACCTCCATATTCAGTTTCTTCAACTATTCAGATAACTCATCTAGTCGCTCCTTATCTAGACCATTATGTGGTGTTGCATTCACATTACTGGGTGGGTATCCATATGCTCCTCCAAAACCAACAACCTAATTCAAGACTTCAGAATTCTACAAATATGTAGGGAAACTAGCCTACTGCTGTAGATGAAGGGGTTGATTGGCCCTTTGCTGAGGATAAGAGGTCATTGGCTGAGCTTGATTTATTAGAGGACCTAGATGTGGGACTAAAGGCAATGAGGGTACTAGATTCATTCCTCCAAAACCGGCAACCTGATTCAAGACTTCAAAATTTTGCAAATATGTAGGGAAACTAGCCTGTTGCTGTAGATGAAGGGGTTGATTGGCCCTTTGCTGAGGATAAGAGGTCATTGGCTAAGCTTGATTTATTAGAGGACCTAGATGTGGGACTAAAGGCAATGAGGGAGCATGATTAGTCAAAGCCTGGTTAAGAGCTTGGACTTGTCCAGGGTAAGAAGAAGGTCCTAAGGATGGAAAAGGCCCTAAAAAATGTTGCCTCAGATCTATGCTGACCTTAACAACCTCTATGTATGCAGTGAGAAAAGTAGTTGGGGGATTAGTCCATTTAAGGAAGGTGGATGTAAGGCTATTAAGGGCTTCAAAGTAGACCTCTAGGGAAGCAACCTCATTTCCAGCATAAGGTGCTTGAGTTCTAGTGTATGCTCAGTGGAAACTATTGTTGAATGATCCTATGGGCTCATTAACCTCTCTCTTGACTCCAGTAAACTACAAATAAAGCTCATTAGCACTAATGAGAATCTTAAATTTCTATAGAAATGCAACCTCAAGCTTAGCCCAATTAGAGATGGATGTGGCAGGCAAATGGTTATACTAGTAAAAGGCCTCCTCTCCCAAAGAATAAGGGAAAATTCTACATGCAACATGCTCATGTTTAATCCCTCTATTCCTCAGACAAGTTTGGAAAATTTTGATATGCTCCTCTCCAGTCCTATTGGGATCATTGGTATGGAAATTCAAGGAAAAATACATGAGATTCTTGGGCATGAAATTGTAATTATATAAGATCAAAGGAGATGGATTATTGGCCAAGAAAGCCATTGGAGGAGGTGGAGGCGGTAATGGCTGAATTATGACTGGTTGGTGTTGTTGAATGGGAATTCTGTTAGAATCAAAATCAGATGAGGATGATGAGGATGAGGATGATGGGGTTGGTTGGATTGATGATGATTCTACCCCTATTCTGTCCCTTCTTGAGCTAGTAGGGGCTTGCAGCTCTTGAAATTCTTCCTAACCTAGAGTAGATCTGGTTCTTCTTTTGAACCTCTCAGGAGAAATGGCATTGAGAAATCGATCCAGCTTGCATACTCAAGCCCTCCTTCTAGTGCCATTCTGTTGATGGTGTTTTCTACACAACAACAACCCAGACAAAATTAAATATATCCTATCTCTCTGGAAAGGTTGATCTCTACGGGAAAAGAGATAACCCCAAGGTCTCTAATGTCAAGTCTTGACAATGCAAATAAAAAAATTCAGAGATAATGTGAAAATGCTGGTAATCACAAAGGGACCTTACTACAAGTAAACACTAGACTTAAATTTATCAGATCTAACAATATATTGATACTTCAAAACCTAAAACTAACCCAAATAATAAAATAAATAACAAAAGACAAAGGTTTCAAAGATAATTCTAAGATTAATTCCTAACCCTAAGATTGACAATGCAGATGATAAGAAGCTCAAAATGGACCAATCCCTCAGAAAATAATTCCTGTTTAACCCAGATAAATTTTCAATCTTAAAGAAATAGTGCATCTTCTAAGGTGTTAAAGATTTTCAGATCATGCATATTCATTCAAGACAACCCTATTGTAATTGGAATGAAAAAAAATCATAATTGAACTAAGTACAGTTTAAAGTCCAGAATAACTTTGCAAAGTAGCTAACAATCAACTAACTACAAAAATTATGGACTAGAGATTGTTGCAAACACTTCATGCATAAAACCCTAAACATCGTCAAACCATCTAACATCAAATAACTTAAGAAATTTCAAAGATAGAATATCAAGAACCATGCCAGATAAAACTCAACACAAGAAAGACACCAAATCACAATGTCTTTGCTTGTATTAAATCACCCAAAGTGGCAGCAATTCTAGTCTTCTGTTACAACACTTTCTTAAAAGATAAACTAAACTCTAACTCTAATTCTTGCTATTATAATTCTCTCTAATGTGAAATTTGTCTAGCTTCTCTCTTTACAAATGAGGCATAATGCAAAAATTATAGAGAACCCCACAAGATATGTCAGCCCAATTAGGGTTTACAATAATAAATGGATACACAATAGGTCGGCCAAGAGAAATTCAAAACATATGAAATGTGCAATATGCACCAATTTCATCCAAGTCAGCTTGGGGTCTCCAACAAAACTCGATCCAATGCATGCAAAGGAAGAGGAGAAAATAATGGGGAAGTACAAATTTCAATGTAGCCTTGCATTAACTACTTCCCCCTTTGTCTTTAGCACACTCCACCTTATCCTGCACTAACAATAACACCCTATCCAAGTCGGAAATAGGTGGCATAGGAAAAAACCTAACTCTCCTCTAAAGGCACTTGATATCTTCCCTTGAATTCTTTACTATATTATCCCAATCCACCTTATTTGTTTGATACCCATCAATGACTGCAATGTAGATTGCAACATCATCCAAGTGATGCTCGGTAATAGGGCCCTCACTGACTGGAGAATATACATCTCGCTTCCATTTTCTCAACTGCTCTAGGTTAAGATGCTTAGGAAAAAATTTCTTTCTCCCTGTCATCACCTCAAAGAAAGAGATACACCTATTCTAGATATTAGTCAAAGTGTCCTCAATCTGCCTTCCTTGTTTATATATCTTCTTCAAGGCCTTTTGCCTCATCTACAGAATTTCAAACCATTCCCAAGGCTCTGCAATTCTTGAGGAAGGAATAATTCCATCCTTTACCAATTGATCCTCAGTGTGATCCATGATAGTCCTTGTCTTTTACAACAAGAGATCTATATCTTCCTTATCCTAAGTCAACACACCCTTCAGCCAATCCAATGACCTCATTGCATCTCCTCTAGTCAAAAGGATGACTTTGATAGCATTATCTCCCTTGGTTTGCACCCCCTACAACCAACCGACTGTAGCATGTGTGGTATTCTTCATTTATTCCAACTCTGATATGGTCTCTTGGGGTAAGTAGCCAACAATAGATGAGGAAGCGCTGATGGATTGCAAGGGTTTCATCAAATCCTGCAAATATTTCTTAAGTTTCTCATTTTCTTTCTCCAATTCTGATTTAGTCTGCACCTCTTTCCTCAACCTGCTGAGGATCACAACACTGGAGCCTTCATAATCTTCAACGTCCTCCATGGAAGCATGCCCAAGATTGATAGTATGCACACTATAATCCTTTCTGTTCACCTCATCTCTATCCTTGTCAGGATAAGGAGTAGCAATGTGGACTACCTTATGATTCACATCATCCCTCTCAATCTTAGAAATGACTTTGGATTTCTTCTTTGTCTTTCCCTTTATAATGTTTTCCAGTAGGTCATCCCAATTGGGAGGAGTGTCATCCACTAGAATCTATTTTCTCTTTAATTCCTTATCCAACCAGCCCGGAAGAGTGGATTTTGACTATAACTTATCCCATCCATCTTGCTCTTGCTAAATATTGGGTGCACTCTTCTCCATGCTAGGCTCCTCAGTAATCCTCTCAGTTGAATTGTCCTTATATGTATTATGTTCTTCCTTCTCATGTACTAGTGAAGGAGTTTTAGCTAGCACTTCCTTCTCAGGAGAAGGTCTATCCTCTTCAACTCCTGCAAGTGAGTCCCCACCAACTACCAAGGGAGACTGTAGAACCTTATCTATCTCTACCTCAACATTGTAGAGATCACCCTCCTGGAATTCTTCCTCATCAAGGTCCTTAGAATCTTCAACATCTTTTGGTTCCTCTGGCATATTAGCAGTCTCATGAAGAGGAGGGATGTCTTCATGCTTGGTTGCAGGAGTAGTAATGGGAGCACTTTCTTTTAGTGCAACATCCTTGGGGGAAGGATTCCTTGACCTCCTAGTGTATACTTTTGTCTTTTCCCCCAAAATCTCTACTTCTATCATAGGTGTGTCAACCTTTTCGTCTGCCTTAGAATCCTCCTTCTATGATAATCTCACAATTATCCTTCTCTTCAGTGAGGGAACACCGGTCTCTTTCTTTTATTGCTCACCTCCTTCAACCTTCTTCCTTCTTGAAACATGCTTCCTCTTCTTGGCCATAGGCCTTCTTTATTTTTTTTCCTTTCCTACCTCCTCTGTATGAACATCCTTAATATTAATTTTGAAAGGAGATCCCACCTTGGTTTTTCCTTTAGGATCCTGTTTAGGGGACTCCTCCGATGTAGAGTGAGACTCTAAGTCTCCCATGAGATCATAAGTGCATTGCATACCCTCACTTTCCAACTCCAACATCTTATGCTTGAGTGAGAGCTTGGTATACCTGATGATTGAAGTCATGACCTGTTCTAGCTCTGTCTTATCTTCCTCCAACCAATCAACCTCTTTAATTGGCTTATCCTTCACAACCTCAAAGTAATGGCATTGGATTAGATTCCCATCCTCTTCAACCTAATCAAGAATAGCCTTTATGTTGTACATTCGTACCAAGGTGACTGGTAACCTAGAGAATTTCTTCTTTTTGACTTCAAATTCATCACTAAGGTTGGCCTAGTAGTCCTCTATGTTATCCTTGTGGCTGTACTCTCTGCTTGCCTTCTTATGGGCTTCACTAGTTATATCAAACCTAGATCTCCTGGAGTGGAAGGAGAGACCAAGAGTTCTCATCTCTTACTCGGAAACATGTGCTGAGTTGATAGAAGGGCATACTTCACTAGTGCCTATCCTCAAAGGGAAGTCATTACCAAATCCTGTCTTGTGCTTCTCATTCTTCACAATTATATCAAAGTCACAGATCTACCTTGTGACTTCCAGGAGCACAAAATGATCAATAGGGTACCTTGGGAGCTTGTATGGAGCCCTCTGACATCCATTAATCCTTATGTATGAAAAGGTGGGGAATTGGATAAACCAAGCTCTGAACCTTTTGATCAACTCTTTGTCTTTGTCTGAAATCTGGATATGCTCTACCCCTTCGAGCAACCTAGTGATATACATGGTGAATGCATCATTGACCCTCTTGTAGCTTGAGTTACCTAGGTGTAGCTATGGGTAAAATTCATAAATTACATCTTGTGCAAACACACCCCATGTGCTCAATCCCTTGTATGGGTGAAACCTAGCCAAATCATATAAAAGGTAAGAGGTCATTTTGAAAGTCTTGGTCTGTAGGACATTACACATCTGCTCATGAATCCCGACACTTATAATGCCTGCCCAGTGGTAGTCTATACATTGTTCCATCCTAGCAATAACATGGAGCATCTAATTCTCAGACATTCCAATATTATTTAATCCTACCACTCTACTGAGAAGGGTGATGACATCATAATACTCCTTCCTAAATTTATGCCTTACCAACTACTTGGGAAACTTGGAGAAATGGGACTTAGGCTTCTCCAACTAGGAATTGATAACCTGCTGGGATTTGATAGTATCTTCCTCATAGAACTTCCTCACCACATCCATGTCAAACTCCACCACATGAGACTTGCCAGGCATGTCAAAAGTTTGGGCTATGGACATTGAATCCAAATTTTCTACAATCCTACCTTGGGGACCAATTATCCTCTGTGTACTTCTGTCATAATACCTTGCACACTCAAGTACCAATTCATAGCAATGCACTGTAGGGGGGAATCCAACCACATGAGCCAATCCTGATTCCACTATTCTCTTAGCCAGCAAAGGATGATCCTATGCTACCATCCTTGTCTTGAACTCTTGATATTCCCATAGTCCAACATTGGTATCAGTCACCCCTGACCAGATAGAGGAGAGATTTCTCTCTGAAATTCTACTCTTGAAATCCAACTTGATTCTTTCTGCCTCATAAATGGAAGACCCCTTTGCACCTGGGTCCACTACCTTGCCCTTGGTTCCACTTGTCATCGCCTTACCTGATTCAGCCTACATCCGACAAAAAACCATAGTTAAAAATTCCTTGAACACAGGTTAATCCATTACAAAGATAAGACCATCCTTAATATAAATCTCAAGATAAGCCAAATTGTCAAAAATTCCATAAAAGTTAATCATTTCAAAGTTCAAGTTTTCATCCCTTTCACGAAATCCAGGCCAGAGAGGAATTTTAGGAAATTCCCAGCCAGACGGATTCCAATGAAGTAGGCACATAAGCATCCCACAATCATTCAAACAACTGTGATTAACTATAAAGTAGCAAGAAGCATCTTAAAACAAGTCCAGATAAAATATCAAATGCATATGATTAAGAAAAAATTATGCAATTCGTCAATTCTCCATTTTCAACAAAATCTCGGGAAAATCCATCAAGGATGGAAATCCGTGAGAATGACAATAACTTACAAACTCCAGGAGAATGAAGAGGCCAAGAAATTTCAGGAAAATCCTGAAGGCACATATTCCAATGAAACTAATATAATTTTCACCACTTAACTCAATTTTTGGGAAATCCGGTCCCAACGGAATTCCATGAAGGACCAGAATCTTTGGATCAATGCACACTTCGAGAGATAGAAGGAAAACCAAAAGGTCGAGAAATTCTGGCAGTTAAGGAATTTCTCGATGATGTTGAAAACTCAGATGTTCACGTTTTCCCATGACCTCCCTCAAATTGATCAAACAATCAGTAATTTTGAGAATTTGGAGCCCAGAACAACACGATTTGAACTCCCTACAAGTTAATTTTGAATATGAAACTTACCCAAATGGAAATGAGAGGGAGTGGCGATGTCGTCCTAGGCATAAAACCCTAAATTTCTGCCATGAACGCGCAAGACAAGCACAAAATTGACTCTCACGATGGAAAAGGTTGATAACTAGTTTGCCCTAACCCATACAAGAAATCTCTCTCACGAAGGAGCCAAAGGGAAAGCCCAAGGGCTAACTTGGGTAAACATCTTAACAGAATAGGCAAAACCAAACCATGATATACTCAATCATTCAATCCTGTAGGAATTCAAACCCCAAATGACACAAGACCAGAAATGCAAGCTCAAATCACCAAACCTTACCATGCCAAAACCTCAACTCACAGCTCAAACATGCAAACCACGAAGTAATTAGATTAATTCATCAAAATAAGGGGAAGTATCGTATACATACCATTAAGACAAGAGAATCAAAATAGAAAAAGTCAACAAGACAACCAAACAGAGTGCAAATAGCCTCCAAAAAGTTTGACTGCAATAATCGACTCCAATTCCAAACACCCAATTCAATAGCAACACCCAAGCTCAAGCACTCCAAAAAAAAGGGAAGCAAATGAAAAAATTCAAATGACACAAAACCCCCAAAAAGTCGACCTAATACCCACTACGACAATCACACAATCAATGCAGTCAAGATGAGTCAACCCAGAATCTGGGAATCTGACAAGGTGATGGACATTTGGAGAAATCCGACCCCGATGGAATTCTACGAAGGACCAAAATCTCTGGACTTTCAATGAAAAGAAGTTGTCACTAGGTTTTGAAAGGAAACCGGGAAATTCTGCCAGGAGTGGATTTTCCCGAGAATAGTGAAAAACCCAGAATGAGTCGAAAACTTAAGGTTTTCAATACATATCACAGATGGACTATTCTAGCAAGCAAGATAAAAATCAAAGAACATGCCTAAGTGAGCAAACCCTTAAAATATAAAGGGATGAAAAGACCAAGAGCGAAAGCAAAAAGAGAGCAAAAGAGGGTCCCTACTTTCAGTGGGGCGTGTGTGCAAAAAGTGTACAACAGGACTAAAGATCATGGAAAAGGTTGAAGTCAAGAAAAATCTGATTTGGTCACTATGGAAAAGTCTCAAGTCTGATAAGTTTCCAAGACTAAGGTCTACAATAAGGTATATGTAAATTAAAGGATTCCCTAATTTTTCCTATAGTGAATGGAAGATATGCAATGATGGATAGATTATTGGAAAGTGAATGATGGGGCTGAAATTCTATGATTAGAGGACTATGTAATGCTCAGGATTGATCAAAAAATGGCTTTGTTTTAGTTTCCCTTAAAAAATTTGGTGACGAGCAATTGTGTCATTTTAGGTCTTAGTTATAGTGAATTATAGTCACTTGCAGTTTTCTACAAATGTCAATTATGGTTTTTAGTGTCATAGTTGTGTGAAAGGACAACCACTTGTGGTTCATAGTGTATTTGTTTGGGTTTGACTGAGTTTTGACCAAATTTGAAGTGATTTTGCAAAGTTTGATTTTGAAAAACACAAAAAAAATTCTTAAAACACCTGTCTTTGTCTGGTCTAAATGTGTAAAAAAATGTTTAAATGCATAAGAAGACACTTATAGCCAATGCATAACCTAGGCTTCCCAAGAGATACCACTCACTAGATCCCCACTTGGATTTCTCTAGCTAACCAAACAAGGCAGACAACTAGAGATTTGGTGGCACTGGCTCCCCCTTACATGACACACACTTCTGAAGCACACCAAGTCTCATTCCCCAAAGAGGAATTTATGCCTCTGCACATGAATGGTGAAAACATGGGGCGGCTTCAAAATGACCATTCCTACACTAATAAGTGAAAGGGATTTTGGACACTAAAACAAAGGTTCTTAGTGAATACTCAGGGACATGGCACCTCGCATGCATCCAACAAGCCACTTACTTTAATCACTCTACTAGGTGCTCTAATATGTTTTATGGTAGGTACCCTATTTGGAGTGACACTATACGACTAAGGCCTACATACCATGAGGTCTTGAAAGTTTAATCTTATCCATTTATATAGTGGCCCAAGCAAAAAACTGGTTGGAGTGGTTCCCTCTTGTGAGGCAGACCCCTCTAAAGGTAACAAAAGAAAGACAAGTATGTTGTTTTTGATCTCCAAGATCACATGAAGCCCAAGGAGAGAGCATACACAACACCTTTTTATCATAGTCACATGGGGCTCATTTTAAATCCAAATCAAAATGTGTGGGTGGTTATACAAGATGCCGAAGAAATAATTTTGATTCTCAAGATTGCCAAGTGGTGCCAGAGAAGAGAATACACATTCAATGACAAAAATGGAAACCATAAGACATGGCAAACACTTGTTAATTTTAACCTTGCTTATGATGTCAAAGCAAACACTCAAGTTATGTTTAGACCAACTAATCTAAATGTGATCTAATCTAAATAAAATAGGACACAATTTTTCAAGATAGATTCTCTAACAATTGAACCTGTAAAACACTAATTAGTAGTTTGAGTCACTGGTTTTCGACAAACGAGAATTTATATTTTTGTTTTCATGTCTTAAACATTCAAACCTACACAAAAACCTAGTCAACAAAATTACCTCTGAAATAAAAAAACTAAACTAAAAATAACACTAACATTTAATCTAGCTAATAAAAATTAAGAAAATTAATCTAATCTAAAAATCTACTTAATCTAAATTAAAACTATTTAAAAAAAATAAAATAAATCTAAATCTCTATCTAAATTTAATCTAAATTAAAATATAAATTAAATTAGAAAAGTCTACATGTAAATTCTTAAATCTAAATTAAATTAAGAAATCTAAATCTAATTTAAATTAGAAAAATCTTAAATCTTAAATCTTAAATCTAAATTTAAATCTAAACTAACTCAAAAATAGTCAAAATCTAAATTAAATATTTAAATCTTAATTAAATTAGAAAAATCTAAAATCTAAAATCTAAATTTGACTAAATTAAATTAGATAAAAAATCAAAATCTTAAATCTTAAATCTAACTAAATTAAATTTAAACTAAAGTATATTAAAAAATTATAAATCTTAAATCTTAAATCTGACTAAATTAAATTTAAACTAAATTAGATTAGAAAAAATCTAAATCTTGAATCTTAAATCTAACCAAATTAAATTTAAATTAAATTAGATTAGAAAAAATCTAAATCTTGAATCTTAAATCTAACTTAATTATATTTAAACCAAATTAGATTAAAAAAACTCTAAATCTTAAATTTTAAATCTAACTAAATTAAATTTAAACTAAATTAATCTAAAACTTTCTTGTTGCCATGACATAAAACTTGCATATTTTGTCAAGAAAGAAACACTAAAATCTCAAAAAATTCCCACACATGTTGTCCAACCTTTGGAAAAATTCTTCACACTAGGCTCACCATTTGTCATCAGGGTAAGATTTTCAAGTTTAAAGCATATTAGATCAAAAAACACAAACTCTCGAGAACAATGAAATCATAAAAGCATAAAACAAAATGAAACAATATCACTCAATCCTTATACATTCATTGAATTATCTCCATAGCTCTTCTCCATTTTGCTATTAAATGATGCTTTCCCTTAGATTCAAATGTAGCCTAAAGCAAATGATAGTAAGATATTGAAGAAAGTATTATCTCAACAACATGTAGTTATAAACTCTAGATATCTCAAAATGATAAATGACATCGATATTTATGGAGAGGTGAATGTGAAATATACAATTGAGATTGACTGATTTTTAGTTCAATCAATGGCTGAAATTAATCGAGATGAGACAAGATAATCTATCAAAAATGAAAGAGCAAGGGGAAATTAACTGATTTCATTAAAAATCACTTCAGTTTGAGAGGGAAATTGAATTTTGAATAATGGAAACATTCTCTCATTGCAAGAGGAAAAGACGAGTTAACTTTTTGATTAAGTAGAAATTTAATTCAAAAAGTGAGAGGAAATATAAGTTATTTAATTAAAATTTAATTAATTCAAGACGAAAGATGCGAAAAGTGAATAATTAAATAATTGTCATAATTATTTAATTATAGTGGAAAATGATAAATGATTAAATAATTATAAATTTATTTAATTATAGAGGTTAAAGATATTAATGATGTAATTAAATAAATAAAAATTTATTTAATTAATCAAAAGAAGACATAGAAGAATAAAATGAATTAATTAAATAATTTATATTATTTAATTAATAAAAGACTTTACGATGTTAGATAATAATTAAATAATTAATATTATTTAATTATCAAGGATGATACAGGGGATTTAATTAATTCATAGGCCTAATGATAATTTTTAGGTGTCTACAGTTGTGGTCATCAGAGTACATGACAAGGGTGCTCTATGATGTAGAGAAAAATAACATTTCAATAAGGGTAGCTTCAAAAGACTGGAAAATCCCAACAACCATGCTCTCCAAATGGCTAGGTGGATTAACAAAAACATCTAAGAAAGGTTTGCCAATAGTACTCACTGAAGAGGAAAAACTTCTGATTGTGGAATGGTGTAAGGAAATGGATGCAATTGGCCATGGCCTTGAGATAGTCAATCTTAAGGTAGAGGTTTCCCAAATTTATGAAAATAGGCCAAACCCTTTCAAGAATGGATTCTCAAGGAAGTTGTAGTGGACATGTTTCAAGAATTGACATCCATAACTTACACTACAAACTACTAAAGGCCTAGAAAAAGATAGGGCATTGAAACATAGACCCTCTATTGTAGATGCTTTCTACAAGACATTGTATGTAGCATATGAAGCACATACATATGGTCTTCATCACATTTGGAATTGTGATGAAACTGGTATTTAGGAAGGCAAAAATGAGGTCATGAGAGTGCTAGCTAGAAAAGGTACGAGAAATGTGTCAATACACTATTCTAAAGAGTCTTGAATGGATAATCATTCTATGTTGTGTTAATGCTACTGGGTAGAGCATTCTAGGCTTTTACTTGTTTAAGGGGAAACATAATGTTGCTGTAATTAATTATTTGATTACACTTACATAATTTTACTTAGGCATTTAATTATATTCCTAGGTATCATTTACTAGGTGATGGGTTCACATGTTTGCTTAGGATATAAGATTCCTTCTAGAAGAATGAGTTGTCTTTTCTAGAAGGATGAGTTGTCTTTTCTAGAAGTCTTATTTTATCTAGCATCATTTCTTAAGTAGTTAGTTAGTTGTCACATGTCATAAGATTATGAAACATGTCAACATCATATTAACTACTACATCTCAACCTTACCTATATAAGCAAGGATTCATATGTACTTTGCCATAGTCAATTTGACATTCTTGCATCTTAATGAAAGCATAATATCTATGCCATTTCTCTCTTGTGGAAGTTATTTTGTCTTGCAGGTGATTATGGGGTGTTTGAAGAGTTCACCATTAACTCCTACATCGTATCAGAGTTTCAGTGCTATAGAATTCTTCCCATATATGAGGGACCAATCTTGGCATGAAAGTTTTGTTGGGTGCGATTTGAAGTCTTGAGAACCTCGCCATTGAATCCAAGGCATTAGAGCAAGTCAAGATCAACTTTTATTTCATCAAAATCTGGCATATTTTGTCAAATCTACAAGGGTTTGATCCAACTATTTTTATTGGAGTTGTTTTCATTTTTGCTTCAAAAATCCAGTTTTCACTCATTTGCAAGAAAAACAATTTTCGGGTTTTGTAGCTAGGGTTGAAATTTCAAATGGGTATCTTTTAGATTTTGCATATCTTGCACAAATATGGAGGAAATTGTTGTACAAAAGCAACACATGTCATTTTTCTTCTAGATGGAGGTTAAAAAAATCATTTTCTCATCTTTTGCTTGTTGGATCAATAAATGATTTCTAGGTTATGTTTTTAGCTTCAAAATATTTCAGGGTTTCTATTTTTTTCTACAAATAGTGAGTATATTTTTCAAAAATCAGATCAAAATAAACGTTTTTTGTTAGAAAACCCATTTCTTATAGGCTAAATTCATTTTTTTTTTTTTTTTTCATAACTTTTGGCCACATTCTCTATTTTTGGCAAATGAGATGTCAACGAAAAGCTAGTTTCGAGCACTTCACAATATTGTAGACCATTTTTTTAGATTTTTTTATCTACACAAATTTGAGATTATATTCATCATGGAGGTAGATACGAACATTCATCAATGCATGCACTATTTCCTTTTTTGTGTGCATTAGGTTTGCATTTTCTGTACACTTCATTTCAACTCCAGATCATTTCTCAATCAGCTATTGCTTCATAGATTCCAGAGTTGTGCCAGTTTTTTTAGATTTTGTTATCTACACAAATTTGAGATTATTTTCATCATGGAGGTAGATACGAACATTCATCAATGCATGCACTATTTCCTTTTTTTGTGTGCATTAGGTTTGCATTTTCTGTACACTTCATTTCAACTCCAGATCATTTCTCAATCAACTGTTGCTTCATAGATTCCAGAGTTGTGCCAGTTTGCAAGTTTTCTGGTGTTTCTTGGCATTGGATCTGCCGTTGCTTTATCATGGTTTTGACCTGAGTCCTTGAGTGACTCTAATATGGTTTCTAGCAAACATAAGTATCTTTCCTTGCTTGCTAAATTGAGGATTCCGGTATTACTCCATAGTGTACTTCCAGAGCTTCTCTTGCAGCAATTTTGTCCCACTAGGTTTTCTCATTTTCTTCATTTATGAGGGGTTGCATTGTATTTGTACATGGGTACCTAACATGGCCTAGTAGCCGAGACCCATCATTTCATATTTGTATCATTTGCATAATAATTTCCTTCCTAAGTTGCACTTATGGGGGGTGTTGGTGTAATTAATTATTTAATTACACTTACATAAGTTTACTTAGGCATTTAATTATATTCCTAGGTATTATTTACTAGGTGATGGGTTCACATGTTTGCTTAGGATATAAGATTCTTTCTAGAAGTCTTATCTTATTTAGCATCATTTCCTAAGTAGTTAGTTAGTTGTCACATGTCATAAGATTATGACACATGCCAACTATTGGATGTTGTGGTTGTGTTGCTGATATGTGGTTGTCATTGATGTCAACACTATTAGCATTGATGATTCTTAAGGCTATATATGTCGAGGATATTGAAAAATTGTATTAAACATATGTGGTGGCAGCTAGTGAAGCTAAGAAGGTCAGAATGGTGAAATTTTATGTACGTTGATATTCAGGTGTTGCACGCTAATGGGTTTATTTCTAAACCTATCTAGTATGATTTTCGAAAGTCTCACTGGTACACATCAAAGATTTGTCCAAGTAAAGTGTTCTGGTGTTCCTACAGTCATTATGGTATTGTAGTAGTTTTTCTTGGAAGAGGAATTTGGAATTCTGGTAATTCCATTTGTTGCGTATGTTCCTATGATGTTCATGGATGATTCTAGATCATGTTCTATCTTTGTTTCATGTCCGCGCTATTTGGTGTGATCATGGTTGAAGATTATTCTGATGTATGTTTGGGTTTTCATGTTCTTGGCCGACATGATGGTGGTAGCATGTTGCGGATCCTTATGGATTAATTTCTTGTTGTTTGGCATGTTCGAGGAGGTTGGTTTATGTTCTATCTTTTTTGTGACTAACTTGTTTTGGTGCGCATAAAGATTTATTCATGTATTGAGGCCGACAGTTATAATTCATCTATTATTTATGGCCGATGAAATTGTTGATGTAAATCCGTGTAGCGGATATATAAGCAAGGTTGTTTTGTGGTATGAAGTGTCAGTGGTGTATGCACAAGTATAGAAGTGATGTACAAGTGTGAATAAAGGTCAAATCATTCAAGAGAAGAGCATAATGTGAAAGAAGATTGAGCAAAGTGTATATGCCTAATCAAAACTGTTATCAAGCTTTTGGAGAAGCTATTTTCTTAGCTCATCCCACTCAGATGGTTTTAATCTGATTTTATTCTCTTTGAGCAGTGAGCTCTAGGTAGTTTTCATGAATGCAAGTGAATTCCTTATTCATTTTTAATTATACTTTTAATAGGGTATAATTGTGGATTAACCTCAACCGTGGTTTTCTCCCTTAATAGGGTTTCCATGCAAAAATATTGATGTTATCTATTTTTGATGTGTTGTGTTATTATTGCTTTCACTATTATTCATCAGATCTAGAATTATAGGTTAATAGTTTGATTAAAGTTTTTGATTCTGTTACAAATGATTCAGCCCCCCCTCTCAGTTGTATCTTCTTGTTTTTCCAAAAATTGGTATCAGAGCTAGTTACTCTGAAGGTAAAGCTTAACAACTTGAGGTGATCTGAGATGGAATATTACAAGAAAAATAGTTCAAGATTCGATGGTACAAAATACACCATGTGGAAAGTTAGAATGGAATTCCATTTGAAGTGCATTGGCGAACCCTTTTGGAAGATTACAAAAGATACATATACTATTCCTCAGAATGGTCCCTCTACTGCTGATGAGATCAAATAAGCTGAAACTAATACCAGAGCTATTGAAGAATTGGTGAGTGCCTTGATATATTTTGAAATGCCAAATGTGATGGGTCTGAAGACTGCACATGAGATCTGGACAAAGCTGGAGTTATTGTATGAAGAAGATCCACTTGTGAAAGTTGCTAAGCTACAAAGTCTAAAAGGAAAATGAGAGGACATGAAGATTAGAGAATATGAGAACATCCAATGTTTCTCTCAGAAGATAAATGAACTAGTGACAAACATCAGATGTGCCAGTGGTGTGTTGGATGAAGAAGAAATTGTTTCTAAGATACTCGAATTTGTGCCTTCTTCCTACAAAGAGAAAGATCATGCTATTGATGAACTCAGGCCAGTGACTAAAATAACAAGAGACATGCTAATTGGAAAACTTGCAGTCTTTGAGTTGAGCAAATTTGGTGAATCTACTCATAAAGTAGAATCTGCATTCAAAGCCATTGTATCCGAGAAAAAGAAATATGATATAGGAGAAAGTTCCAAAAAGACATTTAGGTATGAAGATGAGATGAAAAAAATTGAAGATGAAGAAAGAGAGCTAGAAGAACTAGAAGCACTAATTGTAAGAAGAGAATCGAGAGGCCATGGTGAGTACAAAGGAAAGCTACCTATTAAATGTTTTTCCTATAGTAAAATAGGTCATTTTGCATCAAGGTGTCCTGAAAGAATTTCTAAATACAAGCCTAAAGACACTAGATTTCAAAGAAAGTGTTGTTATGCTAAAGAAGGTGTTACTGATGATGAATCTGATAAAGATAATGGAAAAAATGATGAATGGGTATTTATTGCTATCAAAGAAAATGGTCAGGTGTCCAATGAATCTGCTAGTAATGTGAATGTTGAGAAAGCTCTTGTAGACAAAGTTGAAGAAAAGGATGAATGGGTGATTGACAACGGATGCTCACATCATATGACTGGTGACAAAAATAAGTTTGTTAGATTGGAAAATTATGATGGTGGCATTGTAAGATTTGGAGACAACATTTCTGGTGTGATTCGTGGCAAAGACACTATTTCTTTTGGTGGTAAGCATAATACTGATGATGTTATTTATGTAGAAGGCTTAAAGCATAACTTATTGATTTTTGGACAGATGGTAGACAAGGGATACAATCTTCAATTCAAGGATGGTAAGTGTAGGATACTGGGAAATATAGGCAAGCAATTGCCTTAGGTACAAAGACAAAATGTAATATCTTTTAGTTGAGTACTGCTAATGGAATTTGCTTGATTTCTCAGATTGATGTAAGTTGGTTATGGCATAGGCAGTTGTGTCATGTGATCTTTGATAATATTGTAAAGATAAGTTCTTCTCAAGTAGTCAAAGATCTTCCTAGGATAGTGAAGCCTACTAACACTATGTGCAAGGAATGCCAGATGGGAAAGCAAACTAGAAACCATTTTTGGAGCAAACAATACTACTCTAATGGAGTATTGGAACTGGTACATACTGATATATGTGGTCCCTCCAGAATTGGAATTCTACAAGGTGAAAGGTACTTTATGTTACTCATTGATGATTATTCAAGAATGATATGGGTTGCCTTCTTAAGAGAAAAACATGAAGCATTAAAAAAGTTCAAAAAGTTTCAAAGTTATGGCAGAGAATGAGATAGGTCTGAAGGTTAAATATTTGAGATCAAACAAAGGTGGAGAATTCACTTCCAGAGAATTCAATACTTTCTGTGAAGAGCATGGAATTCAAAGAAAGTTATCTGCTCCCTAGACCCCTCAACAGAATGGAGTTGTTGAAAGAAAGAACAAAAAAGTTCTAGACATTGCTAGAATCATGATGTTCGAAGCAAATGTTCCTCATTTCTACTAGAGAGAATCAGTAAGCACTATTATGTACACTATCAACCAGGTAAATGTCAACAGTAATTTTGGTAAGACTCCTTTTGAGCTATGGTTTGGTTATAAACCTACTGTGAAGTATTTTAATTTTTTTGGAAGCACAAGCTACATCAAGAGAGATGATGATATAGGAAAGTTTGATGCTAGAAGTGATGAAGGAATATTCCTAGGTTACTCCACTAAGAGAAAATCATACCGGTGTTTTAATAAAATATTGAAGAGAATAGTTGAAAGTGCTAATGTGAAAGTTGATGAAGATATTGATAGACCATCTAGATATAATGGATATGATTCAGATGACGATCATGATAATTATAACAATGGATAGAATGTTTAGTCACAGAGTCAACTACAAATTGTTCTGGTGAACCAACGAAATCAAGAAGCATAAGCAAGCAAAAATGCAAAAGAAAGAACACAAGAACAAGAGGTAAGAGAAAAATTTAAAACTCCTAAGCATGTAAGAAGAAATCATTCTGATAATCAGATCATAGGAGACAAAAGAAAAGGTGTACAAACTAGAAGGAGAATTATAGAAGAATATTGTTTGATTTATAAAGCCGAGTCTAACAATATCAATGAAGCATGTAAAGATGAATATTGGATGGAATCCATGAAAGAATAACTAATGCATATACAAAAAAATGAGACATGGGAACTTGTTCCTAGACTGAAAGACAAGAATGTAATTGGAACCAAATGGGTGTTTTGGAATAAACTTAATGAACAAGGAGAAGTGGTCTAAAATAAAGCAAGATTGGTCTGCAAAGGGTATTCACAAATGGAAGGTATAGATTTTGATGAAACTTTTTCCCCTGTTGTTAGAATAGAAGTTGTGAGATTATTTCTTGCTTATGCTACTTTCAAAAACTACAATGTTTATCAGATGGATGTAGAGTCAACATTTCTAAATGGTGAACTAGAAGAAGAAGTTTATGTTGAACAACCTAATGAATTTCAATTGATTTATGGAAGGACATGGTATGTCGATTGAAGAAAGCTCTATATGAACTCAAGCAAGCCCCTAGAGCTTGGTATGCTAGATTGGAAAAATACTTGTTGAAGCTTGGATTTAGTAAGGGTACTCCTGATAGTAATCTATATTTCAAGTTGGACCAGGATAAAGAGCTGATAAATGAAGCTTTTGTTGATGATATTATTTTTGAAGGTGATGATGATCTGTGTATGAAAGTTGCTGATGAAATGAAAAGTGAATTTGAAATTTCAATGATAGGTGAACTAAAATTATTTTTGGGATTGAAAATCACTTAGTTAGAAGATGTAATCTTTATATCTTAGTATAAATATATAAAGGAGTTGCTGAAAATTTTTGGGATGGAAGAATCAAATCCAGTTGGCACACCTATGATGACCAGATGCAAACTCACATAGAAGGACGAGAGTCTTAAAGAAAATCAAACAAGATACAGGTAAATGATTGGTGGATTACTGTATTTAACCCATACACGACCATATATAATGAATGATGTATGCATGGTTGCTAGATTTTAGGCACATCCAAAGGAATCACATGTAACTACTCTAAAAAAGGATTTTCAGATACCTGAAAGGAACAGTTGATTTTGGATTATGGTATCCAAAGGATCATGATCTTATTCTAAATGCTTATACTAACACAAATTGGTAAGGTGATAATAATGAAAAGAAAAGTACAAGTGGTGGTGCGTTCTTCCTAGGGAAGAAGTTGGTGTCTTGCTTAAGCAAAAAGCATAACTCAGTTTCCTTATCTACTACCGAAGCATAATACATTGCTGCTATTAATAACTATACTCAAGTAATGTGGATGAAGCAGATGCTAAGTGATGTACAAATTGAGTTTGAAGAGCCTATTACCATATTCTGTGATAATTAAAGTGCCATAAACATTTCCAAGAATCTAGTGATGCATTCGAGGACAAAAAATATCTCTATCAAGTATCACTTTTTGAAAGATAAAGTGAGTGAGAAAGAAGTCAAACTGGAATATATACCTACTAAAGAGAAAATTACAGATATTTTCACTAAACCATTACCTAAAGATACTTTTGAGTACCTCAGAGGAAAGTTAGGGGTGATTTCCCCTCCTGATCAAAGCTGATGATGTAGGTGTTTGCATCAGTCCATGAATTCATTGCTATATCTTATTCTGGATTGATGTTGTGGGAGTAGTTAGATGTTTTAAAATATGTGGTTCAGAGCATGTGAACCTTTGCCATTGATGTCAAAGGGGGAGAGAAGTAAAATGTGAAAAAGTGCAATAGGAGAGAAGTGTAAAGTGAAGAAAATTTGTGGAACAAAGGGGGAGAAGTGCATTTAGAGCCAAGGGAAAAGATGGAAGAGTTAGTTTGGGTTCATGGTATTCTTTTTCACATCATGTGTTTCCATCAATGCCAAAGGAGGAGATTTTTGGATGTTGTGGTTGTGTTGCTGATATGTGGTTTTCATTGATGTCAACACTATTAGAATTGATGATGCTTAAGGCTGTATATGTCGAGGATATTGAGAAAATTGTATTAAACATATGTGCTGGCAGCCAGTGAAGCTAAGAAGGCCAGAATGGTGAAATGTTATGTACATTGATATTTAGGTGTTGCACACTGATAGGTTTATTGCTAAACCTATCTAGTATGATGTCCAAAATTCTCAGTGGTACACATCAAAGATTTGTGCAATTAAAGTGTTCTGGTGTTCCTACAGTCATTCTGGTACTCTAGCAGTTGTTCTTGGAAGAGGAAGTTGGAATTCTGGTAATTCTAGTTGTTGCATATGTTCCTATGATGTTCATGGATGTTTCTAGATCATGTTCTATTTTTGTTTCATGTCCACACTATTTGGTGTGATCGTGGTTGAAGATTTTTTCGATGTATGTTTGGGTTTTCATGTTTTTGGTTGACATGATGGTGGTAGTGTGTTGTGGATCCTTATGGATTAATTTATTGTTTTTTGGCATGTTTGAGGATGTTGGTTTGGGTTCTATCTTTGTTGTGATTGACTTGTGTTGGTGCACATAAATATTTATTGATTTTTTGAGGCCGACAATTATAATTCATCTATTATTTGTGGCTAACAACGTTGATGTAAATTGATGTAGTGGATATATAAGGAAGGATTTTTTGTGGTATGAAGTGTGGATAGTTTATTCTTAAGTGTACAAGTGATGTACAAGTGGGAATAAAGGTCAGATCATTCAAGAGTAGAGAAAAATGTGAAAGAAGATTGAGTAGAGTGTATGTGCCTAACCAGAACTACCATCAAGCATTTGGAGAAGCTATTTTCTTAGCTCATCCCACTCAGATGGTTTTAATCTGATTTTATTCTCTTTGAGCAGTGAGCTCTAGGCAGTGTGCTTGAATGCAAGTGCATTCCTTATTCATTATTCATTATACTTTTAATAGGGTATAATTGTGGATTAACCTCCACTGTGGTTTTCTCCCTTGATAGGGTTTCCACACAAAAATATTGGTGTTATTTGTTTTTGATGTGTTGTGTAATTCTTGCTTTCACTATTATTCATCAGATCTAGAATTAAAGGTTAATAGTTTGATTAAAGTTGTTGATTCTGTTACAACTGATTCACCCCCCTCTCAGTTGTATCTTCTTTTTTTTCCAACACCAACATCATATTAACTACTATATCTCAACCTTTCCTATATAAGCAAGGATTCATATAAAATTTTCCATATTCAATTTTGGATTCTTGCATCTTAATGATAACATAATATCTCTACCATTTCTCTCTTGTGGAAGTTATTTTGTCTTGCATGTGATTTTGGGGTGTTTGAGGAGTTCACCATAAACTCCTACACATAACATAAAATTACATTGTAAATTATGAAATAGTTGCTTGCATGGAAGCCCAACCAAATGTATGGATGGCAAAGGAGTTGTTTATGCAATTATTGTCCCACTTTTTGAGGTTAGTTCCAAGCAGTATGTCACCCACCAACAAATAGTTGCTGATTTTTGATGGGAATGAAATCCATGTTACACTCACAACCATCCAACAAGAAAGAAAGTTGCGTATATATTTACTTAAATTTCTAACATAGACCTCACATAAACTACACCATTGGATGTAAGTGTGTTTTCACATTTCAAATCATACTTCAAATTAAAACGTGTAGCATGGATGAAAATGTTTCCAAACCTTGAAGTCAAGAGGATAGAAATTGAAGAGTTAGTCAAAAAATCACTAGAAGAGCTTTGATAGTTGATTATATCAAATCAAGATTTAGAAGGACTAGGATATGACCACTCAATCCAGATGCACTCATGGAAAAATGTGTCCCAAAAACATGTTTGAGGTCAACATAGGCAAAGATGCTTCTAGAGTGTAGAGAATCCTTAGCCTTTCAGGAGTTGTTATGTCAAGAGATGATGTTACACAAACATTGTATTCAACTCTTCCAGATGGATAATTATTGTATGCAATAGAATCATATCTTGAGGAACATATATAGCATTCACCTGATAAAAAATCCTATTGATTCAGTTGCACAAGTGGTGGCTGATCAAAAAAATCCTCACAAGGTGGACAACCCTCTTGACCACTTGGATGATAGTTTTAATCTTCCATCATAGCATAGCCAACAAACCTAGTTGGTAGAGGGAGTAATGAATCTAGGAATTGATTTATGTCCATGAATAGTAGGGTAATTTTATTTTCCCATCACCACCACCTATAATTAACCTATCTAAAATTGTGTATTACTATGTTGCTTTTGGCACTTTAGATTTAGGAGGCAATAAATATTTCATCGAGGACTCACAAGCAGTGGATTTTTAGGTGGAGGAGGAAATTGTCTCATAGTTGGAGCAAAAAAATAAATAGAATTAGTTTCGTACATCAAAAAATTCCTCAAGATGAATATACACACTTTCCATGAAAAAAATGCAAAGGTGGTGGTAGTGGAATTTAGTTGAGCAGACAATATTAGCTCTTGCAAATATATGACTACATGAATTTTTTATTGCAACAAGAGGAACGGAAGAAAGAGGTTGAGGAGATAAAATCCTGAAAGAAACAAGAGAATGAGGATAAAAAGGGAGTAAGAAATATGATGAGGGAATTGAAGGAGCAAGAGAGGCTTTAGAGGGAACAAGACCGAAAGGAAAAAGAGATTGAGGTGGCACAAAGGGATTTATAAAGAGAAAGGTAGTTAAGCACCCCCGCTAATCCCTTGTCACAAAGTAATGTAGTATTTTGATGTTTTCTCAAAATAAATATCCCTCACTTCTCCACTATAATGAATTATTCAACCCTCTC
Organism: Sequoiadendron giganteum; assembly: GCA_007115665.2. Taxonomy (NCBI): domain Eukaryota; kingdom Viridiplantae; phylum Streptophyta; class Pinopsida; order Cupressales; family Cupressaceae; genus Sequoiadendron; species Sequoiadendron giganteum. The sequence continues at coordinate 73,304,379 of CM021105.1, forward strand.
CCAATCTATGTTTAGGTGCACTTAATTTCCAAGTTAGACTACTAGTTAGGATGTACATATATGTTCACCACCACCCCCAACACATGTCACTTACACCCAATTTTCTAGTTCAACTCCCAATCATGTAAGCAACACTCCACAATGACTAAAAGGGGATGAGAACATGGCCATTGGTACCCCAAGCAACCAACCACCAATTCTTTCTCACAATAGCTAGTAATTTCTTTGCAATCACTATAACAAAATTGATATCCACAAATGCAATACTATTTTGATTTGATTTGCAATTGATGTTTTGTATAGTTTATAATTTATGATATCTATAGACGTAACCTTATTGTTGACTGTAGACACTTAAAATTGTCATGACTGATATTACACATCCGAATTTCATTACTAACACCATTTCATATCGAATCACTTCTTTTTGAACATTTCTTTAAATAATATTCATTATTTAACTAAATTCATTATTTAACTAAATTCATTATTTTCTCCTATTAGTCAAATGATCAATATTTATGATCAACATTATTTGGCTAATTCATCCCCTTATTTAATTAGGTAATGCAAATTATTTAATTAAATTTCCTATATCTTCTCATTTAATTAAATAATATTTATCATTCAGTTAAACGTCATTAAACCCCCTTTCATTAAATAAGTTAATTATTTAATGAGCATCCTAGTTTCACTCATCTTGCATAATTAAAACATTGTTTTAATGAATTGTAGAAAAAAGTAACCCTTTTTCATACTTAATTTGTGAATGAATAATTAACAATAAAATGGACTTAATGGTGCCTTATTTGGGGTTTCCTAAATTTTTTCTTTACACTTTCACACTAATCTATGGGTTTATTAATTAATTGAGGTTAATTTGAGTTTAATTGGCCCCTTAAATTCAAATCCAAGCCCAATTAATTACAAATTATAAGGGATAAATCCCAACACTCTTAAGTAATATTACACAACACTTCATTTTTCAAGGAATGTGTTCTAGGCTAGCGACCTAGGACCCATTCACCACCTGGCAAATGGGTCCTCACTAGGTCTTAGGACCCCCTTTTGACATATCATTTCACATCCCCCAAAATATGTCCTAGTTAAGCATGCTAGGACCTATTTTCCCTATGACGAATGGGTCCTCACTTAATCCTAGGACACCCCCTTGGAATATGTTTTTGGTAGTAATTTAATGATTTCAAATCCTAGATCTAATTAAGCCTTGTGATATTTGAATTTTGGGATTTAATCTTCAGTTATGTATAAATACAAGGTTATTTCACATAGTTTCATCTAAGCAACCCTAAAAACATAAAGTTGTATACACCTAAAATTGGTCTAGAGCATTCGATTAATTAAATACGAATTATTTGATTAGTTATCCTAATTTCCTCTACTTTTGAATAAATAGAAATATTTATTTATATAGTTGACATTTATATTCATCTTAATTAAATAAACAAAATTAAATACTTTGTTCGATTTAATTATCAAATCCCTTTTTCAATCTATCACATCCATCTTAAATTAATTAAATAAAGATCAAAATAATTTATTGATTAATTGCCATATTCTTTTGTTTAATTTAATAAACAACTATCCTATAGTTCATTTTATTAAATTATTTATCTCTCTTTTGCTAATTTAAATAAATCAAAAATATTTGAATTAAAGCACAAAGAATATTCCATCTATATTCTCTCAAAAATGAATTAAATATCCTATGTCTAAACCATGTCTAAAATATGTCTAAATTAATTGATTGAAACTTCACAGGAAGTTTTGGAGACAAATTGGAGACAAATTTGGAATTTGATCTCTTAATCCTCCTCCATCAATTCTTCCTCTTCTCTTGCTTAGTGTTTTCATGGGTAGAAAAAATCTCCATCTTTCTCTCAATATCCTCCATCTCTCACCATTCAATTCTCCAGATTGAATCCAAGCCGTTCAAAGCTTTCCCTATGCATTTCTACAGCCAAGAAATCTATAAATACAACCTCTATAATTGAGAAAACAATGTTTTCTATATCAAAATCGGAAACTCTTCTTACAACATAGAACATTCATTCACCGATATCACGATTTTGCTAGGGATCACACATTAGCTTACGCGGTAGAACCGCTCTATTCACGAGCCTTCTTTCAAAGAAGAGCTCTCACTCAATATCACAACCATAGTCAGCGCATACATCCTTCTTATCTTCTGCAATCCCTGATACAGTATGCCACAAGGCCAGATCAGATTTTACAATAGAGAATCTTAAACTTCTATTTTTAGCATTTTGGAAACCTGTTTTAATGCTTTTGGTTACTGTTTTAGCGCTTCTGTGAAATAGCACTTTCGGGCAATGTTTCGGCGCTTCCAGTCTATATTTCAGCGCTTTCGGTAAAATAGCGCTTCTATTAAATTCTACAGTGCTTACGTGCACTGTTACAGTGCTTTTAGTAAAATAACGCTTTCATCAAATTCTATAGTGCTTCCAGGCATTGTTTTAGCACTTTTTGTCAAATAGCGCTTCTGTCACTTATTTCAGCGCTTCGACACTCTATTCTAGCACTTCTGTCCTCTGTTTTAGCACTTTCAAAACAGAGAGTTCAAAAATTTTACCAGTCAATCAGTCTATCATTTTATCCACAATTTTCATCAGAATTAAATTTCTTTTTATCAGAATCACCGTCTAGAGACCGAAAACAAATAGGTTTATACAAACTTTCAATCTTATCAACTGAAAACAAGATCTTTCAAATCACAAGTGTCAAAATCAAAATACAAATATCGATTACTACATTGAAGTTTCCTCATCAGGACATTATCATCCTTCATCACGAAACTAAGTATAGCAATCAAATTTTTAACATAGTCTCATCAATAAGATCTGTCATCTTATTCGACTTTGTTAAAAGTTTCAATTGACATTTTCAGCATAGAAGATCAACATTTCAGAAGAAAGGGTTAAATTTTTTATGCCAATCTTCACTAGGTCTGAAAAATAGAGATTCTTAGAGCAAGAAATTTTAAAATCCCAAGCAATGGTAGAGGAAAATCCTTGGAACAATCTGAACCGAAACAATAAAAATGACATATTCCAGAGGACATCCAAGCAGCTCAACAAGATCCTAAATTCCATATATTTATGGAAAAGATTCTAGAACAAGATATGGAGAAATATCTTTTGATGTTGGCTGAATTAGGTGCCAAACTTCCCGAAGACTTTGATGTAAATTGTCTAAAGGAAGAACCTACCACAAGTGAGGCTGAAATTTTGCAACCAACACAAACGATAGATCCAGTTGCTACTTTAACATCTCAAATGCAACTGTTACAATAGCAAATACAAGATATGACGAAAGGGACTACCAAGAGATATGCGATACAAGACATTTTTCCTTATCCTTTCGACGCAACAGTTGGCTTGATACCTTTTTCAAGACATTGTGAGATCCCAAAATACGATAAGTATAATGGTAGAATGGATCCAATTGATCACATCAGAGAATTCAAAATAATGAGTCTTGATTTTTCCCAAGAAGAGACATATTTAATGAGACTATTCCCAAGGAGTTTGGGAGGATCATGCATGGAGTGGTTTTTGAAGTTAAAGCCCGGTATCAGAAATTTTGAGGAACTTGTCAACAGATTTATCTCTCAATACTCCTTCAACATCCAACACAATGTAACAATCAAGGATCTTTATAATCTAAAGCAAAACAAGGGGGAAACATTCTTATCTTTTCTCCAAAGATGGCAACGCTTGTTCGCTAGATATCCTAGATCAATTCCGAAGAAAGAAAAGATAGAATTGTTTATTTACAACTTAACAGAAGAAATGAGTTATAGATTGGAACTACAATGCCCTCCCACATTTGAGAAAGTCATCGAAAATGGTCTCAAAATTGAGGAAGCATTGCTCAAGAGAGGAATTATCAAACGTTTTAAAAATAAATCAAACAACACAGGTAACTCCTCAAATCAATACTCAAGTAGTGATAAGCCAAAATTTTGGCAAAATAATCACAACATGACTATCAATGAAACAACAAATGATTCCTCAAATGTCAAACTGGTTTTTAACTTGACAGCATCTGCATCAAAGAATTAAAACAATGATCAAATTTTCAAGCCAAATATCATACATAACAATGAGATCATCAAGGCGCAACCATATCAGAAACCATCAAATCAGCGAAGGTTCACACCTTTAGGCCAATCGATAGAATCCGCAATGAAAGAACTAGTTGCTAGTGGTCTTATCACTGCAAGAGAAGCCCAATTCTGGGATCCTAAGGTCAAACCACCATGGTGGAATGATGCTGATTATTGCAGCTTCCATAACAACAAGGGTCACAAAACTAATGACTGTATGGAGTTAAAACATGCGATACAAGATTTGATTGACAACAATAAAGCATACCGCAAAACAACAACAATCAACTCAACTTTCAAAGACCCTTTGCCAAACTATGACAAATCAGCATCTTCATCTTCAAACAACAAAGGGAAGAATATCAACCATATATTTGACACAACAATCCTTTGTCTATCTAGAATAGAGAGTGATCATATAGTTGGCCACAACATTGATGGACCCAAAATAAACAACTATACTCTATTGGACTTACTCCCAAACATATCAAACTCTGATAATCAAATGATAAATGTCATAAAAATCAGAGAACATCAAGAACATCAACTAGTAAATGTAATGACTAGGGGGCAAGCCAAGGTCATGTTAAAAGGAATTGGGTCTACACACGCGGTTCCACCTCCATCACACTATAACATCGTCAATCAATTGCAAAGGATTCCTGCTTAGATATCCATACTAGAGATCCTTAAAATATCACCATCACATAAGGAGGTTCTCGAACAAGCTTTAGTTGCCACTACGGTACCAAAGAATCTAGATGTTTGTCAATTTGAAGCTATGGTGGGACATTTGACTACCCTACATTGTCTATCATTCTCCAAACAGGATGATATTTCATTGAACCATCCCCATAATATGACAATCCATATTGAGGTCTTAATCCACAATGACCGCATCAAGAGAATCTTAATAGATGGGGGAGCTGGTCTGAATACTCAAGCTAATTTGTGCACTAGGATATTCAGATGATTCTATTGATTCTCGCAAAAAAATGACTATTATAGCATATGATGAAGAAGAGAGATTGTCTAAAGGCTTGATTGTATTACCCATCCAAGTGGGGCCCATGATGAAACATATTACATGTCAAGTTTTGGAGAAAGAATTAACGTACAACATTCTCTTGGGTCGACCATGGATCCATGAAATGCAAGCTGTACCTTTGACATATCATCAATGTTTGAAGTTCCCAGTAAATGGACAAGAAGTGACTATATCTACTGATTACAATCACCCTCAACATTGTGACACCCTTAGGATCTCTCAAGATACCTTCATACCACACAATAGGGATGCATCATCATTTAAAGACGAACAACATCCAAGCATCACTACTAAATGGGTAGAAAAGAAGGGTAAAGAAAAAGAGACAAGTCCTGTGGAAATTCAATCAACAAATAAACTAGATCAACAACCTTCTTTATCACACAAGTTCCAAAAACAAATCCAACTTAAGGATAGAGGGATGGGCACATATTCAATGGAGCAATCACTTAACCTATCATAGTTAATTCCATCTCCTTGAACATATGGTCAGCCCTTCTATGATCAAGTCTCAAACATCATTACCAGTTGCAACTCTAGATGAAAGGTTTGTCAAAAAGGGCACAATAGAGGATGAAACAAGAAACAAAGCAATCCTAGATTGGTTATACAAAGATGAGGAACCCTCTACATCAGATGTTAGTATCAAAAATGTCACCATCAACACCGATAAATATGGAAAAGGAAAGGCTATTTTAGAAAAAATGGGATATGAAGGACAAGGACCCATTGGATTAAGAAAGGATGGAATCACAGAGCCTATTACACCCCTCACTCTCCACACAAAAGAGAAGCTAGGACTAGGATATTCTGATGATGAAAAGTAGGAACTAAAAAAGACAGCTATAGAAAATATCTTTCAGTTTCGGGATGGCTCCGAAACAGACTCAAATGAATATGAGTGGGAATTATATTCTGATCTATTCTTCATTGATATTCAAGTTGATGTAATCCAAAAATATGCACCTATGCGTGAGGAGGGCCAATGATCTGGGTCTAGACCACTCGTAGAAGATTCACTAGATATCAATGATTCGAGGGGGACGAGCAGACTTCAAGTGGACTGGGTGATCTGGAAGAAAGTACCATCATGGACCTCGACATTCAAGTAAACAATTATGATGAAATGGCTGTCCACACCCTTACAACCATCGTCTTACAAAAATCTGATAACCAAATGCCATTAATCCATCCTGAACTCATTGATTGGGAACCTGTCGAACCTTTGAATATACCAATATTTACAAATGATGATGCCATCATAAACTTCCTATGTCATGCCGAACCTGGTACAACTTTTGTCTATAATACTCATAACAATGCGACTTGGCAGGAGGGTGTCAAATCTTCCAGTTGCAAAAATAACAACAGGGAAAATAGATCTAATGGTGAAAACCATTCAATGGCAGCACTAGATCTGGAAAAAGTAAAAATAAAGAACGCATCTAATAGTGAAAACCTTTCTGAGGCACTGAAGGATGGAATATTTGACACTCTTCCAGAACACTATCATGAAAGATCATCAGTCCTAGTGGAATCGACACAATCTGTGAATATTGGTACTAGAGACAAGACACAAATCCTACATCTGGCGGAATCCATGACAAAACAGGAAAGACCAGAATTCATCCAATTCTTTAAACAAAGAAGCATCAACTTCGCTTGGTCATATTCTGATATGCCAGGCTTAGACTCAAATCTATTTATGCATCACTTGTCTTTGCCCATAGGAATCAAGCCTGTCAAGCAAAAGTTAAGAAAAATGCATCCTCACATCGCATTGATGGTCAAAACGGAGCTAAAGAAATTATTGGATGCTAGATTTATACAGTTTATAGATTATGCCAAATGGATATCAAATCTTGTACCTGTTTCAAAACTAGACAATAGTATCATAATATGTACAGATTTTAGGGACCTAAATAAAGCATGTCCGAAGGATGATTTTCCAGTACCAAACATAGACATCATCGTGGACTTGACAGTTGGGCATGCCATGTTGTCAATCATGGACGATTTCTCAGGATATAATTAGATAAAAATAGCTCCTGAAGATCAGGAAAAGACATCTTTCACATGCCCATGGGGAACCTTCTATTGGAATGTCATGCCATTTGGTCTAAAGAATGTAGGAGCCACTTATCAAAGAGCAATGACAACAATCTTCCATGATATGATGCACACCTTCATGGAGGATTACGTGGATGAAATTCTGGAAAAATCTACTACTAGGGAAGGACATCGGCATATCCTAGACAAAATCTTCACACGGATGGAGAAATTCAATATCAGATAAAACCCCAAGAAATGTGTCTTCGGGGTTACATCAACAAAAATGCTAGGGTACATTGTCTTGAAAAAAAGGTCTAGAAGTGGATCCAAAAAAAGTCAAAGCAATTATGGAGATGCCACCTCCTAAGAACATAAGTCAACTCAGATCACTACAAGGAAGGCTCCAATCAATAAGAAGATTCATCTCACAACTAGCGGATAAAAGTCATCCTTTCAATCATCTATTGCATAAGAACATTGTTTTCAAATGGGACAAAGGGTGTGAAACAACATTCAATCAAATAAAGCAGTATCTAATGTCACCACCCATTCTCATGCCACCCATAGAAGGACGACCACTCATACTGTACATTGCTACAATAGATATCTCATTGGGGGCAGTTTTAGCGCAAGAGGATAATGAAAATAAAGAACATGCTATCTACTATATCAGCCGGACATTGAATGGATATGAAATCAATTATACTTTCATAGAGAAATCATTCTTGATGGTGGTATTCGCTACTCAATAGTTGATACACTACATGTTAACTCATACAATCAAGTTAATAGCAAAGATCGATCCTTTAAAGTATCTACTCAGTAAAGCTGCCCTAACAGGTAGACTGGCAAAGTGGGTCATGCTATTAAGTGAATTTGACATTCAGTATGTAGAGAGAAAGGAAATCACTGAACAATTAGCAGAGGCTTCTCTACCAGATGATTGACCAATGACAATGGAGTTTCCAGATGTAGATATTATGACAATAATGCCCCAACAATGGGTATTGTATTTTGACAGATCATATACATAGCGAGGATCAGGAGCAGGAATCTTATTCATTTCTCCACAAGGTCACACAATTCAAAAGTCATATCGATTAATGTTCCAGTGTATAAATAATGTGGCATAATATGAAGCATTAATCATTGGGGTCAAAACAACTATTCAATGGAAAATCATGGACTTACAGGTATATGGGGACTCTCAATTAGTTATTTATCAAGTGAATGACAAATATCAAACCAAAGATGAGAAGTTGAGACTCTACAAGCAATAAATAGATAATCTGGAACAATCCTTTGTCAGTATCAAGTTTGATCAAATTCCAAGAGCTGAGAACAAAGTTGCGGATGCTATGGCTACAATTGCCTGAGAAACGTGTTTGTTATGAGTTTATGGTAGAACAAGTATCATGTCCTTCCCATAATAATCAAGAATATGCTACCATATGCCATATCAAAACCACATAAACCTCCATCTATGAACAATCTATGCCTATCTAAAAAACAATGTCCTTCCTTCTAACTTATCGAGGAACCAAAAAAGAAACTTCATCCGCCAATCCGTAGGACATACTTTAATCACTGACATACTTTATCGTTGAGGTCTTGATGGTACTTTACTCCGATGTCTAGAACACAGCGAATCTAAAATGGCCCTGCGAGAGGTTCATGAGGGTATTTGTGGTACTCAGTCGAGTGGGATGACTCTAGCAAAGAAACTCCTCCATTTTGGATATTATTTGCCATGCATGGAGAAAGCATCATATCAGTTTGTTAAGAAATTCCTAAAGTGTCAGATTCACATCAATTTGATTCATGCACCAGCATAAGAACTGCATCCCTTCACATCAACATGGCCTTTTTGTCAATAGGGCCTTCATCTAGTAGGGAAAATCAATCCATCTTCATCTAATGAACACAAGTTCATTATAACAGCTACAAAATATTTCACAAAATGGATTGAAGCAGTACCTCTTACTACAATCACTGTAAAGCAAATCTCCTCTTTCATTTTGAACTACATCATATGTCGGTATGGAATCCCTCAATCCATTATCACTGATAATGGATGACCATTCAAGAATCAAGATGTCAAAGAGCTATGTGATAAATTTAATATCCAACATCAGTTTTCAACACTGTACTATCCACAAGGGAATGGCCAAGCAGATGCCTCAAACAAAATAATACTAAAAATTCTCAAAAAGATGGTTAACGATGTTGGACATGATTAGCATGTTCAACTCAATCCTGCACTATGGGCCTATAGAACTAGCATCAAAACACCAACAGGAGCTACACCATATGCCTTGGTATATGGGTTAGAAGCCATATTACCAATTGAAGTTGAGATTCCATCCCTTCTTGTATCACTTAGAGGTATCATATCAAATGAAGAATATAAGGTCTCTAGACTATAGGAATTGGAATTGCTGGATGAGCATCATCAACAAGCCGTTAATCATCTAACGACTTATCAATAGAGGATGTCAAGAAGTTACAATCACAGGGTAAAGCCAAGGGTCTTTCAAGTAGGTGATTTGGTACTCAAAGAGAATCCTAGGAATCAGCAAGATAGAGAGAAGAAAGGAAAATTTGAGCCTAACTGGCTTGGTCCCTTTGTCATCACATCAGTATATGGATCAGGAGCATATCAGCTATCAACATCTGAAGGGGATATGTTTGATGAACCTATCAACACTATTCATCTCCAAAAATTCTATGCTTGAATTTCCTAGTGCACGGGTCATACTTCTAAATATTGTTTCCTTGATGAAAATCTGGCAAACAGGCATCTTGGCAACACAAAAATACAAAAAAAATAAAATATCACTACAAAAACAAAAAAAAAGAAAGAAAAGAGAAAAATGAGAAAATACAAAAACATGAAGAGTATCATCAAGCATATGGTGAAAACCTGGAAATAGGCATCGTATGTGATTCTAAAGATCAACTTTCCCATCTATTTTGATATATATCAGGATCATTAGTCTAACAGTCAGTACCATTTCATATCATGTCAGTCATCTTGCCACTTTGCATCCATATCAAAATCATTCATATAGTCAAGTATCACTCCAAAGCTTGGAGGAAACATCTGGATATCACTAGGGGAAACAATAACATTGCTTACACCAAAGGGCAAACAACAATGTAACAGAAAAATGGAAACAAAGATCAGAGCGCAACATCAGTCATCGTCAGAAGGACATCAAGCATCCATATCATTATCAAAAATCCAAAAGCATGTCAAAAAGTTTGGTTTGAAAAAGAAAAACCCAAAAACATAGGTCTATGTCAGTCGAACTACGTGGTCTTTGCATGTGTAACGTAGGCAAGGCTAATCTTAAATCAGCCCCCGAGACCCCTAAGATAGGTTACTAGGTTAAGTCTTTGGTCCAAAATCTCGAAAATCCAAAAACATCAGAAAAATCAGGATGGATGATCTAAAATCTGAATAATGAATGAAACACTTTAAGTACACATTGGATAAAATAATTTTTGATTATCATTTCTTTGGAGTTTTTAAATGATGTATTGAACTAGAGGAACAAGGAAAAAGAATGATGTTTTTATTATCTGCTATCTGTAAGTTAATCATATAAATGTATGAATTTTCGGGGGATGTGCTATACAAATGTATCACCGATGACATTCATAATTCACACATTGAAATGATTAACCACTACCTGTTTATGCAATGAATGCTCAGGTCATCTCGGTTCAATCATACCTAGATGCTTGTGTTCGCTTGCAATATCAAAAATAAAAAATCATGAAAGAAATAATCAGGTCATCATTGGTCTAACACATACCATTGACACTTGTATTCACTTTCAACATCCAATAAAGCTCTATGATGACAAAAAAGCACAAAGATATTGTTAAAATGACTATCATTTTGCATATAGTTGCATGTTAAAATTAGATTGCATTCATCATTCCGCATTATCTATAGAGTATTTGTTGCATAAATGGGTCCAATAAATGATTATTTAATCCATGAATCAGAATGAGTATACTTGACATAAAATCCAAAAATCATCAAAGACATGTAGGAATCATCATCTCATCATTTTGTTTCATCATTACATCATCCATTTTATCATTCATGCATCAAATAAATTATGAATTAAATCGTGCCATAGGGTACATCATGTTCATTTTTACCATTATTCTCATTACATCATTACATTATCATCTATCAAACAAAAATATGCATACATTATTTGCCATCCATACATTAAAAAAATTAAAATCACGTCATTATTATCATTACATCCATTACATTATCATTCATCATAAGATCATCATTTTTATCATCATATTAAATCCATCCATACATATTATCACATTTTGGGCATCCATATAGATCATCATTAAGAGACTCATACATCACATCATACATCCATATATCATCTAGTCTACACATACATTTATCCTTACGCCATTACATCAAAATAAATTCATTGCATATTGCATCCATCACATAAAAATAAAAAACCATCATCATATCATATAAATTGCATCTGATATATATATCAAGTGTCAAGTATATAATGAAGTCTGATCTAAAAATACATCATCAGCAAAAAGCTACATCATAATATACATCATCAAAGCTCACAATAGCATCTATGATCTGCTACTGCTAGAATGTGTGGGCCGAACATGACCTGTACCACCACCACCCCCAGAGGAACCAAGATCTCTGGGATCTCTGCATGGAGGCTATGTCACCCCTTCGCTCACTGTCCGTGTATGAGTCCACCCAAATCTCGATGGGGCATAGCTAACTCTACGCTCTATAGGCACTACATCATGATAGCTACCTCTATAGAACTCTACCTCTTGGCCAGCCCACAGGACCTCTCTGATATACTCGGCCACCGAAGTACCATCAACCACTCTCTGGAGAGTCTCTGCTGTCTCCTGTGCCCTCTCGGCAATCTTTCGAGCATTGTTTCTCTTGGCTGTCAAAGTAGCCACCTGCGTCTGTACAATAGTCAACTGTCCCTGCACCTATGATAGAGCTTGGACATGAGCTTGTGCCTGTGCCTGCATCTGAGTCTGGGTCTGCACAAGCAAACCCCGAGCCTATACCAACTACCCCTGCAAAGTCTGTACCTATGCCTGGAGCCCAGCTATTTGTCTCTGTTGATCCACTGCAGGCACTATCACTGCTTGCCTCTTGTGAGGCTTGATAGAAGATGGTGCATTGCTAATGGCTTGCCCTGCCCCTCTATCTCCTCCAATACCACCGTCGGTATCATCACTACTGCTATTCGAACTGTGGCTGCTCTCTGAGCTATTACCTGATGAAGAATCATCTCCACCACCATTGTCTGCAGAACCCTCTGCCACATCCTCCTACATAGGTAAAGGTTCTGGCTCATTAGGAATGGTGATACAAGGATGTGGAACCAAGGCCAGAAATGCGGCATACTCAGTAATCGGTGCCTCTGCAATATCCCTCCGCATGTCCCAGGGTGATGGCTATAGTGCTCAATATCCTTCTACTACCACATCATAAGATAGATACGGACCCCAATCAGGAATATCCATCCGTCGCCTCACATATTGAGCAACTCCTTGTGGCATACACTGTACAATGCCATACTATCGGTACACTCGGTGCAATAGAAATCTCTTGAGAACAAATGGTGTACGATTGATGAGATACATGGAATCACAAAATAATCCCAATACTGCACCATCCTCATCCCACTCCTCACAGTCAAGGTATGGGTGCCAGGTAACTGTCTCTGTATCATCGAAAACCCACCTCCAATGCTTTAACTTGCCAATTCGAGCCTGTGTAAATTGACCACTGTATCAAAAAACGTACGGTCTACCGACTAGTCCGTCTACAACTAGGAAAGGCCAAGCAATAGCAAAATGCTCCCATGCCCACACCTATAATAGGGTCATCCCTACTGATAAGCTCCTAGCTCCAAGGTAGACAACCGAGTGTAGATCATGATAAAGATGAGCCATCATGCACATCCCCCACACATATCTGGTACCGTGTACCATCATGCTCTCAAGTGTCCTACCCCAGCTAATGAGGAATCCTTTTGACCTGCGATCAGGGCAAAGGAAACCTCGAATGAATCTAGCTAGCACTACTGGTAGAGTACCGTAAGAGTTAGTAATCCTCCTCCACTGAATGCTTAGACCTACAATGTCCTGATCCTGAAACACTCTACGAAGAGCATCTCTACTGCCAGTCCTGTGAGAATCATATATGACTATCTCACCCATAAACGAAATATGCAGAATCTGCCACACATCCTCAGGTGTGACCATCATCTCACTAGTAGGTAGGTGAAAGGTGTTGTGGTCACTATGCGACCTCTCAGCCGATGTAGTCAACAAAATCCGATTAATCCTAATCTGGGGCATATCAAGCAAGCTCGTAAGGCCGCATCGACCTATCACCTGAAGCTCATTTGGTGTTAGATGAGGTATCAAGTTTGTAGTCTATGGAAACCTCTCTCGCATTTGGAGAGTACCTAGATGCTCCTATCATCACAACGAAAAATCAACAAATCAGTGAACTATGTGAAGAAATCAAAAGTCATTCTACTATCAAGTCTATTCCAAAATTCTGGTATGAATTTTCGATCAAAATTCATGGGCAAACATCAACAAACCTTACCTATCATAAGGTTCATCAAAACAGTATCTAATCTCGCCTATCATGAGATTTATTGAATATTGAATCATCTCCTCACCTATCATGAGGATCATCACAAATATGATTTTCTTCTCACCTATCATGAGAAGTTAGACTTATTTAAAGCATCAATCCTACACATCATGAATTTGGATTATCAATCATACCATTCCAAAGAATGGACATGATCAAATTTTTTAATTCTGACATGGAAGCACTAAAATCCAGAAGCGCTAGTTTATCAATTGAAAGCGCTAAATCTCAAAAGCACTATTTCATCACTTCGAAGCGCTAAATAAGGCTTTCGAAGCACTAAAAGTCTCGAAGTGCTATTCTTTTGCATCAAAGCGCTAGAACAATCCATCAAAGCGCCGCTTTACCAGAAGTGCTAGAACAGACCCTGAAAGCACTAATCCATCGAATAGAAGTGCTATAAGTCTCAAAGCGCTAAAATCTGATATCAAAGCGCTATTTCTAGACTCCTAAGTGCTAAATCACCGAAAGCGCTACATTACCAACTGGAAGCGCTAGAGTTTTTAACACAAGTGCTAAAACTCAAAGCACTACTTGACCTACTGGAAGCGCTACATCAGACTCTAAGCACTACAGCGCAGCTTGAAAGCGCTAAAATAGCTTAAAAACGCCTAAATGTCTAAAAAAAATAAAAAACAAAAAAACATGAATTACGAGGAGGTCAAGGGGTACATACCAAAGGTCCATACATGGCCGGCCGTCGGTGACATCGAACACGCTCGAATTAGTGAGTGTGGTAGGGGATAGGCATCTTGCTCCAGCTGGCAGAAAGGTCTCTATCACAAGGTTTTTAAAAATCAAATAATGATAATGAATTGGAAAATGACCTTCTGGAGTATTTATAATTTTGGAAAGGTATTTTGGTTGATTTTTATTATCTTTTAATTAATTTTATCTAGAAAATTAATTAGAAACTCATCTGCAAGCTAGATTTCTTCATTTTTTGTCAGGAGATAAATTATTTCAAAATCAAAACATCATAAAATCATCAGAAAATCATAAATTTTCAAAAAATTCTAAAAATCATCAAATCATTAATTTATCTCCTGAGGGGGCATATTATCATCAAATCATCTGAAAATCAAAATCTGGGGCATGTCTAGGGCATACGAAATTATTTTTTTATTATCATCGATCCTGGCAGTAGTAGCAAAATTTTCTTCGAAGCAACGTGTAAACACATCACTTCGAAGAGGGGCAAAATGTATACACCTAAAATTGGTCTGGAGCATCCGATTAATTAAATATGAATTATTTGATTAATTATCCTAATTTCCTCTACTTTTGAATAAATAGAAATATTTATTTATATAGTTCACATTTATATTCATCTTAATTAAATAAAAAAAATTAAATACTTTGTTCGATTTAATTATCAAATCCCTATTTCAATCTATCACATCCATCTTACATTAATTAAATAAAGATCAAACAATTTATTGATTAATTGCCATATTCTTCCGTTTAATTTAATAAACAACTATCCTATAGTTCATTTTATTAAATTATTTATCTCTCTTTTGCTAATTTAAATAAATAAAAAATATTTGAATTAAAGCGCAAATAATATTCCATCTATATTCTCTCAAAAATGAATTAGATATCCTATGTCTAAACCATGTCTAAAATATGTCTAAATTAATTGATTGAAACTTCATGGGAAGTTTTGGAGACAAATTGGAGACAAATTTGGAATTTGATCTCTCAATCCTCCTCCATCAATTCTTCCTCTTCTCTTGCCTGGTGTTTTCATGGGTAGAGACAATCTCCATCTTTCTCTCAATCTCCTGCATCTCTCACCATTCAATTCTCTAGATTGAATCCAAGCCTTTCAAAGCTTTCCCTGTGCATTTCTACAACCAAGAAATCTATAAATACAACCTCATTCAACCAAGAAAAGGATCCAGATAATCAAGTTTATGCACTCTTACTCTGCAGGAATTCAAGCATCAAGCAATCAAGTTTTCAACCATGGCTGCCTCTTGTAGCTGCAATTATTTGTTTCATATATGCTAGTTTACATTGTTTATCATTTAGTATTGCATTAGCATTATCTCGTTCTTTGAATAGTCATTTTAACAATCACAGTGCACTCACGATCTAAAAGCAATCTTGATTTAATAAATCTTTGGAGATAGAGAGCAATATGATGCTTTTGATAGATAATTCCTTTGAATTGATTCATTTAACTTGTGTATTGATATAATGTTGTATTAAGAAGTGTTTTGTGCTTATTCACTTATTCACCACTTACAAAAGTCTTCAAGAATTATAGAAAATTTATGATCAAGAGAGAATTCAAGAGAATTTAAGATGGCATTCAAGAGTAAATTCATAAAGGTTTTATTATAGAAATCAAAGGTCTATTATCATGTCAAAGGCATGCATGTTGATTTATAGTTCAAGATCACTCCAAGCATTCAAAGAAATCATATCATATCAAGTTATATGATAAAGTTCTACATACATGGAGGGAACTTCATCCTAAGTTTTAAATTTGCAATCCAAGAGTCATTTGAGGATTGGCACGTAGTGAAATTTCTTTGTTCATTCATCTCTCCTTTTATGCATTGTTTCATTTCAAGGCTTAATTACCAAAATAGGGTTTGACCAAGGCAAACCCCTATTCCTATAAAATCAACAATTTTCTTCTCCTTTAATGTGTGATTGTAGGTTTTAGGTTGAAGATCAAGTGGAGAGAAAAAATTGTCAGGGTTGTAAAAGTTGTCATCTTTCTCATAAGATCCAAAAATTATTCTCTATATAATTCATTTCCAACTTTCAGGAGCTAAAAACCTTAGATATGGGAATGTAGACATTGAAGAACAAAACCTAGAAATTGATTTTCCAGAATCCTAGTAGGGACCCATTCACCATTGGGTGAATGAGTCCTTAGTGAGGTCTAGAAAATCACTTTTTGCAATAGGTACACAACATTTTACCATATTAAAACCTACATTTATACTATTATCTCAACTAGGTTTGTTTTCTAATATTCACTTATGGATTATTACCCCCATAAATTGAATGAAACACCAGTCAAAATTAGGTTCATCCCTTTAGTAATCCATTTGGGGTGAACCTCTTTTTTTTTGTTTCATTTTGGTGAACCCAACGATGTACATCAAAATTATGAAAAATGGAGTCCATTAAGACCCTAGATTTAGGATTTACATTAGTTTGAATTCATCTAGGGTGGTCAAAATTGCATTAGTTTACATTGCATTTTAAGTGTAAAATTGCATTTTGCAATCATTTTAAATTTGAAAATTGAACAAAAATTGCATAATGTTAGATTGATTTTACATAGTGTTTTCATACTAGTTTAATTTTCATCATTCGTATTCAAAAATTGGACCAAAATTTAATTTCAAAGAGTGTCACATAGTTCATCATTCGTCACTAGTTTTACTTGCATTTCAACATCAAATTTTAGAAAATTTTGTTACATAAATACTAGTTTGAAACTTTAAATAGAGAACATGTGATCACTTTGAAATTGCATTTTTCAATTTTAAACAATCTTGTACTAGGAACCTTTTACCATAGGGAGAATGATTCCCTATTAGGGATACAAAGGTAGCAAGTTTTCATATTTCTTGAGCTTCAATATTAGATTCATAGTTTCCCAGAAAAGCATACCAGGACCCATTTTCCATTGGATGAATGAGTCCTTGGAGGCCTACAAAACCTAGCTTTTTGGAGCTTTCTAGAGATTTTCTATACTTCTTAAGATTGCTGGTAACCTATAGTATCAGTCTGGAAATTTTTAAGAAATTATTTTATGTATCTAGGTCAAATCATCCATTTAGTGTAGTCATTTTTAAAGCATTTAAAAAATCATCTTAGTATTAAAAATATTTAGATCTGTAGGACATTTGTTTACATTTTTGAAGCATTTCATAAGTTAGATAGCTTACTTTTTCATTTTAGCATGTTTCCTTTCAATAAATGTGGTTTTGATATGGTTAAGAATGGATTGCATAAGTACAACATCCCCTCTTATGAGTTCAATTTAGAGTACAAAAATGAGGTCATCAGGAAACATGTTAATCATCCTTTCATTATCTTTCCTAGTTATGAGAACATCTTAGAGCAAGAGAATCAAACCATTGACACAATCCTTAATATTACCTTGCCTATGTCAAACATGTTGTGCAGTTTTGCACACACGCCCCTTTGAAAGTGGGGACCCTCTCTTGGCCTGCTCGTTTGGCCTATTCCTGTGGCTTGCCCCCCTCTTTGTGCTTATCTTTGAAGATCTTGGGGTTTTGGTCCTCGGTGCTTGCCTTGATTTAGGGGTGCCTTTGTGTTGAGTTCTTGGTGGTTTTGAGGTCTTCCAGATGCCCTCTTTGGGGTGGTCTTCTTTTCCCTTCTGTTTTCTCCCTTGGTGTTTTGGTTTGGGTCCCAAGGGTTGGTTCTCTCTCTTGGATTTCCCTTGTTTTCCTTGTTTTCTTTGTTCTGCCAGAGGCGGAACCGGGATGGGACAACACTTTGAACTTTGGCTAAGTTCCCAGTTCTATTCCCATTTCTATTCCAGCTCCGCTTCCCATTCCCTTGCTTTCTTCTGCGTTTTTTCATTTTCATCCTAAGGGTCGCCTTCTCCGCCCTTGGGTTTTCTTCGCTTCATTTTTCCTTCACTTGTCGGAGGCAGAACTAGGATGGATCCAAACTTTGAACTTTGGCTAAGTTCTTGGTTCCGTCTTCATTCCTATTCTGGCTCTGCTTCCTACGTTCTCATTTTTTTGTTGTTATCTTTTGTCTTTGGCCTTTGGGTTGGTTCTCTACCCCTAGGTTTTCTTCAGTTTTCATTTCTATCATTTTTTCAGTGCTGGGACCGGGATGGATCCAAACTTTGAACTTTGGCTAAGTTCTCGGTTTCATCTTCATTCCCATTCTACCTCCGCTTCCGCTAGGGTTGGTTTTGGTTCCCATTCTGCCTAGTTTCCTTTTGGTTTCCTGTTGATGGTGTTTTTTTCACAGCAACAACTCAGACAGAATATGATATCTATCTCTCTTGAAAGGTAAATCTCTATGGGAAAAGAGATAACCCCAAGGTCTCTAATGTCAGGTCTTGACAATGCAATGAAACAACTCAGAGATAATGTGAAAATGTTGGTAATCACAAAGGGACCTTACTACGAGAAGAGCTAGAAGACTTATCAAATGTAAGCAATAAATTGATACTTTCTAACTTGATACAAATCAGATAACAAAGAAATAGCAAAAGATAAAAGGTTCTAGAGATAATTCTAATCTAACTTCTTATCCTAAGATTGAAAATGCCAAAGGGTGAAATGCTCAGGATAGACCAATCTCTCATAAACTATTTTCTGCTTGACCTAGATGAATATGCAATTCCACATAAATAGTGCAATCTTCTAAGGTATTGAAATATTTTCAAATCATAAACATTCATTCAGTCAACCTTACAACAATGGAGATGAATAAACTATCATAATTGAACTAAGCACAAATATAAGTCCAGGCTAACTTTGCAAAGTAGCTAACAATCAACTAACTGTGAAAAGTATGGACTAGAGATCGCTACAAACATTCCGAACATGAAACCCTAAGCATTTATCAAACAACCTAACTACAAACTCATAAGAAATTTAAAAGATGGAAGAACAAGAATCATGCTAGATGAACTACACAAGATAGATACCAAAACACAATATCTTCTTTATATTGAATCACCCAAGATTGCAATAATTCTAGTTCTGTGTTACAACATTTGCTTGCCAATAAACCCTAACTTGATCTAATATCACTTGATCTACCTATCCTTCTATTTCTATCTTTAATTTCTCTATCTATATCTCTATATTCGAATGAGGCAACATGCCTATTTTTATAGAGAATCTATAAGATAGGTTGGCCCAAACTATAATTTACAATAAAAACATGACCTACAAGAGGTCGACCAAAAGACATTCAAACATATGAAATGTGCCATTGGCACCAATTTCATCCAAAACTGCCAATGCATCAAAAAGGGTCGACCCAATACATGCAAATTAATGGGAAGCACAAATATCAATGTGTCTCTATATAATTACTCTTCATCCTTGTCTTTAGTTTTATCTTCTTTAGCATGTATGACAAATAAGACCCTATCCAACTTAGTAATAGGTGGTACAGACAAAACCCTAATCTTTCTCTTGAGAATTTTGATGTCCTCCCTTGCCTGCTTAACTATACCATCCCAATCGGTTTTGTTGGTCAAATATTTGTCAATGACTGCAATGTATGTCACAGCATAATCCAACTGATGTTCAGTAATTGACCCTTTGCTGACTGGAGAATACACATCCCTCCACCACTCTCTAAGCTGCTCCAAACTAAGATGCTTCGGAGCAAACTTCTTTCTTCCAGTCATGACCTCGAAGAATGAAACGCACTTCTCATGGACACCAGTCAGAGTATCCTCAATTTGCTTCGCTTGTTTGTGGATCTTTTTTAAGGCCTTCTACCTCATTTGCAAGATTTCATACCATTCCCATGGTTCAGAAATTCTTGGAAAAGGAAGAATCTTGCACTATATTAACTTGTCCTCGGTGAACCCCATGACTATTGTAGTTTTCTGCAGCAAGAGGTTGGTATCCACATTATCCTATGCCAATGCAGCCTTCAACCAATCAATCAACCTTAGTGCATCCCCTCCAATGGATAATATGCTCTTGATGACCTCATCTCCCTTAGCTTGGACACCCTGTAACCAGGTAACCGTAGCATGTGAGGTACCTATCATCTTTTCCAACTCAAAAATTGTCTCCTGGGGTAGGAATCCTGAAGCAGAAGAGGAGGAGCTAATAGCTTGCAAAGGTTTCATCAAATCCTGCAAGTATTTCCTCAGTTTTTCATTCTACTTCTCTAGCTCATGTTTGGTTTGCACTGCCTTCTTCAATCTCCCCACAATAACTGCACTGGAACCCTCATACTCTTCAATGTCCTGCTCGATAGTAGCATGTCCTAAATCAATAGTCTGCAGATTATAGTCTTGAGCAGTCACATCATCCCTATCTTTGTTTGGAGCAGGGGTAGCAATATGGGCTACCCGATTACTTGACTTATCTCTCTCAATCTGGGATACAACCCTTGCCTTATTATTTGTTTTTTCCTTCTCCACGTTAGCCATGAGGGCATCCCAATTAGGAGGAGCATCCTCCACTATTATCATTTTACTTGTCAATTCCCTCTCAAGCCAATCTGGAATGGAGGACCCAACAGGCACAGTATCTGGTTCATCCTATTCTTTCTCTACCTGATCAACAGTTGCATCCTTTTCAACAGTTGGACTTTTAGGGACCTCCTTAGTTGGATTCTCTTCCTATTGTACCTGCTCTTCCATGACTACACGCACTGCTGAAGGAGCTCTAGCTAGCATTTCTTCCCCCTTTTGAGGAGACTTGTCCATTTGTTCCCTTGCAGGAGAGTCTGCATATGCCACCAAGGGAGACTGAACCACTTTGTCAATTTCTGCCTCTGCCTCAAAGAGGTCTCCTTCTTGGAATTCTTCCTCGCCCAGACTCTCAAGACCTTCATCCTTCTCTAGTTCTTCCTGTTGGTTACCAGCATCTTGTGGAATAGAGGCACTCACCTGTTCAACAATAGGAATGCTAACCGAGATCTTCTCCATTGTAGCAGTGTCTTTCGGGGAGGGAGTCCTTGATCTCCTCATATAAACCTGAGTCTTTTCCCCTAAACTTTCCACCTCCACCACCGATGGTTCAATTCCCTTATCAACCTTAGGAGCCTCTTCCCCTTTTTGTGACAATCTTATGATTCTTCTTCTCTTTTCAATCGGTGGAGCGCTTTCAATTTCTTCTTCCTCCTAGCCCTTCTCAACTTCCTTTTTAGAGGCATGTTTCCTCTTCTTGGCAACAGGCTTCCTCTGCTTGACCACCTCTATAAAATTTTCAGCTTGTGCCTCCCTTACCTGAATTCTGAAAGGAGAGTCCACCTTTTCCTTTCCCTTTTGTTCGGGTTCGATTGAGGCCTTAGAAGTAGAATGAGACTCCAAGTCTCCCATCAGCTCATAGGTGCATGGAACACCTTCACTCTCTAGCTCCAACATCTTGTGTTTCAACCACATTTTGGTGTATTTAATCACTGGTGCCATAACCTGATCTAATTCAATCTTTTTCTCCTCCAACCAGTCAACTTCTCCCACTGGTTTGTCTTTCACTACCTCATATACATGACCCTGGATCACATTTCCATCCTCCTCAATCTGGCCCGGGATGGCCTTTACATTATACACTCTAACCAAGTCCACTGGCAGTCTAGAAAACCTCTTCTTCCTTACCTCAAACTCATCAACAAGGTTAATCCAGTAATCCTCAATATGAGGCATATGGCTATAATCTCTGTTGGCCTTCTTCTAAGCTCTACCAGTAACATCAAACCTTGATCTCTTGGAATGAAAAGAGAGCCCAAGAGTACCCATCTCCTCCTCTGAAGCATGAGCAAATTGAATAGAGGCACAAACTTCACCCATTCCTATCTTCAAAGGGAAATCATTCCCAAAACCTGTTTTGTGCATTTCTCCCTTTACTACATTGTCAAAGTCACAAATTTGCCTAGTGACTTCCAACAACACAACATGATCAGTGGGATATCTAGGAAGTCTATAAGGAGCCCTCTGAAAACCATCAATCCTGATATATGAGAACGTTGGGAACTAAATAAACCAAGCTCCATACCTTCCTATCAATTCTCTTTCCTTGTCTGAGATTCTTACATGCTCTGCACCTTGGGGAAATTTGGTGATATACATTGTGAAGGCCTCATTTGATCTCCTATAGCTTCCACAAGTTAGGTGCAACTATGGATACACTTTGTAGATAGAATCCTACCCAAAGATACCTCTAGTGATTAACTAGGTAGGAAGTCATAGTAAAAGTCTTGGTTTGCAAGACACTGCATAACTGCTCATGAATCACAACACTAATGGCACCTGCCCAGTGATAGTCAAATCCTTGCTCCATTCTAGCAATTATATGGAACATCCAGGTCTCGAAGACACCTGCACTCCTCAATCCTACCAACCTGCTGAGAAGGGTGATCACATTATAGTACTCCCTTTTGAACTTAAGCTTGAACAATTACTTAGGAAACTTAGAGAAATGGGACTTAGGCTTCTCCAACCAAGAGTTAATCACCTGCTGAGACTTAACTATGTTTTCCTCATAATATTTCTTAGCCCCATCCTTGTCAAAAGCCACCACATGGGATCTGTTGGGCATGTCAAAGGTTGCAGTAATGGATACCGGATTGAATCCTGCAAGAATCCTACCTTGAGGGCCAATAATTCTTTGTGTACCCTTATCATAATTCATGGAACACTCTAGCACTAGCTCATAACACTACACCATAGAAAGGAAAGCCTGCAACATGAGCCAATCTGGAGTCCACCATTATCCTTGACAATAGAGGAAGGTTAGGTGCTGACATCTCAGCCTTGAATTCCTCATAATCCCACATGCCTACATTTGTGTCCATAATTCCTGACCAAATTAAAGTCAGCTTACTCTCAGGAACTTTGCTCCTCATATCCAACTTCACCATCTCTGCATCAGTAATGGTAGAAGCCTCTGCACTAGGATCCATTACCTTTCCCTTTCCTCATCCTACAACATTCTGTCTTAATCCGGCCTACAAACACATAAAGGTAGCATAAAATTAGATCCATAAGAAGCAATAGGTGTAGAAAGTCATAACCTCAAAGTTTGGGATTTAGTCCCCCTCGTGGATTCTACACTGGGACAGATTCTCGGGAAAATCTGGACCAGGCAGATTCCAGCGAACCAAGTATACAAAATCCCAAAATAACGTTCAAAATCAATATCTTAACCATTTAAGAAAATCATTATAAACACTTAGCATAAGCTCCTTAAATCACTCAAATAATTTACCAAGAAACTCACCATCTATAACCATCAAATTTATCATTTCCCCAAAACACCCGAAAGAATCCGTTAGAGACGGATTTTGGTGAGATTAACAATAGTTATAACTAACTCAGGAAAAATGAAGGGACACGGACTATTTGGGAAAATCCGGATGGAACAGATTTTGGCGAGTTCCAGATATAACAGTATCAAAGCTCAAAATCGGTAAAACGACCAGACTGCGGACTTTGGGAAAATCTGGAAGGAACGGATTTTGGCGAAACCAAATGAAACTTGACAGGAAGTAAAAAAAAAGGGAAGAGGAGATAGAAAATTCAGGGAAATCTGGGGGAAGCAAAATTCCACGAAGACCTCAAAAACCCGAACCTGTCCACATCTTCGGTACTTTCATCAAATCAATTCAAACCACTCTGGATCTATGCCAGAACTCTAAAAGTAGCAAATCTAGGACCCTGCGAAATAAAAAGTGAACTAAGGACACTCTTCACATAAATTTGAAGAGGATTGGACATGCCTTAGGTCGAAAACCCCAAATGTCCGCCATGAAAGCACAGACGACTTGCTAATGTATCTAGATGGGAAGTATGAAACCACATCAAGCCCATGCTTAAATAAAAAGCAACACCGGACAAAGACGCACATGCTTGATAAATAGAAACAGACTGGTGCACCAAATGAAAGTCCCCAAAATGCCCAACAATGACGCGCATCTGGAGAAATCAGAAAACCTACCAAGGACTCCCCAAGCAAAATGAAGAAAAATGATTGAAACCAATAGAGAGTAGAGCACATCTACATACCATGGAAATACAAAGCTTGTGATGAATGAAACCAAAAAATGGCCACTTGATGCAAATCGGATACAATCCACGCACTTCAAATGCAAATGTTCAGTCCAAATGGCCTCGAAAATCCAGATATCCAACAAACACAAGAACCTCAACACACAAGAAGAATGATAGAAAATACACAAACTCAAATGATCAATTACTTCTCAAACAATCAATTTATCAAAGCCCAAAGACCTCCGTACAAATGCCATTAATGCATTCGACAAGACAGCCGTAGCCACAAAGAACTTCGGGAATTCAACGTTACTAAGGATTTTGGGGATTCGACATTACCACGGATTTTGGGGAAATCCGGGATGTGCAAATTTTCCCGAAAGTAATGCAAAAGATCAATTTCGGACATCGGAGGGAACTGAGAGAATTCGGCCTAGGCGGATTTTCCCGAAATAGTGAAAAAACCCGAGATAAAGCCAAAACTTCAGATTTTCAATATAGTTCAAAAGAATGCCACTTGAATTGGCAAGAAATGGATGTCAAAGCACAAACCCAAGTGAGAAAAATCCCCCGAAAAGAAGGGCCAAAACACCAAAGAGCAAAAAAGAGGGTCCCCACCTTTAGTGGGGCGTGTGTGCAAAAACTACACAACATTTCCTTTCTCATTCCCTTCCGCCTTCGCTTCCACCGGGGTGGGTTTTGGTTTTTTTTTTCCTGTTTCCTTCCCTTTCCCTTTCCTGTTCTATCTCCACCTTTACTTATCTTGGCTCTCTATTCTTGTTCTATCTTTGGTTCCACCTCCGTCTGTCTTTGGTTTCGCTTGGGTTTATGCATGATTCTCTGACCTTAGGAACTCTATCGACCTGCTTGGATTTCAATGGTGTAATGGGAATTAATGGTGTCCCATTTGAATGCAGGGTGGATCGAGTTGGGATTTTTCAGGATGCACTTTAAAGATTTGACGTGATTTGCGGGTGCAGTCAAGTACACTTTGTGGCTGCTCTCATGAAATTCATTCTGTGCACGCAAGGTTGATGTGTTTGGTGTTCATTAATGGTGGAAAGATTTTTTTTGGTGGTTTCAACCTAGTTTTGTTTGATCTGGGCCATCCATTTTCCTGACTCTGGTTAGATTGGTGGCTCGTTTTCCTCCTGGTGTTCACGCGCGTTTCTGTTTGCGTGCATGGAGTATTGATGGTGGGCATGGCTCGAGGATACGTCCCCTAGCTTTGTGCCATCCTAAGTCAATCTGATCGGGTCCTTGCTGCATTCATTGCTGAACAGTGAGTTATTTCTAACTGTTGGGGCCGATTTGATTGGTTGCCATGTTTCTTTGTAACCTTGGCTCTGTTCATGCGAGCCTATTGTTCTATAAGTATGGAACTCTACCACATTTGTTCGGTTCAATTGGGTTAGGTTGGAACTAGCTAGGTTGGATCCAGATTAACTGAGCAAGTCAGAGGACTTGTAATAAAAAAATTTAGCAGTAGAGTAGCATGTTAGTAGATTAGAAGTGAGTTTTAAATTTCAAGCAAGTGCTATAACAGACCATAATTGTTGTTAATATGATGATTTAATACAAAGTGTAGACATTGTGATATGACTGGTGCCTCCTTTTTATTGAGTAAATCTTGCATTTTTCTTGTTCTATCTTTCAAATTGCTTGGAAATGTTTGGATGTAGCTTAGATTTATTTCGTAATGCTTGTGATTTAATGTCTGGAGTGTTGTAGCAATTTCTGGTTCATATCTTGGGCAACTTCTTGATTGTGGGAATGCTGTGCAGGGTCAACTTGTACCTCATATTCATGTGCTTAGTTCAACTATATATATTCATTCAGTCCCATTGAATGAATGCCTATAGCTTGAAAATCTTTAACACCTTAGAAAATTGCACTGTGTTTTGCAAGATTGTAGGTATAGATTGAGTCGACTAGAAACTAGTTTAAGGGATTGGTCTATTCCAAGTATTTCATGATTTGCATGATTAATCTTAGAACTAGTGTTAACAATTAGAACTTCTAAAACCCTCATCTTTCACTGTTTCTTTTATTAAATGGTTAGAACTTAAAGTTAAAGCATCACCATATTTTAAAATATGATGAGTTTAGAGCTTCCAACATTTGTACGGAAGACCCATTTTGATTACCAACATATTCACAATTTATCAGTAAGTTTGTTCACTACATTATCATAACCTAACACCCGTGAGACCTTGGGGTTATCTCTCTATTCATAGAGATCAACCTTTCAAGAGATATAGGATAAATTTTATTCTATCTGAGTTATTGTTGTGCACAAACACCAAACAACAAGATTGGCGCTAGAAGGAGGGCCCGAAGAAGAAATTTGGAGCATTTTCTAAACACCATTTCTCTTGAAAGGCTTAGAATGAGAGCCAGATCTATTGCAGGAGAAGAAGAAGAGTTCCAAGAATTACCACCTCCAACCAGGTCAAGAAGGACCAGAAGAAGGGAGGAATCATCATCCAATCCATCATTTCCACCATCTTCACTACTACCCACTCCATTTTCATCCAATTCTGAGGCTGGTTTGATTCCACAACCCCAACCAGTCATTCATCGACCATTACCACCTCCACTGATGGATTTCTTAGAAAATAACCGATCACCCCTGACATTCAAGAACTAAAATGTTATGGCCAAGAACCATGAGCATTTTTTCTCTAAGTTTCATACGAATGACCCAAATAGGATAGTAGAAGAGTACATTAGGATCTTTCAGACCTATTTGAGGGATAGAGGGATTAACCATGAGGATGTTGCATGTAGACTCTTCTCCTATTCTCAAGGCTATGAGGCCTTTTATTGGTATAATCACTTACCTACTGCTTCCATCCATAACTGGGTTGAGCTGGAGGCTGCATTCCTGCTAAAATTTAATATTCCCATTAGTGCTAATGAGCTATATATACAGTTTACTGGGGTAAAAAGAGAGGTTAATGAACCTATAGGATCATTCAACAATAGGTTCCATCAATCATACACTAGAATCCATGTAGCTTATGCTAGAAATGAGGACACTGCCCTGGAGGTCTACTTTGAAGACCTTGATAGCCTTACCTCCACCTTCCTTAAGTGGATAACTAATCTACCAACTATGTTTCTCATTGCATATATGGAGGATGTTAAGGTTAGTACAGACCTGCGACAACACTTTTTTGAACCTCTACCATCTCTAGGACCAATTGCTCACCTAGGCCAAGTCCAATCTCTCAACCAGGCTTTGACTAATCACACGCCCATCATGAATCCTATTCCATAGTCGCCTCTGGTCCCTCACTTGGATCATCCAATAAACCAAGTCCAACCAATGCCCGGTTATCCCCAACAAAATGATAACCATCCCCTCCATCCACAACAACAAGATAATTTCCCTACATATTTGTAGAACTTAGAAGTTTTGAATCAGTTTACTAGTTCTGGAGGAGTGTCAGGGTATTCCCCAAACACTATGAATCCAATCCCTTACAAAAATTCTGATAAAGAAAGGTTAGATGAGCTGACTAAACAAGTGAAGAAGCTGAACATGGAGGTAACCTACTTGAGAAACCAGAACAATCAACTCCAGGCTAATCAGAAAAGCATGCAATCAAGTTATAACAAAGGGAAACACCATGACAAAAATAAGAACTTTGAAAGAGGACAAGGTTCTGGTTAGAATTTTGATAGAAATCAACAAGGTGGACAAGGATTCCAAAGAAGATAGCCAACTAGGTAGAATAGGCCATGGAACACTGGGCCTAACAATGGAGGAGTTCCCACCCCACTAGATCAACCTTCCAATCACAAGAAACCTCTAGGTGGGGTGTACCTAGCAAAAGCCACTTTGTCTAGATGGTGTAGGCTTCATAAGACAAGTCAACACTCTAAGCTTGACTACCCTGAATTTTAAACTGCTGCTTCCGTTTTCCAATATGAAGTTGAAAACAACTCCACCGATCAAGAGTTGGTGCCCTCAAATTCCTATGATTCCCCAATTTTAGTGTTGAATCATACTCCATTCCCTAGGGATGAGGAGAATGAACCAAATGAGGAATCAAGAATCCAGAGTGGAGAGGTTGAACAAGTGCTCAATGAAGATGAAATATTTTAGCTATTTGATGAAGAAATTGAGAATGAAAATGGCCGATTAGATGAAGAAGAGGCTGATGTTGAAGAGATGCAAATGTTTCAACAACCTGTCAAAAAGTATGATCTGAGGAGCAAGCCCCACAAGAATCCATAGGTTGGAGGACCATTTACTACATCTACCCCTCCACACAATTTTACCACTCCACCGGGTCCACATGCTAATAACAATCCATCTTACCCTCAAGTGCCAACACAATACCTCACAAAGGAAGGACAAACATATGTTTCCAAAGGAAGCATTGTTGATGCAACAAAGGAGAAGAAGATTGGTCACTCCAGGGAGCTCCACACTAAGATGAATGTGGAACAATTGGGAGAATATGTCACTGAGGAACTAAAAAAAGTAAAGGTGAGTTTTTCTGCTTTTGAGTTGTTAAGAGTTCCTAAAATCATAAATGTAGTACTTGGGTCCTTGAATTCGAATATAGGAATGCTAGGAATAGCTACCAATGAGGCAATTGCAAGGCCTCCTATTTCAAATACACCCAAAGGTCCTAGTCTGTCACAACTTGGGGGTGGGGGTAAAGAAAAAGATAAGAGTCAGGTTGCCCAAGCTGACTCACAGTTGAGTTTATTCCAAGGAAAAATGGAAACCCCTCATTTTGTGATTTCCATTCTTATATTTGGTAAAAATATGTACAATTGCCTACTAGATTTGGGGGCATCCAAATTTTTTATTCCAGTTTCTATCTGTAGGGCTCTTGGTATTACCCTTGCAACCTCTCAAAAGAAATTCACCCAATTAGATAAAACATAGGTGAACATTTTAGGAGAACTAAACATGATTCCCATGCAAGTTGCCTTAGACCCTAGAGTGCAACAAGTGCTTAATATTCAGGTAGCTGACATTCTCGACACCTATGGTCTGATCTTGGGTAGGGATTTCACCAAGGCACTAAATGGATATAGATCCATAGACCACTGCCATATGTGTCTCCCTTAGAAAGGAGTCCCAAATCAGATTAGAATTGAGAGGGAACCTAGAATGAAGTATGTCATCACCGAATATCAGAATTCTTCAAATGAGATATTGGTAACAGAAGTTAGTAGGGGGAACTATGTCCTAGAATCCCCTGATTCAGACACAATAAATATTGATGTTGCAAATATCTTCTAGTGAACCCACATTAGAAGCCAGCAGCTCCAAAGTGCAATTTGAACAAACAGAGGAGCCCAATGATTAGGCAGATAGACAACTCATTTTTTTGGATAAATTCGAAGAGTTTATCTAGAAATGTGTAGAAAATTAGATTCAACTGGGTAGAAATATGAACTTTGAAGAATTTCTTCTTCCGAATTGGTGCCAAGTCCATGGTGCTCCTCATTCTAAACTAGAATGTTGCTTGTGTCAGAATGCAGTAGAGAAGATACAAAGGCACATCAACACAACCCCAACTGTTGGGTCAACCATAAAGATCATTCAAAATAGTCAAAAGGGGAAGGATCCAAAACATCCTGAAGAACCTCTGGGTGACAGTAAGGACAAAGGTATTCCAAGAAGAGCAAGAGCTAATGACTACTGGACTTTGAGGTTTGATGGATCCAAATCCAAGAAAGGTTCTGGAGCAGGGTTGGAGTTGATCAGTCCTAAAGGTAAAACCTACTTTGCTGCTCATAGAATCCAATTACAATGCACTAAAAATGTGGCTGAGTATGAAGCCCTAGTTCATGGGCTACTAATGGCATTGAGAAAGAAAGTTAAAATCCTCTAAGTGTTTAGAGATTCCGAGCTAGTGGTTAGGCAGGTGAGAAAACAATACTAATGTCATGATAGAAGGATGGCCAATTACAGACATAGAATCTAGGATCTTATTGAAGGATTTGATGCCTTCAACATTCAACTGATACCCCGACACAAGAATAAGACTGTCGATTCTCTAGCACAAGCAACAAGTACATTGAAGCCATAATCACTTTCAGGCTTAAAGAAGTTCACTGTGGAACTTGTTACAGTACCCTCAGTGCCTGACAATGTCACCAATTTTTAGGTATTTGAGGATGATAAACACATTCTTGATTTTATCACTAGCTGTGATGTATTTGCTTCCCAAGTAATTCATGAGGTCGAGCCTCAAGAGGCCAAAATTGACCTAGAAGGAGTCCCGAATTTAAATAATAACACCATCCTAAGAGGCATGGTGCAATTGGAAAGGATCTTTGATATTGATAGGATAAAGGATCAAGAGCAGAAAATGAAAAGGGAATCCCTCAACTATCAATGTGAAACGTACATGGGGACCCAAGGTGATGTTAATAATGCATTTATTGGTAAGGTGTGCACTCTAGAGGAGAGGAAAGGAATTATTGATGCCTTGCATACATATCAGGATGTGATAGCCTGGAACTATGATGACTTGAGGACATACGACACTTTGATCATTACACATACTATCCCCCTCAAGTCAAATGTTAAGCCATTAAATAGAAGAAAAATACCAATCAATGCTTTGCTGGAGCCCATTATTCAGAAGGAAGTGAAAAAGTTACTCTCAACACAAATCATATTCCAAGTAAGAAATTCAACACGGGTCACAAACTTGGTTCCAATAAGGAATAAAAATGGAGAAATCAGACTATGTATCAATTTCAAGAACCTGAACAAAGCATCAGAAAAGGATAATTATCCAGTCCCTTCACTGGATGAGGTGCTTCATGTTGTCAATGGATCTCAGATGATGTCCTTTTTGGATGGGTACTCTGGATACAATCAGGTCATGGTTCAATATGAGGATAGGCACAAGACTGTCTTCACTACAAAATGGAGAACCTTTTCTTACCAGAGAATTCCCTTTGGATTAATCAATGCTGGAGCTACATTCCAAAGAGAAATGGATATTGCCTTCAAGGACATCATTGACAAGTGCAGAATCATCTACATGGATGATTTGACAGTATTTTCCAAGAAGAGAAGTGATCATGTTGTAGATTTATGCAAACTATTCCAGAAGTGCAAGGAATTTGGTATTTCACTTAATCCAAAGAAGTGCATCTTTGGAGTCACTGAGGGAAATATATTAGGGCACGTCATTTTAGAACAAGGTATTGCCATTGATCCCGAATGAGTGGAGGCAATACTGAAAAATTCAACCCCCTGCAAGAAAGAAAGAAATGAAGTCATTATTTGTCAAGATTAACTTTGTCAGGAAATTTATCACCGGATTTGTAGAAATAATCAAGCCCTTGAATGCCATGTTGAAGCAAGAGGTGAAGGTTGAATGGAATATAGAGGCTAAGGGAGCATTTGTAGAAATCAAGAGAGCTATTGCTGAGGCCCCTATTCTAGTAAGTCCTGATTATGCTAAGCCATTCTACATCTATTTATTTGCTTCTGATCACTCCTGTGCGGGCTTGTTGACACAAAATTCTGATCAAGGTAATGAACAACCCATAGCATTCATGAGTGCACCTTTGAAGGATGCCGAACTGAGGTATCCTAGTGTTGAAAATTAGGCTTATGCCTTGATCTGAACTCTAAAGAAGTTTAGGCACTATTAACTGAGAAACAAGGTCTTTTCTATAGTCCCTGATCTAGCAGTCAAGTTGTTGTTGATGCAAAATGAGTTGGGTGAACGTAGAGCCAAGTGGGTGACTATGTTACAAGAATATGATATTGAAATTCAACCCATGAAGTTGGTAAGAGGATAGGGGCTGACCAAGACAATGGCAAAAATGAGCCCTGACCTTGTTGCCTGACATTATAATCTTGAAGATGTTTCTCTAGGGGATTGGTATGATGACATTGTGTACTACTTGTTGAATCAACAATGTCCCAAACACCTTAATTCAGTGCAAAGGAGAGCTCTACATTTAAAGAGTGGAAGTTTTATGATGAAGGGAGCTGTCCTATACAGGAGAAATTATGAGGGTGTCTACCTAAGATGCCCAGGGAAAGAAGAGGCAGCGAGAGTGATGACTGAATTTCATGATAAATATGGCGCAGGCCATGGTTCAACACCTTCCACTACAAATTAGATTATGAGGGCAGGCTATTATTGGCCTACCTTGTTCAAGGACGTACATCACCACGTGAGGATTTTCCATATGTGTCAAACTGCAACAAGCAGGGAGAGGTGTGAAACTCTTCCACTTCGGCCCGTCATAGAGGTAAAACCATTTGGACAATGAGGAATGGACTTCATTGGCCCAATCAACCCATCTTCATCTGCAAGACACAGGTATATTCTTACCATAACTAATTATTTTAGTATGTGGAATTAAGCTCTTACATGCAAATAATGTACTTCAGAGGTAGTAATCAATTTCATGGAATCGGGTATCATTAATCGCTATGGTTGTCCATTGGCTATAGTTTGTGACAATGGTTCTAAATTTGCATCTTTAAGGTTTTCTAATTGGGCTTATGATCGTGGAATTTCCATAAAGTTTGCATCCAATTACTATCCATAGGGGAATGGGTTGGCTAAGTCTTCCAATAAAAAAATGTTGACAGTCATCCAAAAAATATTAGATAAGAACCCCAAGGATTGGCATAGCCAGTTGATATTTTCTCTTTGGGCGGACCGCACTAGACATAAAACATCTTTAGGAACCTCTCTTTATAACTTAGTGTATGGTTTGGAACCTATCTTTCCCATCCAGCTAAATATCTCTACCCTGCAATTCATCAATGAATATTATGATGGGGAGGACAAGCATGAAGACCGCTTGACTGAATTGATACACCTTGAAGAGAGAAGAGATCGAGCCCTAGAAAACTTTGCCAAACATCAGGGTATAGTGAAAATGTGGTTTGATAGAAGAGCCAAGGTCAAAGCCTTTAGAATATCTAACTTGGTTCTCTACTGGGATAAAGCCCATGACAAGAAGGGGGAGCATGGAAAATTTGATAGACTTTGGCTCGACCCTTATTAGATTGCAAAGATTCTGGGAGATAATGCCTTCCGTTTGAAAACCCTCACTGGAGGAGATATCCCACTGCCTGTGAATGGGTAGTATTTGAAGCATTATTTTAAGTCTTAAGCTATTCTCAACTCTATCCTTGTACATAAGAACAATAGGTTTCCTTTTTGTTGTGTTGTTTTTAACTTGGTTTTTGTGGGGTTTCTTGCAATTTTTGGTCTCTTTGTTTGCTGCTCTAGTTTTGGTTTGCTTTGGTCTGCTTGGGTTGGTTTTCCCTACTGCTCTTCTTTTGTGGTGTTGACCTACTCCCCTCTGGGCTTGTTGCATATGTATAACTGGCTGCTTGTTTGGGGCTACTTTGGGATTTATTTTACAAACTCTTATCATGTTTTCAGAGTAGTTCAAATTGGTAGATTTCCTTCATCTGACATTGAATGGGTTGGGAGTTAGTGTCACTTGACTAAGTTAAAATTTGGAATACATTTGGGTCATATATCTTCACACAAATCTTAAGAGTTATGAGGTTGCATATGGTCTTTAGGAGGTATGATTGGGTGAAAAAACTTAAATTCTGCTCTAGTGCTGCTGTGGTTCTCATCCTTGAATGTAGGCTTCATTGCTTGCAAACTGAACAGTAAAGTTTTAAAAGCAAATCTAAAAAGAGAATATCAAAAGAAAAGAAAGAAAAAAATGAAAATTAGAATGTTCACCTTTTCAAGGATATCCTGGTATCTCTACTAGGGCTATGGATGCCTGGTTGGCAGTAGAGCTATACTGGGGAGGGTCACAGTGATAACCTCATCGGGGCTATGGATGCCTGACTGACAATGCGGATCTATCCAGGTTACTTTTGGAGCTAGAATCCTTCGGTAGCACTGTCATACTGAATTTGGTCCTTTTTGTAACTTAGGAAAGGAAAATGAATGCATATGCACACACTTTGTCCCTTGTACATGTTGGTTATGTATGAACCTTGTCTATTTGTAACCTGATGCTTGGATTGAGACTAGAGATTCTGAGTTCATGATGTCAGTTTTTCATCGAAATTCTCTGGAGAATTTCCCCAATGGAGTCACCATTTGCTGTGCAGTTTTGCACACACACCCCTCTGAAAGTGGGGACCCTCTCTTGGCCTACTCTTTTGGCCTGTTCTTGTGGCTTGCCCCCCCTCTTTGTGCTTATCTTTGAAAATCTTGGTTTTTTGGTCCTCGGTGCTTGCCTTGATTTGGGGGTGCCTTTGTGTTGAGTTTTTGGTGGTTTTGAGGTCTTGCGGATGTCCTCTTTAGGGTGGTCTTCTTTTTCCTTCTATTTTCTCCCTTGGTGTTTTTGTTTGGGTCCCAAGGGTTGGTTCTCTCCCTTGGATTTTCCTTGTTTCCTTATTTTCTTTGTTCTTCCAGAGGAGGAACCGGGATGGGACAAAAAATTGAACTTTGGCTAAGTTCCTGATTCTATTCCCGTTCCTATTTCGGCTCCACTTCCCATTCCCTTGCTTTCTTCTACGTTTGTTCATTTTTCATCCTAAGGGTCGCTTTCTCCACCCTTCGATTTTCTTCACTTTTCGGAGGTTGACATGGTATGGATCCGAACTTTGAACTTTGGCTAAGTTCTCAGTTCCTTCTTCATTCCCATTTTGGCTCCGCTTCCCGTGTTCTCATTTTTTTGTTATTTTTATTTGTCTTAGACCTTTGGGTTGGTTCTCCGCCCTTAGGTTTTCTTCGGTTTTCCTCTCTTTCATTTTGTTGGGGTCGGGACTAGGATGGATCCAAACTTTGAAATTTGGCTAAGTTCTCGGTTCTGTCTTCATTCCCGTTCCGCCTCCGCTTGCGCCGAGGTTGGGTTTGGTTCCCATTCCACCTGGTTTCCTTTCCCATTCCCATTCTGCCTCAACTTCCACTAGGGTGGGTTTTGGTTTTGTTTCGCCTATTTCCTTACCTTTCCCTTTCCTATTCTGTGTCTGCCTTTGCTTGTCTTGGCTCTTTGTTCTTGTTCTGTCTTTGGTTATGCCTGGGTTTATGCGTGATTCTCTGACCTTAGGAACTCTATGGACCTACTTGGATTTTGATGGTGTAATGGGCATTAATGGTATCCCATTTGAATGCAGGCTGGATCGAGTTGGGATTTGCGGGATGCACTTTGAAGATTTGGCATGATTTGTGCGTGCAGTCAAGTACACTTTGCGACTGCTCTCACAAAATCCATTCCATGCACGTAAGGTCTGATGGAGCCTCATTTTCAAATCCATTGTCTTCTGTTATTTTTCTGGTTTGCCTTGTTACTCGGAGGGTACCTGAGAGTGGATTTATGCCTTGCTTCCATGGGACCTTGTATTCTATTGTTGGGTTGGGTCTATTTCATCGTTACTTTTTGGAGGGGGTCTTTTAAGAACAACTTATGTCCTATGTGATCATCTAGGCATGGCCCCTTTTAATATAAAATATTTTATCTTGAACAACCTTTTATTCGCCTAAGTCTAAACCGGTCCGTGCTTTATCTCTTAAAAACAACCTTAAGTCATCGACTATCGTTGCCCTAGGCGATGTCCCTTTCCCCTTAATTTTTCCTAAGTATCTTAATGATTTTCAGGGGTTATTTTACCGACCGTCGATCTTCTTGAGGTTGATCCTCACCGTTGCCCGCCATCCCGCAATGACGTCAATGCTGGCTTTTGGGTGATAGCGATATCATGGGCAGGCGCCACGTGTCTTAAGTTGCCGATGCTGAAGGAAGTAAATAAAGTGATTAATTTATGCATTGAACTTTAGGGCAATATTAAGCAGGTTACTTAACCACATGAGAAATGCACGTGCTTGTAATCAACGACGATGTCCTAAGCTTGATTGAAAAGCTGCTCAACAAATATGCATTGGTGCTACCTCCTGTTTTGATCATTGAGATCGTAGATGGTGGAGATCAATGGTTGCCCGCTATCGCGTGATCCTAAACCAAGAGGAGTTTAGTGATCGCGATATCGTGGGCGAGTGCCACATGTACTTTTTGAGGATGCATTCTATGGTGGGCCCTTGATGATGACATGGAAGTATTGTTAGCTTTTTTGAAGACAACAGTTCGATGATCTGACAGAAAGATGAGATCGACGGTGAGATTTTAAACTTGCACCAAATGAAATTGAAGACGTTGGCGCAGCACGCAAGTAAGCATTAATGGCGGATGAGACATCTATATGGCTATATTCATCATTCCTAAGTATTTAAGTTCATAATTGCCTTGCCATAAAGACATTCAAGTGTTTGCGAAGTGATCCAGAGCCAGAGATAGAAGTTTTCAAAGTGGTTTAAGCACGGGTTTTTTTTTTCTGTGTGGTGCGAATTCTGTAAGTTGATTTTCTTGACACTGTTTCTGTTTGAACGTGATTCAAGAAGAGGGTTGCATTGTGTTATTGGTGATTTTCTTGATTACAATTCTAGGGTTACCGTTTCTTCTGGATTGTGAAAAATTATAAGGTTTTGCTGTATTTCCGTTCTGGGTAACCTTAGTTTGTTTACGAATTTGTTTTTGAGGAAGCCCTAGTTGTTAAAATGGTAGCACCAAAGCAGCATTCTGGCTGTATTGATTACATACACAGGAATCTCTATGATGATTTCCTGGACCAATTCCCTCTATCAACAAACAATAGGAAGAAAGGTTTGATCTTGATGAATGGTACAAACCTAGGTGAGGGATTGAGATGTAAGAACTACAATATTGCAGAAGCCAAAGTGCCTATGATGGGTTCAGAATTATTCAGAAGATGGTATGGGCAACAAAATGTGTCTCATCCTTTTTCAAATAGCTGGAGATATGACATAGGAAAGCTTGTGGTCCCTAATGTGTTTCTGGATGTTGACCTACTTAGGACAGTTGCTGCACTGTATGACCCTGTCACACACATTATCAGAGATAATGATGGGGGCATTCTATTGAGCGTGAATGAAGATTTTTTAGGTCTTTGATTTGAGTGAGTATAGCTCCTTTCTGGTTCGAATTGACTTTGAGGAGATGAGGCAAGAATATGCTAGATCTCAACCTCTTTTTAGGTTAAGATTGCTTCCCCCTCACCTGGCCAAGGCATGCAATTCAACAATTCACATCAGCCCAACTGACCGTGAACCTTTTAGGCTAAGTTGTTTTGGTGATCATTTCTTGGCAACGTTCAATTCACTTTGCCAAATTATTGGTTTCACCCCTAACACTGTGATGCCCATCGCTTATATGTTTATGGGGGCTCAGATTCAACACCCTAATTTTTCTACGATTTATGACTATGCTTCATTCCTTGCTGAAAGGATACATGAGGGTTTGCTGAAGTTGCACAATGGAGATTATGGTACTCCTTTCTTTTGGTCTTCCTTGTTAATGCACATGTTTTTGTATGAGAATGCTGATTTCTTTTCAGAGAAAATGGAGTTAAAGCGAGAGGTAAATGGAGAGAGATTACCAGTACAAGCTTGGAGCGCAGACATGTCTGGTAACAAGGGAGGTGCTAGTTTTGTGCAGTTTGATAACTGCTTTGCCTCTAGGCTTAGGGCTAAATTGGTGGTAAATGTGCCAAGAATTCTTGAGGATTTGCATGATTTCCTCCGACTCAAAATAAGGAAACCTGATTTGAAGGTATGCCACAATTGGGGTGACATTATTCTTTACCTTGTGAGTACTATTTTAAGGGTTTATGGATTCCAGGGAGCTCCTCATATTCTCCCATACAATGTGCCATCAAAAATGGGATTTGTAGAAGTGATGTGGCAGTTAGGTTGCATTCATGAAGAAAATTTGACAGGAAGGGGAAAAGGGACTTTGTTCCCTTTGTTCCCTGATTATACAGTTGTCTCTGATTTTGTTTTCACAAAGGGAGGATGGGTCCATTCTGACCGTTATTTTGATGAATACCATTTGAAGAATGGATCTAGAAGACAACATGAACCTGAGGGATTCTTTGCCTTATTTAGGCAGAAGATTAAGGGTGGTAAATTCATTCATGTTTTCAACTTCCCCAAGGATTTAATAAGAAATGAATTTGATTTGAACCAGCAAGAATTGAATAAAAAGAAGTGGATTGGATATGAGAAAATGTTAGCCATGGTACATAAATTGGATCCAAGGTATGATCCATTGATGGAGTTTACTTCATTTCATAAAAGAATTGATTTTTTGATGAGTAATTTCAAGGAGATTATGAACATCTTGAGGACCAAGAAGGCTAATTTAGAATTAGACTTGGGGATTCAGGAATCAGAGGTGAGGCCTGAGGAAATGAGGCCAACTTACCAGCCACCAGTAATTAGACCTCTATATAGGAGGAAGAAAAATAGTAGCAGTGATGAAGAGGCAGGAAATAAAAAGGGAAAACAAATAATGAAAACATCATCACTGCTGAGTCATGGAGCTAGGAAGCCTGGAGGGATAAAGATTGTGGATTTGGATTCCCCACCTAGAGATGATCCAGTGGAGCTGTCATCAGAACCAAGCCCTAAGAGGCGAAAGATTGAAGAACCACAAGAGGTTCTGATGGATGAAATTGTCATAACTGACCAAGAAATGGAGGTTGGTATCCCCTCTCCTCCTAGATCAACACAATTGGTGCTCACTAATATGGATATAAAGGGGTAGTATGTGCAAGATGGAGGCTTGCAAGGAATTTATGGATGATGATGCCTTTGTGAAAACTACTGTATTCATGCAACTGATTTGGAGAATGAAGCTAGAAGAATATCAGGAAGAGTGCAAGAGCAGGAAGGAGTCAAGACCTGATAGGTCAGAATAGGAGAAGGATGATGAAGTGATGGTTGAATTGATGGAGCAATTCAAAAACATCACTCCTGAGGAAGGAAGGAAATTGGTGACCCAAGCAGGTGTTTTACTCCTCCCTGAAAGGGACATAGCTGATGCTATGGAATTCAATGCTATTATGCAATCCAAGCATCCTATGCAGTGCAGTGAAGAAGAGGTCAAGGTAGCCCTGCAGGATTTTGCTTTTAGTGAAGAATATGAGACATTAGCCACATGGGCACTGGCACTTCAGGGCATAAAACTAAATGTGGCAGATATTAACCCAAATCTAAGAGGTGGGCTCATTATAAAAAGAGCTTCTGAAACCTCACTAACAGAAGCCACAAGCCTGACACTGAATGTGGTCAAATTGGCCCAGAGGATAGCAGAAAGGGAAGAGGCTGAAAGGAGGAGTCTGATGGAAAAATATAATGCAATAATCGAGGAATACAGTAAAATGCAACAAAGAAATGTTGAGCTACAGTTTGAAGTATATAGGTTAAAGTATGCACAGGTAGGAGAATCTTCCAATGCTCCTGTTGTCAGAGAAATACCTACTACTTCGAGGTCATTATCCCCTACTGTCCCAATCATTACTATCCCTAGATCCCCAATCCAGACATCAGATCCCAGTCATGTGCCAAAGCCGGTTGAAGAGGAAATGGAATACTCTGTGGACCCCACCAAAAGACAGATGATGAGTAAGATCATAGAGTTAAAGGCTGCCTGAAAAACTAGTGAGAGTGATTCCATGACCAAACATAATGAGGTGGTGGACACCGTGTTGAGGCATTTGAATGAGAAGGTTGATTATAGGCTACCATCCATTCATTCTTTGTATTCTTTATTTTTGGTTGGCTTATAGAATATTAGCAGGGATCGGAATGTTGTCTTACCCTTGGTTGAGAAGTGGATCCCTCGTGCCACTGACTTGGACATTATGTTTAGGGCTTCCAAGTTTGATGCAAATAACAAGCCTCAATTATTAAAACCTACTCAAGGTTTGTTGAAATCATTGAAGACATTCCAAGCCCTACTTGATGACTTGAGTAAGAAAATTGGGGAATTAGTAAAAGGTTTTAATGATTGGAGTGATACCTTTCTACCCGATATACTGGATGCACAAGGAAACATCAAGACACTTTGACAGTGGCAAGAAAATGCAGAAGAGGTTATCACTACACTAATCAAATTGATTTGTGATGACTCAGATTATGACTTGTTAGTAAGTAGCATGGATAAAATAATTAATACTAGCATGTTTCTGGAGTCATTTGAAAGAGAAGCCAACCAGGTTGCAGTAAAATTCACACCTTACAATACTAGGGTGATTGAGGTGATGAATTTTAATTGGCCCACGGATGAAGAGTATCAAACTTGGGTGGAAAAGTACCTAACTGATGAGGAATGAAACGATTTTTTCCACTGGCAACTTATAGCTCAGCAGGTATAGTGTAACTAATTATTGTTTTGATTCCCTGATGGGTTTTGAGCGCAGAGTTTGAGATGTAACCAATGCAACATTGTATGGACAAAAGATCAACGGAAAGATGTTCAAGGAATGGGAAGTCTTAATCATTGTTTTGAGGGGTGCATATGGTCCTATTGATTAATGACATGTGTAACTTCTGGCCCGATGCTTGTTTGCTCCTTCATTTCTATAAGAAGGATTTCAAGGCCAGAAGTAGGGGTTGGCAAGCCAAAAATTTTGAAGGTTGAGTCTAGGTCTAGTTGTAGAACATATTGTAAGAATTTCATTTTCTGAATGTTAAGGCAATTGAGGTTTGGGGTTCACTTGTAATTGGTTTTATGTTTATGAAATTCCAAGGTTCATAACAGTACTAGCATTTGAGTTACAATAATATATCTCAAGCTCTTGTCTCTCCTGTATACATACATATCATAATTTTGAATAAAATGATCAAGGGTTATGATGTTCATCTCATTGTTGTGATGAGTATGTTTCTATTTTGGCTTTAATTCAAAGAATTAATTAAATGCTTGGATGGAATCATAGATGGGTATGTTTGTAAAAGGATTTGGTAAGAAGTATTGGACTGGGATAGGGATTGACAATACTGTAATGCAATATTGCCAGGGATCATATATGTTATGTGTTTGAATGTGTTGTTGCTTTCTGAATGTTTGTAAACTTGACTCCCCAATGGTATATGGCACTGATCTAAATTGCATGAACTTATGAAATCCTGTTTCTCTATGTCTTCACTTAGGGCTTGCCGCCAACTTGCAATTAAAATGACTATCATAAGTTACGAAATGATGTTATAACCATCTCATGCTCCAAGCGGTTGATGTTACTGATGAATAGCTAATTCATCTCAGTCTTGTCTCATTGTATTGAGTTATTAAGTGAGATTATCTGTGAACTTTTAATAACATGTTTATGAGTTTTGTGCAAAGATCATAAATATGTTATAGAGACCACCCTCCTGGGTCTTGCAGAGCCCAAAGTGTAGGAGGTTACTATTAAAATCCTTGTCAGTTGGTCCAAGTCCTACGAGCTGCCCTTGATTGGAATTGGAAATTCCATAGGTAGAATAGGAGATAAACCTGGTTTACATGAAAAAACACCAACAAAATGGCGACTCTGCTGGGGAACTAGCTGGAAATGCTTCTTGTCCGTGGGTCGGTTGTCCATTTTGCATAGAGTCCATTATAGTATCTCTGAGATTTGATGGTTGAGCCCTTGGCATTGTGTTTATTTTATTCAGATCAAGTTTGTTAACTCAAGAATTGCATATACCTCGTGCAAAGTGTCGTGTGCATTTTCAGTACAATAAGTCATAAGGTCTTTTAAAAGTATTGTTGTATGTTTTGAATAGTGAATATTCCCAAGATAATTGGGTGGCGACTCTGACAGTCTCTACACTAGTGTGCACTTTACTTGAAGTTTTGTATAAGTTGAAAGATCTTTGGACATGCATATAGGAATGAAAAATATCAGGTCATTCATGAAGAATCATACGAAATCCAGATTGGAAGGTGAACTTCCTAAAACAAAGAAGAAAGATTGGATAAAGAAGAAATCAGAGAATAGCAATGTTGCTCCTGCATCCTAGAATCCTATACTTCAAGGTACAATTAAGCCATTACATCCTATCCCTGAGACTTTTGAACATGTATCTAGACATTCTGAATCAGATAGTTGTGGATTTTTTGATGCATTGTTTAATACACCAGTCCAAGAGGATGGAACATGTGATAATAAAGGGTTCGTTCATGTCCAATATACTGTGAGAAGAAGTAGGAGTAGAAGTCGAAGCCATCACAGAGAATGCACCAATGATGTACCTCCTCCCACTGAAGATGATGGGACACCTTTATTATTATTTGGACAGGAAGACACAAATCTGATAGATTTGAGTGAGACATCAAGTTTTGACATAACTTTGCCTGACATTGAAGATGTTTTTGGGGATATTAATTTTTTGAGAAGAGAAATCAAAAAGCAGGCTGAGCTTAGAATCAAGAAAGATAAAGAAAAGGAAATAGAATTGGTGAATGCTATCGTTGAAAGGGATAGATTGATGAGATAATTGGCAAAAATGAAACTCCTGAACCAAAATGGACCGGACTTAGAAGAGGAGGGTCCTGTTGTACAACAAATTGTTGACAAAGGAGTTAAGCCAATGTCTAAAGAAGGTCTTGAAGGTCAATCTAAAGTTCAACCAAAGCCTATAGACCCATTACCTTTGAACCCTATTAAGTCACAATCAGATAATTCAAATCCTAAACCTGTTGTAGACAAGGGAAAATAAAAGGCTGAAGGAAT
Organism: Sequoiadendron giganteum; assembly: GCA_007115665.2. Classification (NCBI taxonomy): domain Eukaryota; kingdom Viridiplantae; phylum Streptophyta; class Pinopsida; order Cupressales; family Cupressaceae; genus Sequoiadendron; species Sequoiadendron giganteum. Next base: position 73,347,617 of record CM021105.1, read on the forward strand.
CAAAATAGCTGAAAGGATAGTTCCCCAGTAGCCTAAAAAAGATCCCCTCCCATATGTATCATCACACATAGAGACTGCCTTAGAAAAGGTTGGAAGGGAAGGGGAAGCCTTAGCAGAGGAGCAAGAGAGGACCGAAATTAAGGCTGCAAATGCAGAGAAAAGAAGGAAAATAAGTTTCCTAAGGATGGCAAATCTAGATGGGCTAGCACAAGCCACAACTTTGTCAGGTCATCAAGAGATTTTGAAAATTGATCCTAAACCTAGTCAAGAAAATATCACAAATAGCTCTGGCCCAAGGATTCAGGCCACCAAGCTGATTCATTCACATCAAGATGGTTCTAAAGCACAAAAAATTGATGGATCATTGCAAAGGAGGCCTATACAATTGGAGAGATATAGACAACTGTTCTTTGATGCTATTCCAGGGTATCCAAACCCTATTCCTGATGAGATGAGGGGAAAAGATGAACAAATTTGCTGGGAATAATGCTTTTTCAGCTGAAGAACATTTGAAAGGCTTCATGGATATGTTAAATGATTATGAGGTAGAACATGAAGATGTCATCATGAAATTTTTTGTCCAATCCTTGACAGAAGATGCGAGGGATTGGTACAAGGGTCTACCTAATGCTAGTATTGGTTCATGGGAGGAGTTTGAAAAATGTTTTAAAGAACAATATGGTGACAAAACAAATGCTAGTTTTATGTTAAATGAGTTCAACACTATAAAAAGATTAGCTAATGAGCCTACAATAGAATTTAACCTTAGATTCCAAAAGGCCATGTACAAATTGTTTCAGGTAATGAGGCTTGATGAAAATGATTGCTTGACTACTTATTTCAATGCTTTTGATGCTAAAATGGCATATATTCTCCGAGATAAGGACCCTAGAACCATGAGGGATGCTTTTAGAGAAGCTATTAATATTGAAAGTAATAGAAGAGTCTCTGGTAAATGTGGTAGGAGGGAAGAGCCTACTCTTTGGAAAAATCCTAGAGATAGGACTGAGAAAGTCTCCACTGTAGGCATTAAAGATGATGAGAAATGGGATAAGGTCCTTAGCACCTTGAAGGATATCAAATATACTGTTTCTAAACAAGAGAAGGGTCTTGGAGGTGACAAGCAGCAATACAATAAAAATGACAAACCTCCTAGATTGCAAAACTACCCGTACAATACAAATTGGAAGGATGGAAAACCAATATTACCTGTCCAAAAGCCTAAAACTGATCAGCAGATACCAGATCCTTTGCATAAGCATTCTATAAATCTGGCACAAGATAGACCATGGTGTGTGGTATGTGAACACCCTCATGATCAGAATTTTCGTGGTGTTGCCCAGCTGCTTGCTGTAGAGGAAAAAGAAGAGAATGTTCATCAACACACTCTTGCTTTCGAGCAAAATGATGTGGATTGTTGCATGGCTCAGTCATATATTGATGAGGTTAATTTGTCCTCTGATGAGGAATTGCAAGAGCTTGATGTGAATCGTCAATGACAGAAGAATGAATTGTACCATCAATAGGTTTTTTCTGATGAAGAAGATGAGTTTAATCATCATGCTTGCAATATGGAACAGGCTGAGGACCAAGTATCCTTACGGAGACCATCAGAAGATGAAATTGCCTGGTTAATTGAAGAGATGGCTGCTTAGATGAGAAGTACATTACAGTTGAGGAATAGGACTGTGAGTGGTGAACAAGGCAAACTTGCTAGTCTTTTCATTAAGGAACACAAAGGTAAAATCATGGATATCAAGGAAGATATTAAAAATGATGTAAAAATCAAGGATGTCAAAACTGACAAGATATGGGCCAAGAAAACTGAGATCCAAAGGCCCAATGAAGATGCTAATCCTCTATTGGTAAAAACTAAAGCAATTGCCAAGTTTGTTGAGGTAATTCCAGGGGAAAAGCAAAAGAAACTTGAAGGAAAACAACAAAGGGAGAAGAATGAGACTAATGATGGTATGATTCCTCATTTTCCCAAATATACACCTGTGGATATATTTCAAGTACTATCTCAAGTTAAGGTTACTATACCATGGCTTGAGATGATGAGAATAGATGAGCATAGAGAAAAGACAATAGCCTTGATTGGTGGAATTCCTAATGATAAATTGGAACAAGGAAATTGTAAAGAAATTAGGGAAAAGGAAGAAATAGAAGTGAAAGAGCTAGAGGGAATTGTAACTCAAATTCCCCAAATGTACCTAGGGAATTCAGTTAATATGTGTTTGGAGAATATCACACCCTTTTTCTTGAGTGTTAATATCAATGGGAAAACTTTGAGAAATTGCATGATAGATTCAGGGGCATCAAATAATGTTATACTAGTAAAGATTATGGAAGCAATGGGCCTGATAGTTGACACTAATAAGGGAAAATGTTATGCATTGGACTCAAGGGAGGTGCCTGTTATTGGGACAATTAAAGCTCTACCTTATGTGCTTACTCAATATCTTGATAGAGTTCTGGCCATGACTGTTTTAGTTGCAGACATTCCCCCCCATTTTGGAATGCTATTGTCAAGAAAATGGAGTGCTTCAATGGGAGGCAACATGCAATGTGACTTGTCATTTGCCACCTTTTTCATTGATGGAAAAGATGTCAAGATTGAAAGAGAATCAAAGGTACCTCATATGATTGAGCATAGCTTGACTGAGGATTTGACATGTTTCACTGACTGTGGCATAAATGAGTTTAGGGCTGAGGAACCCCCTAGTAGTTGTGATAAGCTTGCTGTACCAATTGATACAGAAGTTAAAAGTCTATCAAAATGTGATGATTTGTGGACTATGTTTTTTGATGGTGCAAATTCCAAAGAAGGATCTGGTGCAGGTGTGTTTTTGAGGTCACTAAGTGGTAAAACTTTCAAATTCTCTTTTACCCTGCTATTTGAATCAACTAAAAACATAGCCAAGTATGAAGGAGTGTTGTTAGGATTACGATTGGCTCAAAAACATGGGATCAAGAAGCTCAAAGTGATTGGAGATTCGGAGCTTGTAATCTCCCAAGTCAGATCCCTATACATGTGAAAAAACAAGAGATTGAAACAATATAGAAATGCTATATGGGATGAATTAGAGAGTTTTGCCACTTTTGGGATAAAGTGGATTAAAAGAGGTCACAATAAGGTAGCAAATTTGTTAGCAAATATTGCATTGAGGCTGGATGACATGACTTATGTTGGGATTTCGAAGGTTGAAGTGCAGACCAGACCACCTGTCCCTGATAATATTAAGAACTGGCAGGTTTTTGACAGTGATGATGATATATTGAGATTTTTAAATTGTGTGGATGAGTATGAAACTCAAGAAATAGATTTTGGAGCTTTTGTTGAAAACATTGATGGTAGGGATACTGTGTTTGGAAATGAAGTTATTCAATTAAAAACTAACAAAATTCCTAAGGTTTTAGTCATCCTTGAAAGGGTGTTTGATAATCAAGATAGGGTTAAGGTTAATCGTGCTGCACCTCATCCTAATGATTTGAAGGAGGTAAATTTAGGGAGTGATGCATCACCAAAGAAAGTATATATTGGAAAGAAGTTGTCACCAAAGGTAAGAAAGATGTTGATTGTTGAGGAAATTTAGGCATGTGTTTGCTTGGTCTTATGATGATCTTAAGGCTTATAGACAAGATTTGTTTCAACATGAGATTCCTTTGAGTAGTGATGCTAAACCTTTCAGGAAAAAGCAAAGACCTATTAATCCTACTTTGGCTCCAAAAATATAAGAAGAACTCACTATGTTAAGAGATGCAGGAATTATCAAACCAATTAGACATTCATCTTGGGTATCTAATTTGGTACCTGTGAGAAAGAAGAATGGAGATATTAGACTATGCGTGGATTTCAGAAATTTGAATGTATCTTCATTAAAGGACAACTATCCATTGCCAAATATGGAGGCTATGTTGCAAAGAGTAATAGGTCATGAATTAATGTCCATGATGGATGGGTTTTCTGGCTATAACCAAGTTATGGTTAAAGAATCTGAATAATTTAAGACAGCTTTCACTACACCTTGGGGGACTTATGTCTATGTGAGAATGCCTTTTGGTTTGACAAATGCAGGGGCTACTTTTCAAAGAGCTATGGATGTGGCATTTTCAGATTTCATTAATTTGTTCTTGGTAATTTATCAGGATGACTTGACAACATATTCTAAGAAAGAGGATGATCATTGTGAACATCTTGAGAAAATATTTATTAGGGCATTGGAATATGGCATCTCCTTGAATCCCAAGAAATGTATTTTTGGAGTGAGGGAAGGAAAGTTGTTAGGACATATTGTTTCTAAGGATGGAGTCAGAATTGATCCAGAGAGGGTAGATGCAATAGACAAAGTTTTGCAACCTCGAAGTGTTAAGGGAATCCAATCCTTTTTTGGGAAAATCAATTTCCTAAGAAGATTTGTTACAAACTTTGCTGAAATAATTCACCCTATTTCTAAAATGCTTAAAAAGGGGGCCTAGGTCGAGTGGGAAGAAACATCAATACAAGCTTTCTATGATATTAAGCAAGCTATGAAAGAAGCAACTGTGTTAAAAACCCCTGACTTTTCCAAACCTTTGCAGATTTTCTCATTTGCCTCTTTCCACACCATTGCAGCTGTGTTATTACAAAAGAATGCTGAAGGTTTTGAGCAACCTATATCCTTTTTTAGCAAATCCTTGCAGGCGGTAGAACTCAAGTATGACATAAATGAAAAATAGGCATATGCACTAGTAAAAGCAATAAAAGCTTTTAGGACCTATTTGATGGGAGCCATTATAATTGCCTATGTGCCGAGTGCTGCTGTAAAAGAGATTTTTACACAACGAGAAGTGTCAGGAAGGAGGTGTAGATGGATTAATAGGACCCAAGAATTCAACATTGAAATTCAGATTACTAAGCTAGTGAGGGGGCAAGGATTGGCTAAGCTTATGACCCAAAGTAATCTGGAGGCTAACCAGATAAATTTACTTAAAGAAGAGGAGAGATCACACATATGTGATATGGATCATTCTGACTGGTATAAGGGTGTGATTTATTATTTGTAAAAGATGAAATGTCCTGATGAGTTGAGTGAAAATGAGAAAAGGACATTGATGTTACATGCAATCAAGTATATTATCATAACAGGAAAACTCTGGTGGAGAAATGGAGAAGGTGTCATGCTAAAGTGTGTAGATCAGGATCAGGCTAAGAAACTTTTGAATGAAATGCATAGTGGAGTCTGTGGAGGGCATTATATGGCCAAAACTACTGCACACAAGATAATGAGAACTAGATTCTGGTGGCTGACCATTTTCAGGTACACATATCAGTTAGTGAAGAAATGTGATGCTTGTCAGCATTTCTCTGGTAAGTCAAATTTTTTTGGTAACTTACCATTAAAACCGGTTGCGGTTCAGTCTCCATTTCAACAATGGGGTATTGATTTCATAGGGGAGATAGCTTGCAAATCAAGTGGGGGTCATTCATGGATTTTGGTGGCCACTGATTACTTTACTAAGTGGGTGGAAGCAATTCCAACAAGGAAAGCAACTAGCAAGGTGGTTATTGACTTCTTGATGAATAACATAGTAACCAGGTTTGGATGTCCTAAAAGGATTGTATCAGATAATGCAATGTGTTTTAGGTATGAGGAATACATGGGATTTTGTGAAAAATATGCAATCCAGATTTCTTATTCATCACCTTACCACCCACAAGGAAATGGACAAGCAGAATCCAACAACAAGAGCTTGATGAAGATTATCAAGAGGATCCTAGATCAAAATAAGAGGGCATGGGATTCTAAGCTAAAATCAGCAATCTGGGCAAATAGGGTCACTGCGAAGAAAGCAATAAGATGTGCCCCATTTGACTTAGTGTATGGGATAAATGCAAGGTTGCCTCAAAATAACCTCATGGAAATGTATAAATTTATCCAGATGTATGATAATGAGATAGAAGACGAGATGCAGCTGAGAATGGAAGCCCTCATAGAGCTAGATGAAACCAGAAGGGAAGCTCAAATAAGAAATGCCAAATTACAGTTGCAAGTAAAAAATTTGTATGACAAGAAGACAATTGCAAGAACTTTCCAGAGTGGAGATATGGTCTTGATGTGGAATGCCAGGTTGGAAGACAAGGGGAAACATGGAAAATTTGATGCAATTTGGTTAGGACCATTCTTGATAAATGACAGGTGGGGGGAGGATTCATATTTTCTCCAAGAAATGACTGGTGAAATTCTTGAATTGCCAGTTCATGGACAATTCTTGAAGTTGTACTTCAGTTGAGGTATTGTTTTCCATGAACAGTAGGTTTAGGTTTGTACATAGTTTTGTTTTCTAGTCTTTTTTTTTTTTTGTGGGTGTGGTCTTTTCTAGGTTTTCTTTTGGTTGTCTCTACAATTGGTTTGCTCTACCTGAGATTCTGTTATTCTCGCTTCATTCCAGTGGAATGAACGTCCCCAACTGGAGCCACTGATGGAGCCTCATTTTTAAATCCATGGTCTTCCATTATTTTTCTGGTTTGCCTTATTACTCGGAGGGTACCTGAGAGTGGATTTATGCCTTGCTTCCATGGGACCTTGTATTCTATTGTTGGGTTGGGTCTATTTTGTCGTTACTTTTTGGAGAGGGTCTTTTAAGAACAACTTATGTCTTATGTGATCATCTAGGCATGGCCCCTTCTAATATAAAATAAATTTTTTTGACCAACCTTTTATTCGCCTAAGTCTAAACCGGTCTGTGCTTTATCTATTAAAAACAACCTTAAGTCATTGATTGTTGTTGCCCTAGGTGGTGTCCCTTTCCCCTTCATTTTTCCTAAGTATCTTAATGATTTTCAGGGGTTATTTTACCGACCATCAATCTTCCTGAGGTTGATCCTCACCGTTGCCTACCATCCCATGATGATGTCACTATTGGCTTTTGGGTGATAGCGATATCACGTGCGGGCGCCACGTGTCTTAAGTTGCTGGTGCTGAAGGTAGTAAATACAGTGATTAATTTATGCATTGAACTTTAGAGCGTTATTAAGTAGGTTACTTAATCACATGAGAAATGAATGTGCTTGTAATCAATGATGATGTCCTAATCTTGATTCAAAAGCTATTCGACAGATATAAATTGGTGCTACCTCCTATTTTGATCATTGAGATCGTAGATGGTGGAGATCAACGGTTGCCTGCTATCGCGTGATCCTAAACCAAGAGGAGTTTAGTGATCGTGATATCATGGGTGAGTGCCAAGTGTACTTTTTGAGGCTGCGTTATATGGTGGGCCCTTGACGATGACATGGAAGTATTGTTAGCTTTTTTGAAGACAACCGCTCGATGATCTGACAAAAAGATGAGATCGATGGTGAGATTTTAAACTAGCACCAAATGAAATTGAAGCCATTGGTGCAACATGCAAGTAAGCATTAATGGTAGACGAGACATCTATATGGCTATATTCATCGTTCCTAAGTATTTAAGTTCATAATTGGCTTGCCATAAAGACATTCAAGTGTTTGCGAAGTGATCCAGAGCCAAAGATAGAAGTTTTCAAAGTGGTTTTAGCATGGGTTTGTTTTTTCTGTGTGGTGCAAATTCTGTAAGTTGATTTTCTTGCCACTGTTTCTGTTTGAACATGATTCAAGAAGAGGGTTGCATTGTGTTATTGGTGATTTTCTTGATTACAATTCTAGGGTTACTATTTCTTCTGGATTGTGAAAAATTATAAGGTTCTATTGTATTTCCATTCTGGGTAACCTTAGTTTGTTTACGAATTTGTTTTTGAGGAAGCCCTAGTTGTTAAAATGGCACCACCAAAGCAGCATTTTGGCCGTATTGATTACGTACACAGGAATCTCTATGATGATTTCCTAGACCAATTCCCTTTGTCAACAAACCATAGGAAGAAAGGTTTGATCTTGATGAATGGGATAGCCCTAGGTGAGGGATTGAGATGTAAGAACTACAATATTGTAGATACCAAAGTGCCTATGATGGGTTTGGAATTATTCAAAAGATGGTATGGGCAACAAAATGTGTCTCATCCTTTTTCAAATAGCTGGAGATATGACATGGGAAATCTTGTCGTCCCTAATGTGTTTTTGGATGTTGACCTACTTAGGGCAGTTGCTGCATGGTATGACCCTATCACACAGATTATCAGAGATAATGATAGCGGCGTTCTATTGAGTGTGAATGAAGATATAATTCATCAGGTATTTGATTTGAGTGAGTATAGCTCCTTTCTGGTTTGAATTGACTTTGAGGAGATGAGGCAAGAATATGCCAGATCTCAGCTTCTTTTTAGGTCAAGATTCTTCCCCCTCACCTGGCCAAGGTGGGAAGTTCAACAATTCACATCAGCCCAACTGACCGTGAGCCTTTTAGGCTAAGTTGTTTTGTTGATCATTTCTTGGCAACGTTCTATTCACTTTGCCAAATTATTGGTTTCAACCCTAACACTGTGATGCCCATCACTTATATGTTCATGGGGGCTCAGATTCAACACCCTAATTTTTCTGTGATTTATGACTATGCTTCATTCCTTGCTGAAAGGATACATGAGGGTTTGCTGAAGTTGCACAATGGAGATTATGGTACTACTTTCTTTTGGTATTGCTTGTTAATGCACATGTTTTTGTATGAGAATGCTGATTTATTTTCAGAGAAAATGGAGTTAAAGCGAGAGGTAAATGGAGAGAGATTACCAATACAAGCTTGGAGCTTAGACATGTCTGGTAACAAGGGAGGTGCTAGTTTTGTGCAGTTTGGTAACTGCTTTGCCTCTAGGCTTAGGGCTAAATTGGTGGTAAATGTGCCAAGAATTCCTAAGGATTTGCATGATTTCGTCCGACCCAAAATAAGGAAACCTGATTTGAAGGTATGCCACAATTGGGGTGACATTATTCTTTACCTTGTGAGTACTGTTTTGAGGGTTTATGGCTTCCAGGGAGCTCCTCATATTCTCCCATACAATGTGCCATCAAAAATGGGATTTGCAGAAGTGATGTGGCAGTTAGGTTGCATTCATGAAGAAAATTTGACAGGAAGGGGAAAAGGGACTTTGTTCCCTAATTATACACATGTCTCTGACTTTGTTTTCACAAAGTGAGGATGGGTCCATTTTGACCATTATTTTGATGAATACCATTTGAAGAATGGATCTAGAAGACAACATGACCTTGAGGGATTCTTTGCCCTATTGAGGTAGAAGATTAAGGGTGGTAAATTCATTCATGTTTTCAACTTCCCCAAGGATTTAATAAGAAATGAATTTGATTTGAACCAGCAAGAATTGAATAAAGAGAAGTGGATTGCATATGAGAAAATGTTAGCCATGGTACATAAATTGGATCCAAGGTATGATCCATTGATGGAGTTTACTCCATTTCATAAAAGAATTGATTTTTTGATGAGTAATTTCAAGGAGATTATGAACATCTTGAGGACCAAGAAGGCTAATTTAGAATTAGACTTGGGGATTCAGGAATCAGAGGTGAGGCCTGAGGAAACGAGGCCAACTTACCAGCCACCAGTAATTAGACCTCTATATAGGAGGAAGAAAAATAGTAGCAGTGATGAAGAGGCAGGAAATAAAAAGGGAAAACAAATAATGAAAACATCATCACTATCGAGTCATGGAGTCAGGAAGCCTGGAGGGATAAAGATTATGGATTTGGATGCCCCACCGAGAGATGATCTTGTGGAGCTGTCATCAGAGCCAAGCCCTAAGAGGCGAAAGATTGAAGAACCACAAGAGGTTCTGATGGATGAAATTGTCATAACTAACCAAGAAATGCAGGTTGGTATCCCCTCTCCTCCTAGATCAACACAATTGGTGCTCACTAATATGGATATAAAGGGGAAGTATGTGCAAGATGGAGGCTTGCAAGGCATTCATGGATGATGATGCCTTCGTGAAAACTCCTGTATTCTTGCAACTGATTTGGAGAATGAAGCTAGAAGAATATCAGGACAAGTGCAAGAGCAGGAGGGAGTCAAGACCTGATAGGTCAGAATAGGAGAAGGATGATGAAGTGAAGGCTGAATTGATGGAGCAATTCAAAAACATCACTCCTAAGCAAGGAAGGAAACTGGTGACCCAAGCACGTGTCTTACTCCTCCCTGAACGAGACATAGCTGATGCTGTGGCATTCGATGCTATTATGCAATTCAAGCATCCTATGTAGAGCAGTGAAGAAGAGGTCAAGGTAGCCCTGCAAGATTCTACTTTTAGTGAAGAATATGAGACATTAGCCATATGGGCACTGGCACCTCAGGGCATAAAACCATCTATGGTAGATATTAGCACAAATCTAAGAGGTGGGCTCATTATCAAAAGAGCTTCTAAAACCTTAGTAATAGAAGCCACAAGACTGACACTGAATGTGGCCAAATTGGCCTAGAGGATAGCAGAAAGGGAAGAGGCTGAAAGGAGGAGTCTGATGGAAAAATATAATGCAATAATTGGGGAATATAGTAAAATGCAACAAAGAAATGTTGAGCTATAGTCTGAAATATATAGGTTAAAGTATGGGCAGGTAGGAGAATCTTCCAATGCTCCTATTGTCAGAGAAATACCTACTACTTCAGGGTCATTACCCCCTACTATCCCAATCATTTCTATCCCTGGATCCCCAATTCAGACATCAGATCCTAGTCATGTGCCAGAGCCGGTTGAAGAGGAAATGGAATACTCTGTGGACCCCACCAAAAGACAGATGATGAGTAAGATCACAGAGTTATAGGCTACCTTAAAAACTAGTGAGAATGATTCCATGGCCAAACACAATGAGGTGGTGGACATTGTGTTGAGGCATTTGAATGAGAAGGTTAATGCTAGGCTAGCATCCATTCATTCTTTGTATTCTTTATTTTTGGTTGGATTACAGAATATTAAGAGGGATTGGGATGTTGTCTTACCCTTGGTTGAGAAGTGGATCCCTCATGCCACTGACTTGGACATTATGTTTAGGGCTTCCAATTTTGATGCAAATAACAGGCCTCAATTATTAAAACCTACTCAAGGTTTTGTGAAATCATTGAAGGGATTCCAGGCCCTACCTGATGACTTGAGTAAGAAAATTAGGGAATTAGTAAAATGTTTTAATGATTGGAGTGATACCTTTCTAGCCGATATACTAGATGCATAAGGAAACATCAAGACACTTCAACAGTAGCAAGAAAGGGCATAAGAGGTTATCACTACACAAATCAAATTTATTTGTGATGACTCAGATCATGACTTGTTAGTAAGCAGCATGGATAAAATAATTAATACTAGCATGTTTCTGGAGTCATTTGAAAGAGAAGCCAACCAGGTTACAGTAAAATTGACACCTTAGAATACTAGGGTGATTGAGGTGATGAATTTTAATTGGCCCACGGATGAAGAATATCAAACTTGGGTAAACAAGTACCTAATTGATGAGGAATGAAATGGTTTTTTCCACTGGCAACTTATAGCTCAGCGGGTATAGTGTAACTAATTATTTTTTTGATTCCCTGATGGTTTTTGAGTGCAGAGTTTGAGATGCAACCAATGCAACAACTGTTGTATGGAGACAAAAGATCAACGGAAAGATGTTCAAGGAATGGAAGTCTTAATCATTGTTTTGATGGGGTGCATAGTGGTCCTATTGATTAATGACATGTGTAACTTCTGGCCCGATGCTTGTTTGCTCCTTCATTTCTATAAGAAGGATTTCAAGGCCAGAAGTAGGGGTTGGCAAGCCAAAAAATTTGAAGGTTGAGTCTAGGTCTAGTTGCAGAACATATTGTAAGAATTTCATTTTCTGAATGTTAAGTCAATTTAGGTTTGGGGTTCACTTGTAATGGGTTTTATGTTTATGAAATTCCAAGGTTCATAACAGTACTAGCATTTGAGTTACAATAATATATCTCGTGCTCTTGTCTCTCCTGTATACAGACATATCATAATTTTGAATAAAATGATCAAGGGTTATGATGTTCATCTCATTGTTGTGATGAGTATGTTTCTATTTTGGCTTTAATTCAAAGAAAATTATTAAATGCTTGGATGGAATCATAGATGGGTATGTTTGTAAAAGGATTTGGTAAGAAGTATTGGGCTGGGATAAGGATTGACAATATTGTAATGCAATATTGCCTGGAATCATATATGTTATGTGTTTGAATGTGTTGTTGCTTTCTGAATGTTTGTAAACTTGACTCCCCAATGGTATATGGCACTGATCTAAATTTCATGAATTTATGAAATCCTGTTTCTGTATGTCTTCACTTAGGGCTTGCCACCAACTTGTAATTAAAATGACTATCATAAGTTATGAAATGATGTTATAACCATCTCATGCTCCAAGTGGTTGATGTTACTAATGAATAACCAATTTATCTAAGTCTTGTATCATTTTGTTGAGCTATTAAGTGAGATTATCTTTGAACTTTTAATAACATGTTTATGAGTTTGGTGCAGAGATCATAAATATGTTATAGGGACCACCCCCCTGGGTCTTACAGAGCCCGAAGTGTCAGAGGTTACTATTAAAATCCTCGTCAGTTGGTCCAGGTCCTCCAAGCTGCCCTTGATTGGAATTGGCAATTCCATAGGTAGAATAGGAGATAAACCTAGTTTACATGAAAAAACACCAACAAGGTCGACGTGTTTGGTGTTCATTAATGGTGGGCAGATTTGGTTGGTGGTTTCAACTTGGTTTTGTTCAATCTGGGCCATCCATTTTCTTGACTCTGGTTTGATTGGTGGCTCGTGTTCCTCCTGGTGTTCACACGCATTGCTATTTGCATGGGTGGAGCATTGATGGTGGGCATGGCTTGAGGATCCGTCCCTAAATTCACGTGATCCTAGGTTGATTTGATGAGATCCTTGCTGCATTCATTATTGAATGGCAGGTTATTGCTGACTGTCGGGGCCGATTTAATTAGTTTCTGCATTTGTTTATAACCCTGGCTCTCTTCACACCGCCCTGTTGTTCTATAAGTATGCCACTCTGCCTCATTTGTTTGGTTTAGTTGGGTTAGGTCAGAATTAGCAGGTTGGATCCAGATTAACGTACCAATTCAGAGGAATTATAATCAACGGAGTTAGCAGTAGAGTAGCATGTTGGCAGATTAGAAGTGAGTTTTACATTTCAAGCAAGTGCTGTAACAAACCAGAATTATTGTTAATATGATGATTTAATACAAATTGTAGACATTGTGATATGATTGGTGCCTCCTTTGCATTGAGTAAATCTTGCATGTTTCTTGTTCTCTCTTTCAAATCACTTGGAAATGTTTGGATGTAGCTTAGATTTAGTTCGTAATGCTTGTGATTTAATGCCTGGAGTGTTGTAGCAATCTCTGGTTCATATCTTGGGCAACTTCTTGATTGTGGGAATGTTGTGCAAGGTCAACTTGTACCTCATATTCATGTGCTTAGTTCAACTATATATATTCATTCAGTCCCATTGAATTAATGCCTACAACCTGAAAATATTTAACACCTTAAAAGATTGCAGGTATAGCCTGAGTTGACCAGAAACTACTTTATGGGATTGGTCCATTCCAAGTATTTCATCATTTGCATGATTAGTCTTAGAAGTAGTGTTAAAAAATAGAACTTCTGAAACCCTCATCTTTTTTTGTTTCTTTTATTAAAAGGTTAGAACTTAAAGTTAAAGAATCACCATATCTTAAAATCTGATAATTTTAGAGCTTCCAACATTTGTACGTAAGACCCCTTGTGATTACCAACATATTCACATTTTATCACTGAGTTTTTTCATTGCATTATCATAACCTGACACCTGTGAGACCTTGGGGTTATCTCTCTATTCATAGAGATCAACCTTTCAAGAGAGATAGGATAACTTTTATTTTGTCTGAGTTGTTGCTGTGCATAAACACCAAACAAAAAAACCCTACTATCTCTCCCATTTGTGAGAATGATATGATACAAAACGATACAATTATAGATAATCATGAAAACCATAATTTCTCTTCTCTCAATACATCTCCTATTGGTGAAAAAAGTGTCTTGGTGAAAGAATATACAATCATTGATAACCATGAAAGTCTTGTTTTTACCTCTACCCCCCTTGGGAAGTTATTATGAAACAAGAAGATGATATCATTGAAACATTCCTTAACATTACTTTAACTAATCTCCATTCATCTACCAACATCTCCCCTACTTGTGAGAATGCTTTAGTGAAAGAGGATACAATTGTGAACGATCATGAAAAACACATTTGTGTGGAGGATATGTTGATGTTAAGAGATCCAATGATTGAGAGCTATGACAATCCTACCTCTCCTACTTGGGAATACATTATAGGACATGGGAATTCAATTGTAAACAACCATGACAATTAAATATGTTCTTGTCCTCACATCTCTCCTAGATTCCAAGAAGATAGTTTTGTGTTAGAAGATGCACATATTGAGAGTCATGAGGATCTCATTTCTCCCTTTCCTAATTCTCCTACCATTTGGAAAGATCTATTTGAGCGAAAGGATCCAATGATTGGTAAACATGAAAAATCATAATTGTTCTTCTCTTGATGCCTCCCCTATCTATGATGAAGTTACTTTACAAAATCTTTCCATGGAATGTGATGTACCTCTTATTTGCTCCTCTCCTAAAATATCTCCTACTAGGGTGGATATTATGGCATAAGAGAATGAGACCTTAAAGTAAAATTATGAAATCATGAAAAATCATAGCAATCAAAAATGGCCTTCTCCTAATATCTCTACTATTGGTGAAGAAGATATCTTGATGTTAGAAAATCCAATTTGTCTCCCTCCCCTAGGGAAAACATTATTGAATAAGAGAATTCCATCATTGATGAGAAAGAAAATACAACAATTGATAACTCCTTTATTTTTGATGAAGTCATTTTACAAGAACCAACCTTTGAATGCCATGAACATCTAGTTTATAACTTTCCTATAAAATCTCCTACTAGGGAATATATCATGGTGCAAGACAATGAGAAAATTGACAATAGTAATTCCTTAGATGAAGATGATGAAGTGACATTAAACTCCCCTTCACTAAGAGATCATGAAAATAAGGACAAGACTTTTGAGGTTATTCACATTAGATATCCCTTGAAGTGGTCTCCTGAGCCACTTCTTACCATCTATTTACCCTCAAAACAACTACAAGTTCAAAATAAGCCCATGCTTATCTTAGAACCACCTAAAAGGAAACTTTATAATGATAATGTTTTACAACAACTGAGTTAAAATAATGTTGCTCATACATATAACAATAGGAATAATCTTCAACCAAGAAAAACAACTCAAACAATCCTCCCATTACCTCAACCTATCTTACCTAGTCCTCCTCATTTTCCTTTACATAGTGGGAAGGAGTATGATCTTGTTGAACAACTAAAAAATACTCATGCTAAGATATCCTTATGGGACCTTATTCAAGCATCACCTAGTTATCATAACATGATTCAAAGTTCTTTACAACAAGTTCCTACCCCTCCTAATGTGCAAAAAAATGATGTGGTAGCCCAAATTCAATATATAAATCCAACCAGCTTAGACCTTACTTTCTGTCAAGATGAGTTACCTTCATTAGAAGAGCAAAAAAAATTATTTTTTCATGATAATAGCTCAACACAATCAAATTTGGATAAAGATGACCCTTGTTGACAATGGCTTTGCCATTAAAGTGTGTAGCATAAATTTTTTGGACATGATTGATGTAGACAAAAGCCAAATTCAACCTGACTCTTTATCCTTTCATGGGTTTGATAATGTAGGAAAGAAACCGCTTGGTGTGATTACATTACCTATTAAAGTTGGAAAGGTTATATTGTAAACTCCTATCCATGTTATGCCTCATGATATTTCATATAATCTTCTTATAAGAAGGCCATGGATTCATGCAATAAATGGGGTGCCTTTTACCCTTTATTATAAAATGAAGTATGTCTACAATAATAAAGTGTATACAATCAAGGATGATCTTGAACCAAATAGTTTTCTCATTGAGAAAAATAAGGAAAATCCTTTGAAAACACTGACACCAACTAAACAAGAGGAACCTATGTAAGAGAAAGAAAAATAAAAACATATTGAAGAAGTCATAAAGTTATTGGAAGATGATTGGGGTTCCTTAGATTTCAAACCTACATTCATGGTTGAATACAAGATCACAACAAATAGTCTTGTTGGTTGTTTTTCTTGCAACCCACAATTCTAAGGAAAAAAACAATGCCTAAACCAAGGGATCAAGAGGTTAAGACAAACGTCTTGCACTATCAAAAAACCAGGGATAGGGAAAGGCCAAAAAATAAGGCTATAATTAGCCTTCTATACTTTGAGCTCCACAAAACTCAAGAGGGTGTTTCTATTCAAAGATCTGCACATTTGATGGAGCTTGCACTAAAAAACACATTGCAGGTTTCTAACATGTGGATGGTTCTCAAATAAATGTATAAAGTATGTTATACTTTTCATTACATTCAATCATAATCCCTTTGTACAAAGACATTACAAGAGAATCGTAACCCCTATGTTCTTTAATCTCCTTGAAGATACAAAAAACCTAATAAATTAGACTTGAAAAAAAAAAAGATTCATTGAAATTTTAAATGGTGATTCCTTCCAGGGTTTGCACAAAAGAAAATACTAAACCAGTGCCTTGTTTATAACAGAGTTAAGATGAAATAACCTATCTAGTAATAGCCCAAACACAAAATTAGTTACCACTTAAACCATTACTACATTACAATAATGAAGTCTCATTAGGACATATCTACAACATTTTTATAAATCATGAGTGCAATACCATATACTCAATATTTAACTAAAATCATATTTAATCTGCCCTTTGAAAAAAATCCATCAATCCAAACATTTATTGTAGTAAATGTGCAACAAAAACCATTATAATCCTTGATTACTTTGATTAAGAATATGAAGCATACATTCAAGAGACATTAGAGTATGAAATTTTTCATGATTTGTAAAGTGATTTTCTTGCCATTAACATAATTGAATTACACCATTGAAACTCTAAAATGTAAAGAACTCCTAACCTAGAGATCTAACTCTATACAAAAATTACAACATCTTCTCAATATGGAGAAAACTAGAACCCCATCTGCATTGGGCAAGAATGAGAATAATAAGAAGAAGAGGAATTCTAAAACTACATTCGCATGTGACACATAAATCCTTCATCTTCCTTTGATCTATAACCACCTCCAACTGATGAAGAATATTTAATCTGCACTTTGATTCATGCCTCTTGCATTCACTTGCCCTTTAACAAAAAAATATTCCCTTACCAAGAAGAATTTTTTCATTATTTACCCTACAATTGAAAATTTGCTCCGTTGTGAAAAATATTTAGTTCTCTATTTATCCTTACATTGAAGAATATTTTATTTTTTCCTAGAAGCTTTTTAATTTGCTCACTTTGCCTTGCTGGAATTTACACTTTCATTTCCCAGCAGATAAAGTTTTCTTACTTTTATAATGGAGCCTTTGATTTATTTTGTATCAAGCTGCAAAATGATTCTTCTGTGTACCTTAAATATTTTCCCAACAACATACAACATTTTACTAGGAAGGCTTTAAAACATTTACTCGGGCTATTAAAATATTTCACCTGTCCCCCTTTAAATATTTTTCCAACAACATTTAAAAGCTTTTCCTTTAAAAAATTTATTGGACCACTTAAATCTTTTCCCCTGTGATTTTTCACCTCACATTACTTTTGAGTAGAGAATATTATTTCTTTTTTAAAAAAAGTGGAGGCCTTTAATTCCTTTTATTGGGCCATTTAAAAATCCTTTGAATTTTATATTTTAATGTTATTTAAAAACTACCTTAAAAGATTTCAGGCCCACCTTGAGCCACATGGATCTCCCTCGCACACCCCACAACCTTCCCATGACATCACCGACCATTCTTGTGGGGTTGACGAGTGATATTGGAGATCCATCCACGCTGCCTCTACATACTGGCCATTAATTTAGCTCCTTCATTCATATGTTCTATAGCTTCCCTTTAAAAATGGTGAAAATAACATGTTTATAGAAGTCAACATGCAACTGTATCATTTCCTCATTGAAACCATGTTTATGAAAGCTCACCCCACTTTCCAATCAACCAACCACAAGGTGCTCTATGAAGTGTTGAAGTTAGGAACTTTTACATTCCAACACAACACATAGCATAACATGTAACTCACGGGCTCCAAATGACTACAATTGACAACATTCCAACATAGCCATGCCATTTCTCTACTTCAAACTTGGCATTGAGGAAAATATGTTTCCTATTGCAGCTTCATGATATTTCATTAAAATTTGTGCATAAAACCTTCCTCATCATTGGTTTCATTGAAATACTTTGCAAAGTTTGAAAAAGCTACATCATCTCTATCAAAGTTGGCAAACATAAAATGATATATATATGATACATTGTAATCCACATTGATTTTTCATTGAGAATAACTTCACAATAGGCTTGAGCTATTCATAATGAAATTTGAGAAACATAATGAAAATATAATTTCCTCAACAATTTGATACATCTTCATCGCAAGTACAAGCCAGTCATGTGTAGAGTAAACACATCGAGCATTTACACAAAGATATTTCCCACAACTTATCAATCCTATGTTCAATTCTCCTTGGAAATATCAAATTTACCTCATTCGATTGACACAATGGTACCCATTCACAACATATACCTTTCCTAATTCTACACCAACACTTCACAATCTAGTTATCAAGCCCTCCCAAGATGTATTCCATGTTCTATCGATCCCTCCAAATAGGTAAAGCTACAAAATAATTCTAGTTTCCAAATGAAATATCAACGAAAGAACTCTTTGTGTTTGATTCACTTTGTGCAACATTAAACGTTTCTTTTTCTTTATGTTGCCAAAAAAATTCAATGAGTGCTTATCTCTCTTAAATGCATTCCTAGTCAAATCTATATTTAAATGGATCTCATTTCAAACCTGAGCCATAGCTGCAAGGCACAAATATGCATTCACATAAACAAGGAAACCTGAATAGTGTTAACCTGACAAAAGATTTACCTTTTCAATATCCTATAGTTGTTCCGAATAGATAAGAAAGATTAAATAGTGTTCTAAATTTATCTCTTTCAATGGTAACTCAAGTGAAACATCACCTCCTTTTAGTCGATTGAAGAATTCCATACCCTTAAGGCACTCCTTCATCATATCCCCATTGACAAGTCCACACCCTTTGATTATTTTACTTGAAATTGTCATGAAATATTTAAGGCCATAAATCATTGCCTTTGATGACAAGGTCTCATAGTTGTGAAAGTTTTGGGTCTTCAAACATAAAGAGTAAATGATATTTTATCAATCATAAAGACTTCCAAGAGGCCAAAGATTTAGTCATATGACTGCCAAGAAATTCATTGAGTCATTAAGAAGCTCTTGAAGTCTACATTATAGTCATCAAGACTACCTTGTTCATAGATTAGGGTATCCCTTGTGATAGAGTATAAAATCCACTATCATCATATGCATTGTCTATCCTTGGTCTTTTATATTATAAGCACATCTTATCAAGCTATAAAAGTTTATCATATATTATTAGGCCTCCTCAAATCTTGTGACACATGTCGAGTCCCCTTGTGGGCTTGACTAAAATAAATTCATTTTAAAACAAGTTTTTATCTTGAATTGATCTAAGGCTACCTCTATATGCATTTGGCATGAAAATTTTGAAGTGGGAAACCATCATGGTCCACTTTCAGGCACCTTGCACAATATTCAAAAAACGTCAAGTGGCCTCTAGAATCGCCTTGGAAAACTATTCAAACAACCTCTTGAAGTCATGAAAATGCATAATCATGCAAACACTTGACCCAAGAATTCAATGCAAAAAATGGATTGGAATAATTCATCCTAAGGTGAAATATATTGAAATTCAAAGTGGCTCAGTCATACTTTTCTACAACTACACCTATCAAAAACCAATTAGGGCTCACCAAGTCATCATCTCAAAAAAATACCAAATCTTCTCTTGGGAAACTGCCACTGGAAACATTAAATAATTTAGGTCCATTGAGTATGTATGTAGGAGGGATTTCCTTCAATCCACATTATTTTCAATATATTAAGGGTCAAAATTGACCTCCTTGAAACATTTTGGAAATGCAGATGTAAAAACAGAACAAACTACATTAGCTTTTAATCTCGAGACTCTGAAATTGGACAAGGAAGCATATGAATATGAGAGGAATGTAGAGAACCAATCCATTTTCCATAACAATAATCCAGTGAAATATTTGTTTGAATAGGAGGCCACTTCATAGGCCTGAGAGTTTGCAAACAACAAAATAGTCCCAGAACCCTCCAAATTTTCTCTTCAGAACCCTATCAAAACGCATCACAGGAGGTTGGAATCAAACGTAAATGTTGAAATATGAAAAATGAATACACTCACCAAAGGATTTGGCATGAGATTCAATCAGTTCTAAATTATGACCCTCCAAAGTAGGTCACTGGGGTAGATGTTTTAGGTGTACTTTTGAGTGTGCAAAGCAAATTTTTCATCATGGGCACTTAAAATTTTGCAAAATTTTGCTGTCCCAAGTCTAAAAAGGGAAAAGAAAAAGTGGTAATGTCAACAAAAAATTTGAAAGCATCCACACTCAACTACTATAGAAGAAGCATAAAATTGTACAACAAACTTTGATGAAGTTGATTATGAACAACCATTGAATTCAAAAGAAATGAAAAATGTTTATGGAAGAGGTTATGAAATTATGAAACAACTTGGGTATAGTGGCAAAAGGATGAGGTGCTAGAGAACAAGGTATCCATGTCCCTATGGAGCCTAACACATGAAAGAAGCGACTAGTAGTCTTGGTTATTATCATTTGAAAAAAATGAAAGCCTCAAATAAACCTTCACTTAACATCAACACTCTTGCAAACGATTCTTTTAAAACAAATTTAACTTTGCTGCATCCTAAACTAATAGATAATAAATGTGGGAATATTTCATTAGATAAGCATCAATTTGATACTTCATCTACTCATTATATAATCAATAACATTAGATGATGCTTGTTGCCATGTAATAGTTGTAGGATCATTGCATACTCACTATTGCATGTTTTATATTCATTATAAATCATTTCCTTTTTTTTTGCAAGGAGTGGCATATCATCAATCATCTCAAATCATCCTTGCCTTGCACTTAATGGGCGTAAGGGGTTAGATAACCTTGTCCTAGTTTGACACTTTTTCGTTGTCCCTTTGGCTAGTTTTCTACCTTTCGTATATACCAATCACGATTGTGATGCAAACGACCTGCTATAGGTTGACTCACATATGCCTTACTAGTATTTTTCTTTGTTTGCTTTTTCATGTTCTTTTATGTGATTGCATGTGCGTAATGTGGTCTATCATGCTGTCTCATTTGATATACCTCTCTCTTTTTTTGCACATTCCTCTATGTGTACCTACATTCTTCTTTATGTCATTAACATTTTATCCTTTTTCATCTATCTTGTGTTTTCCATTTTGCGGGTGACAAAAGGCATCGAGACATTTTGGTCTCTTCCATGTTGACCTAAAAGATTTTTCTTTATTTTTCTCTTTGTGTCATTCTTCTAGTTCTATGAATATATGGGGAATGATGACGTTTTCAAGCTCTTAAATAACATTGTAGCAAATAAATATTTTTTGAGAAGTTGTTGATTTGGCATTGTTATCATTGATGTCAAAACCTAGGATCTAGAAGGTTGTGCTCCAGATGATATACCTAAATGATCTATCTTATCATATGCTATAATGTTGCATAGTGTGGATGTTATCCTTGATCCAGATATGATAGTACTTATTTTACGGACATATGTGGAAGAAAATTAATACAAAATAATGAAGACTAATATTTTGATAGTGGTTGTTGTGCCTAAAGCTTATTTCAGGTATCCTTGCTATCCAAAAATTCATGTAGCACGTTACAAGTTTTGGTACGTCTAATTGTGTTCCTCCAATTGATACTAAAATTTATGATGATCAAGATTTGGTCTTGGTTGTGACATTCCTATCAATTGATGATGATCAAGATTTTCTCTTAGTTGTGGTATTCCTATCGGCTTCAGAATATATCTCATGTAATTCAAAGTTTGCCATCTTTTGGTAATAATGCTATATTGTATGTATGAATTATTTATGGGTCCCATGGTAATGTGGTAAGAATATCTTTATGTGTGACCTATCCTTTGTATTCAATGGTAGTGTGCCAAGGGGTGATCCCACAATACTGGTTTACAATTTTTGGGAAAAATGGACACTAAGGTAAATTTTTATAACTAAATCTTCAATTTTGGGCTCCTATAATGACTAAATTGTGAGGAATTTGAAGATGATGCAAGCTAGTGATTTGTTACCTTTTTTTTTTAATTAGACTGCAGTAATCGGGTAGCACGACCCCTTATA
This sequence comes from Sequoiadendron giganteum, assembly GCA_007115665.2. Lineage (NCBI taxonomy): Eukaryota > Viridiplantae > Streptophyta > Pinopsida > Cupressales > Cupressaceae > Sequoiadendron > Sequoiadendron giganteum. The sequence continues at coordinate 73,370,044 of CM021105.1, forward strand.
AACCGCAGTGCGCCTGGTAAAATTTTTAACATGACTGGCGGCGCTGGAGAGACACGCCCTTCGGTACCACGGGGGTGGGGGAGACTAGACCTCGTGACCAACCTCCTACAATAAGATTTGTTACCTTTTATCTATGGATTATAAATATAACTTTTTTAAATTTTTTGGAATCAGATTGCACTCCTTTTTCCATCTCCTTTGAAAACTAGCTTTTTTAAAAAAACATCATTTTTAAGGAGTGACACTCACCGTATACAACATAAATGTTTTTGTATGAAGGATAAAATTATAATTTTTTGAATTGAGATTTGCTACTACGGTATCTCGCACTTTAATTTGGTTTTGTATACACCTAAAAACGGTTTGGATAATTCGATTAATTAAATATGAATTATTTAATTGATTATCCTAAATTCCTCTACTGTTTAAATAAATAGAAATATTTATTTATATAGTTCACGTTCACATTTAAATTCTTCTAAATTCTTCTATTATCTCATCTTAATTAAATAAACAAATTAAATACCTTGTTTGATTTAATTATCATTCCCCTATTTTATTCTATCACATTGATCTCAAATTAATCAAATAAAGATCAAATGCTTTATTGATTAGTTGCCATATTCCTCTGTTTAATTTAATAAACAAATCCTATAGTTTGATTTATTAAATTATTTATCCCTCTTTTGCTAATTTAAATAAATCAAAAACATTTAAATAAAGGCATAAGGAATATTCCATCTATATTTCCTCAAAAATGAATTAGATATCCTATGTCTAATTTATTTCTAAATCATGTCAAATTAATTGATTGAAACTTCACGAGGAGTTTTAGAGACAAATTGGAGACAAATTCCAAATTATTCTCTCAATCCTCCTCCATCAATCTTTCCTCTTCTCTCGCTTGGTGTTTTCATGGGTAGAGATAATCACAAAATTTATCTCAATCTCCTCCATCTCTCACCATTCAATCCTATAGATTGAATCCAAGCCTCTCAATGCCATCCCTGTGCATTTCTACAACCAGGAAACCTATAAATACAACCTCATTCAACCAAGAAAGGATCCAGATTATGTAACTTATGCATTCTTACTCTACAGGAATTCAAGCATCAATCATTCAACATCCAAGCATCAAGAAATCAAGTTTTCATATCATGGCTGCTTCTTGTAGCTTCATTTGTCAATTTCCATGTCAATCCATGCTAATTTAGTTTATTTATCATCTAGTATTTATCATATTAGTTCCATATCATTGCATCAACATCATTTCCATTATTTAGATTATTATTTTAACAATTAATAGTGTTATTTAAATCTGATAGCACATAACTTAATAAATATTTAAAGATAGGAGACAATGAGATGATTTAAATTGGTTATTAGCTTAATATTTGATGCAATGTTTCATTAAGAAGTGTCTTTTGTGCTTTACACCTTATTCAGACTTACAGTTTGGCACCCACCATGGGGCATTAACCCCAATTTTATCAATTTTTTTGAAAAGTGTCGCGTAGGTTTCTAACGTATTCTGTTTCAATGCTTTCGTCAAATACTATAGCGCACCTGTGGAAAAATATGAAACTTCTGTGCTTTGTTTCAGTGCTTCCATGATACTATAGCGCATCCATCAAAACATTCAACACTTTCAACTCTAGTGCTTCCATGGCCTGTTTCAGCGCTTCGGTGAATCATCTCCAGAAAATCTGATTTAGCGCATCCATGACACATTTCTGTGCTTCGGTGTTCTGTTTTAACGCTTTCAAGTTTAGCGTATCAGGTAAAAGCTATAGCACTTCGGTGGACTATTTCGAGGCTTTTTGTAAATTCAGTCTAGATCCGACGTGACCATGGCTAGATTTTATTTTTTTCATAGCTAGACTAAAATTTATCAATCCTAGGGTAGCCACTTCTTGGTTTCTAAAATGTATCATTCCTAGGGTAGCCAATTTTTTTTTTTTTAAAGAAAATTTATCTATCCTAGGATAGTCATTACATTTTTGCAGTATAAGTTAAAAAGAACATCATGATCTTTGTGAAGAAACACCTTCATATAGATTAGAAAATTTATTTTTGGGCTTAAAATAAAACAACTTATATGTCGTGTTTGTGGTGATTAGGCTTATGCTCTCCCCTTAGCTGGGTGATCAAATCACCGGATTCATCTTTACTTCATGCTATGTATGCTTTATTAAATCCTTTAGAAGGCTTGCCATAGTGGGAAAAAGTACTCACCCTATGGGAACGACCTAAGTGGGAATGCCTAAAGCCAAGGATTCCAACCCACTATAATAAAAATGCAAGTTGTTGATGAAATTCCAACTTGATGGTAGTGAGAAAGATAACCATCTCCAAATTTTTTTTTCTAAAGATTGGGAGGTCTCTTGAGGGATTTTATCAATTGCTGCACCACACGGAAGCCCTATCTATGAACCCTAGAATAGTATCTTGCCGAGTCAGTAACCATACATTGTCTTACTCATGGCACAAGGGGAGGGAAGAATCTGCCCCCAAGAAACTCACCATATAATTTCCAAGGACCATTTTCTCAAAGGACGAGAAATCCAACTTTGAGTACGTAGCTGGAAATGACAAAAACACGGGCGCCCTCTAGGGGGTGACATGGCTATGTGCATCAATGAAATTCAAGATGTGGGATGTGAGTATAATGATGAACTATTTGTCCTTAAGTGTGATTCTGTCTGATTTGTGTAATTTTGTCAAAGCAACCCATGAAAATCAATAAGGACCATTCGTGGTTCTTGAACATACACGATCTATTCATTTTTAAACAAATTATCTCACAATTTCTTGTTGTGTTTTCACTAAAATCATTAAAATTAGATTAAAAGATCATCCTGAAAACAACAAGTCAAGTTAGGTCAAGAAATTCATGATTTGAAAGTGGAAGTCCACCATGTTTGTCAAGAGAAAAATCAAAATCACAAAACCCAAGAAACCTTTCGGTTATCGAGATAAATTAAGAAGAGGGAATTTTCTATATCAGAACCGAGAAATATTTTTACAACATAGAACATTCATCCACATATATCATGATTTTGCTAGCGGTCACACTTTAGATTATGCAGTAGAACCACTCTATTCATGAGCCTTCTTCCAAAGGAGAGATCTCACACAGTATCACAACCATAGTCAATGCATAGATCATTCTTATTTTCCATAACCCCTGATATAGTATCCCACAAGAATAGATCAAATTTTATAATAGAGAGTCATAAAAGTCCTTTTTTTAGAACTTTCATAAAACAACGCTTTCGGGCACTATTTTAGCGCTTACAGTCTTTATTTTAGTGCTTGCATCATATTTTTCAGCACTTTTGGGCACTGTTTCGACGCTTCTGTCAAGATAGCACTTTCATCACTTTTTTCGACGCCTTCGGGCATTGTTTCTGTGCTTCTATCAAGAGAGCACTTCTGTCACCTATTTTAGCACTTTGGGACTCTGTTCTAGCACTTCTGTGAAATAGCGCCTCTGTACTATGTTTTAGTGCTTTCAAAACAAAGAGTTCAAAAATCATACAAGTTGGTCTATTTGTCATTTATCCACAGTTTTTACCAAAACACAAATTTATTTTCATCAAAATCATTGTCTAGGAACCGAAATCAGATAGGTTTATACAAATTTCCAATCTTATCAACTGAAACAAGATCTTGCAAATCAGAAGTGTCAGATCAAATACACAATCGATCACTACACTGAAGTTTCATCATCAGGATACTATCATCCTTAATCATGAAACCAGGTATAGTAATCAAATTTTTAACATAGTCTCATTAATAAGATTAGTCATCTTATTCGACGTTGTTAAAAATTCAATTGACACTATCCAACATAGAAGATCAAAATTTTGAAAGAAAGTAAAAATTTGTATGCCAATCTTCACTAGGTCCCAAAAATAGAGACTCTTAGAACAAGAACTTAAAACATCGCAAGAAATGGCAAAAGAAAATCCTTGGAACAATTTGAACCAAAATGATAAAAATGAAATAACTCCAGAGGATATCCAAACAACTCAACAAGATCCCAAGTTCCATAAATTTATGGAAAAGATCTTAGAAAAAGACATGGAGAAGTATCTTTTGATGTTGGCTGAATCTAGGGCTAAACTCCCTAAGGACTTTGACGTAAACTGTCTGAAGGAAGCACCTAGAACAAGTGAGATTGAAACACTGCAACCCACATAAACAATAGATCTAGTTGCTACTTTAACAACTCAAATGCAGATGTTACAACAACAAATACAGGATATGATGAAAGGGAGTACCAAAAGATATGTGATACAAGTTATTTGTCCTCATCCTTTCGATGCAACAGTCGGCCTGATACCTATTCCTAGACACTGTGAGATTCCAATTTATGATAAATACAATGGAAGAATGGATCCAATAGATCATATCCTAGAATTCAAAACAATGAGTCTTGAGTTTTCCAAAGAGGAAACTTACTTAATGAGATTATTCCCAAGGAGCTTGGGAGGATCATGTATGGAGTGGTTTTCAAAATTACAACTAGGTATCAGGACTTTTGAGGAATTAGTTAACAGATTCATCTCCCAGTATTCCTTTAACATCCAACATGATGTTACAATAAAGGATCTTTATAACCTAAAGCAAAACAAAGGGGAGAAATTCTTGTCTTTTCTACAAAGATGGTGACAATTGTTCGCTAGATATCCTTGATCCATTCTTGAGGAAGAAAATATGGAGATGTTCATTGACAACTTGACAGAGAAAATGAGTTATAGACTTGAATTGCAATGTCCTCCCACATTCAAAAAACTAATAGAAAACGGTCTTAAAATTGAAGAGGAGTTATCAAACATTTCAATGATAAAACGAATAACACAAATAAATCCTCCAATCAATACTCAAGCAGTGATAAGCCAAAATTTTGGCAAAAGAATTGAAAAACGACTACAAATGAAACAACAAATGATTCCCAAAATGTCAAACTAGTTTTTAACTTGACATCATCTACATCAAAGAATCCAAATAAAGATCAAATTGTCAAGTCGAATATCATACAAAGCAATGAGATCGCAAAAACACAATCATATAAAAAACCATCAAATTGGTGAAGGTTCACACCTTTAGGCCAAACAATGGAATCAACAATGAAATAATTAGTCACTAGTGGTCTCATCACTATGAGAGGAGCCCGATTTTGGTATCCAAAGGTCAAACCATCATGGTGGAATGACTAAGATTACTACAACTTTCATAATAACAATGGCCACAAAACCAACAATTGTATGGATTTGAAACACGTGGTACATGATTGGATTAACAAAAACAAAATATATGTGGATGGACCTCACAATAATAATGATCATTCTGCCTTCAAGGATCCTTTGCCAAACTATGACAAAGGAGCATCATCCTCTGCAAACAACAAAGGCAAGAACATCAGTCATATCTATGACACAACTATCCTTTGTCTATCTGAAATAGAGAGTGATCATATAGTTGGTCACAACATTGATGAAAACGAAACCAACAACACTACCCCTTTGGATTTTCTTCCAAGCATACTAAACTCTGAGAATCAAATCAATGTCTTAAAGATCAAAGACCGTCAGGAACATGAAACAAAAAATTTAATGACTAGGGGGAAATCCAAGGTAGTATTAAAGGGAGTTGGGTCTACACATGTAGTTCCACATCCATCTCATTATAATATTGTCGATCAATTACAAAACATTCTTGCACAAATATCGATACTAGAACTCCTTAAATTATCACCATTGCATAAGGAGGTTCTAGAATAAGCACTAGTGGCCACAATGGTACCAAAGAATCTAGATGTTTGTTAGTTCCAAGCTATGGTGGGGCATTTGACTACCCCACATTGTCTATCATTCTCTGAACAGGATGATGTATCACTAAACCATCCACATAATACCACGTTGCATATCAAAGTCTGAATCCATAATCATCACGTCAAGAGAGTCCTAATAGATGGGGGAGCTGGTCTGAATATTTGCACTCTAAAGTTAATCCATGCACTAGGGTATTCTGATGATGCTATTGATGCCCAAAGGAAAATGAATATAAAAGCATATGATGAGGAAGAAAGATCATCTAAGGGATTAATTGTGTTACCCATTCAAGTGGGGCCAATGATGAAACATATAGCATGTCAAGTATTGGAAAAAGAGTTAACATACAATATACTCTTAGGACGACCATGGATCCACGAAATACTGGCCGTGCCTTCAACATATCATCAATGTTTAAAGTTCCCAATAAATGGACAAGAGGTGACTATATCTACTGATTATAATCATCTGCAACATTGTGACACACTTAGGATCTCTCAAGATACCTTTGTACCTCACAACAAGGAAGCATCTAGTTCAAAATCATCCAAAGAAGAAAAACATCCAAGTATAACCACCAAGTGGGTCGAGAAGAAGGATAAAGAAAAATAAACAAGTCCTGTTGAAACTCAATCAACAGAAAATCCGGATCCACAAAATTCTCTATCACACAAATTTCAAGAGCAAGTCTAGCTGACAGACAAGGGAATGGGGCAATATGCTATGGAGCAATCGCTTAACCTTTCATAGTTAATGCCATCTCCTAAGACATATGGTCAACCATCTATGATCAAACATCAAACATTATTACCAGTCATAGTTCTTAAAGAAAGGTTTGTCAAAGCTGGTACCAGAGAGGATGAATCAGACAACAAAGCAATCCTAGATAGGCTATACAAGGATGAGGAACCCTCAACATCAAATATCAGTATCAAGAATGTCAATATCAACATCGACAAATATGGGAAGGGGAAAGATATCCTAGAAAAGATGGGTTATGAGGGACAAGGACCTATTGGGTTAAGGAAGGATGGAATCATAGAGCCTATTCAACCCCTCACTCTCCATTCAAAAGAGAAGCCGAGACTAGGATACTCTGAAGAACAAAAAAAGAAATGACAAAGAAAGTTGTTGAAAGAATCCTTCAGCTTAGAGATAGCTCTGAAATGGATTCAAATGAATATGAGTGGGATATGGGTTCTGATGTATCCTTCACCAATATCCAAGTTGATGTAATCCAACAATATGCATGTATGCGTAAGGAGGGACAAGGCTTTGGGTCTATACCACTCGTAGCAGGATCACTAAATATCGATGAATCAAGTGGGGACGAACAAAATTTGAGTGAACTAGATGATTTTGAAGAGGGTACGATCATTGATCTTGATATCCAAAATGACAACTATGATGGCATTGCTGTACTAACCCTTACTTCCATCAACCTAAGTCAATCCGATGACTTCATGCCATTAATTCATCCCGAACTTATTGAATGGGAAACTATCAAACCTTTGAATGTACCACAATTTGCAAATGATGATGCCATCGTAAATTTCCTATCATAGAAAAACTGGTACAAGTTCTATCTTTAATACTCATAACAACATGACTCAGTAGGAGGGTGTCAAATCTTCCAGTTGCAAAAGTGAAAACAGGGAAAATAGATCTAATGGTGAAAACCATTCTATGGCAGCATTAGATCTAGATAAAGAAATAATAAAGAACACATCTAACGGTGAAAACCTTTCTGAGGCACCAAAGGATGGAATATTTGACACTCTTCCAAAACATTATCATGAGTGATCATCAGTCCTGGTAGAACCAACACAGTCTGTGAACCTCGACACTAAAGAAAAAACAAAAATCCTACATCTAGTAGAATCCATGACAAATCAAGAGAGACCGGAATTCATCAATTTCTTTAAGGAAAGAAGCATAAAATTTGCTTGGTCATATTCCGATATGCTAGGCTTGGATCCAAATTTTATCATGCATCATTTGTCTTTTCCCGCAAGAATCAAGCCTATCAAGCAAAAATTGAGAAAAATGCATCCCCATATCGCATTGATGGTAAAGACAGAGCTAAAGAAATTGTTGGATGTAGGATTCATAAGGTCTCTAGACTACGCCGAGTGGATATCAAACATTGTACCTATTTTGAAGCCAGACAACAACATCAAGATATGTATGGATTTCAGGGACCTAAATAAAGCATGCCTGAAGGATGATTTTCCATTACCAAATATAGACATCATTGTGGACTTGACGATAGGGCATGCCATGTTATCAATCATGGACGGTTTCTCCAGGTACAATCAAATAAAAAAAACTCCAGAAGATTAGGAAAAGACTGCTTTTACATGTCCATGGGGAACCTTCTGCTAGAATGTCATGCCATTTGGTCTAAAAAATGCAGGAGCCACCTATCAAAGAGAAATGAAAACAATATTCCATGATATGATTCACACCTTCATTGAGGATTATGTGGATGACATCTTGGAAAAATATGGTACTAGGGAAGGACATCTACATATTCTAGACAAAATCTTCACATGGCTAGAGAAATTCAATGTCAGGCTTAACCCCAAGAAGTGTGTCTTTGGGGTCACATCAACAAAATTGTTGGGGTATATTGTATCAGAAAAAGGCATTGAGGTGGATCCAGCGAAATCTAAAGCAATAATGGAGATGCCACCTCCTAAAAATATCAGTAAACTCAGATCACTATAGGGAAGGCTCCAATCGATAAGAAGATTTATCTCCCAGCTGGCAGACAAAAGTCATCCTTTCAATCATCTATTACATAAAAATGTGGTTTTCAAATGGGATAATGGGTGTGAAACAAAATTCAATAAAATAAAACAATATCTGATGTCACCACCCATTCTCATGCCGCCAACAGAAGGAAGACCTTTGATATTATACATTGCAATGACAAATATCTCTTTGGGGGTACTATTAACACAAGAGGATTATGAAGGGAAAGAACACAGCATCTACTATATCAGTAGAACTTTAAATGGTTATGAAATAAATTAAACTTTCATAGAGAAATATTTCTTGGTGGTAGTGTTTGCTACTCAATAGCTGAGACACTCTATAACGACTCATACAATTAAGCTAATAGCAAAGATCGACCCTTTAAAATATCTACTCAGTAAGGCTGCCTTAATAGGTAGACTGGCAAAGTGGGTCATGCTATTAAGTGAATTCGACATTCAATATGTGGAAAGAAAAGCCATCAAGGGTCAAGCAATCACTGAACAATTAGCTAAGGCTCCTCTACTAGATGATCGACCAATGACAATGGAGTTTCTAGATGCAGACATTATGATGGTGATGCCACAATAATGGTATTATATTTTGATGGATCATACACATAGCGAGGATCAGGAGCAAGGATTTTGTTCATCTCTCCCCAAGGACACACCATTCCTAAATCATATAGGCTGATGTTTCAATGTACAAATAATATGGCAAAATATGAAGCATTGATCATTGGGGTCAAAATAGCAATTCAATGGAAAATCACAGACTTACAGGTATATGGGGACTCTCAACTAGTCATTTATCAAGTAAATGATGAGTATCAAACAAAATATGAAAATTTGATGCCATGAAAACAAGAAATAGATGACCTAAAATAGTTCTTCATCTGTATCAAGTTTGATCAAATCCCAAGGGTGGAGAACAAAGCTATGGATGCTATGGCCACAATTGCTTCATTATTACAATTGTTAGAGAAATGTGGTTGTTATGAGTTTAGGGGAGAACAAGTATCATGTCCTTCCCATACTAAATCAGAATCCACTACCAAATGCCATATACAAACCATTGAGACCTCCATCTATGAAAAACCTATGCTTACCTAAAAGATGATATCCTTCCTCCCGATATTTCCAGGAACCAAAAATGAAACTTTATTCACCAATTTGCCTGACATACTTTAATCGCAGACATCATTTATCGTGGAGGTCTTGATGGTACCTTACACTGATGTATAGAACATGATGAATCTGAAATGGCCCTATTTGAGGTTCACGAGGGTATTTGTGGCACTCACTCGAGTGGGATAAATCTAGCCAAGAAAATCCTCCATTTGGGATATTATTGGCCATGCATGGAGAATGAATCCTATTAGTTGCTCAAGAAATGTCAAAAGTGTCAGGTTCAAAGCACTCTAATTCATGCATCGGCTCAAGAACTACATCCCTTTACATCAACATGGCCCTTTTATCAATGGGGACTGGATCTGGTAGGAAAGATACATCCCTCTTCATCCAATGGACACAAGTTAATTATCATAGCTACAAAATATTTCACAAAATGGATAGAAGCAGTGCCTCTTACAACCATCACTGGGAAGCATATTTCCTCTTTCATCTTGAACTATATAATTTGTCGATATGGAATCCCTCAATCCATTATCACTGATAATGGATGACCTTTCAAGAATCAATATGTCAAAGAACTATGTGAAAAGTTCCATATCCAACATCATTTTTCAACACCATACTATCCTCAAGGAAATGGCCAAGCAGAGGCCTCAAACGAAATGATTCTAAAAATTCTCAAGAAGACGGTTAACAATGTTGGATGTGATTGGCATGTTCAACTCAATCCTACACTATGGGCCTATAGAACAAGTATCAAAACACCAATAGGAGCTACACCATATGCCTTGGTATATGGTTCAGAAGTCATATTACCAATCGAAGTAGAGATTCCATCCCTTCGAGTATCACTCAGAGGAATCATTTCAGATAAAGACTATAGGGTATCTAGGCTGCAGGAACTAGAATTATTGGATGAGCATCATCAACAAGCTATTAATCATTTAATGACTTATCAACAGAGAATGTCAAGGAGTTACAACCATAGGGTAAAACCAAGGGTTTTTCAGGTTGATGATTTGGTTCTAAAAGAGAACCCTAGGAATTAGTAGGATAGGGAGAAGAAAGGGAAATTTGAGCCTAACTAGCTAGGTCCTTTTTTCATCATATCAGTGTATGGATCAAGGGCATATTATCAACGTCAAAAGGAGATTTGTTTGATGAACCTATTAATAGTATCCATCTAAGAAAGTTCTATACTTGAATGTCCTAGTGCATGGGTCAAACTTCTGAAAAAGGTTTCCTTGATGAAACCCTAGCAAATAGGCATCTTGGCAACACAAAAATACAAAATAAATAGAAAATACAAAAAAAAAAAGAAAAAGAGAAAAATGAGAAAAATATCAAAAAACAAAGGGTGCAATCAAAACATATTGGTGAAAACCTGGAAACAAGCGTTGTATGTGATTCTAAGATCAACTTTCCCATCTATTTTGATACATATCAGGATCATTAAGTCTGGCACTTAGTATCATTTCATATCATGTCATTAGTCTTTCCATCATTTGCATCCATATCAAAAATCATTTCACATAGTCAAGTCTCACTCCAAAGCTTGGGGGCAACATCTGGATATCACTAGGGGCAACAAAAACATCGATTTCACCACAAAGGGAAAAAAATCGTATGAAAAGACACAAAAAAGATCAAAGCGCAACACCGATCATCAATCAGAAGTGCATCAAACATCCGTATCGTATCAAAAATCCAATAAAATAAAATAAAAAAATGTCAAAAATCAGTCGAAAATCCAAAACATGTCAAAAATTAGTCGAAAATCAAAAAAATGTCAAAAGGTTGGTCTAGAAAAAATAAAATCCAAAAACATAAGTCTGTTTCAATTGAACTACATGGTCTCTACGTGTGTAAGGCATGCAAGGCTAATCTTTGATCAACCCCCGAGACCCCTAGGATAGGTTAGTAGGTTAGGTCTTTGGTGAAAATCGGAAAATCACAAAAACATCACAAAATTAGGATGGATGATCTAAAATCTAAATAATTATTGAAACACTCTAAATAAATGGATAAATTTTACTTTTTGATTATCATTTCTTTGGAGTAACTTGATGATGTATTGTACTAGAGGAACAAGAAAAAAAATGATATTTTTATTGTCTGCTATCTGTAAATTAAATCATATAAATGTGTGAATTTTTGGGAGATGTGCTATGCAAATGTATCACTGATGACATTTAGAATTCACACACTCAAATGATTAATCTTTGTTTGTTTACAAATAAATGCTCGGGTCATCTCGGTTCAATTATACCCAGATGCTTGTGTTCGCTTGCAATATCAAAAATCATGAAAGAAGTACTTAGGTCGTCATTGGTCTAACACATACCATTAACACTTGTACTCACTTTCAACATCCAATAAAAGCTATATGATGATACCAAGCACAAAAATACTATTAAAATGACAATGGTTTTGCATATAGTTGCATGATAAAATTAGATTGCATTCATAATAAATTCATTATCTACAGAGTATTTGTTGCATAAGGGATTCAATCAATAATTATATTTTCTATAATCAAAACTGAGTATACTTGACATAAATCCAAAATCATCAAAAAAGTCATCATTTCATCATTTAAGTTTCATTATTCATCATTCATGCATTTTAAACATCAAATAGTTATGCATTTATCATCATTCTTATCATTTGTCAATAAATACGTCAATTGTCATCCATATCACATTCATTACACTATTATCAATTGATCAATTACATCATTATACACCCATACATCCATACATTTCATCACATTAAAATAAATGCAAAGCATGTCATTATTATCATTCTGTTATCATTTATCATTTAGAAATTCCATACATCTATACATCTATTATTATCATTCATCATCATTTATTATTATTATTATCATGATACATAAAAGAAATAAAATGCATCATCATTATTATCATCATTTAGAATTTCATACATTACATCATACATCCATGTATTGTATAGTCTGCATATACATTTATCATAGCATCATCACATTGAAATAAAAGCATTCATTATAGAAACATCACATGATACATCAAATAAATAAATGCATCCATAACACATAAATCATAAACCATCATAGGATCACATCATCTACATCTCATATATGTATCAATAGTGTCAAGTATACAATAAAGTCTAAGATAAAGATACATCATCAAAAATGAGCTAAATCGTAGTATACATCATGTCTCAAAAAGAATATCTTGGAATCACAATAACATCTATGATATGCTATTTCCAGAATGTGTGGGACCAACAGGACCAATACCACCACCACCCCCAGAAGGACCGGGATCTCTGGGATATCCTCAAGGAGGTTGTGTCACACCCTAACTGGCTGTCCGAGTGCAAGCTTGACCGGATCTCGAAGGGGCATAGCTGACTCTGCGATCAGTAGACACTGCATCATGATATCTACCCCGATAGAACTCTGCCTCTCAGCCAGCCCAAATAACCTCTCTCATGTAATCGACCACTGAGGTACCATCAGCCACTCTCTATAAGGTCTCGGCTATCTCCTATGCCCTCTCAGAAATCTGTCATGCACTATCTCACTTAGCTGTCAATGTGGTAGCCTAAGTCTGCATAGTAGCCAACTGTCCCTGTACCTACGCTAATGCTTGAGCATGGGCCTGAGCCTGAGCCTACATATGAGTTTGCATCTGAACTAGCAAACCCCGAGCCTATACCAACTGCCCTTGCAATGTCTATACTTGTGTCTAGAGACTTGCAATCTGTCTCTGATGATCAACTGATGGAATCACCACTACTCGCCTCTTGCAAGGCCTACTAGATGAAGGAAAAACACTGAGTGGCTCTGTCCCTCTGCCACCTCCACCTCCACCATCACTGTCATCACTGTTGCTGTCATCACTACCACCCTTCGAGCTACTACCTGATGGAGTATCACCCCCACTATCCTCTGAACCCTCGGCAGCATCCTCCTCTACGGGTAACAGTACTGGCTCAACAAGAATGGTGATACGAGGATGTGGAGTCAATGCAAAAAATGCAGCGTACTCCTCTGTCACTAGCGCCTTCGTAATGTCTCTATGCATGTCCTAATCTAATGGCTACAAAACCCTGTATCCCTCTACTAGGACCTCATATGATAGACAAGGCCCCCAATCCACTACATCACTCCACTGCCTAGCATAGTGGGATACTCCATGAGGCATACACTGAATGATGCCATACTGCCTGTATAATCATTGTAGCAAAAATATCTCCAAAACAAAGGGTGTCCGACCAATCAGGTACATGGAATCATAGAGGTATCCAAGCACTGCATCGTTCTCATCCCACTGCTCATAGTCTAGATATGTTTTCCAGATGATGCTCTTTGTGTCATCAAAAACTCATCTCCAATGCTCCAACTTACCCATCCGAGCTTGGGTAAGCTGACCTCTGTACCGAAACACATACGGTCTGCCTGCTGGTCTGTCCATCATTGGAAATGGCTGAGCAATGGAAAAGTGCTCCCATGCCCACACCTATAACAGGGTCATCCCTGCTGATAAGTTTCGTACCCCAAGGTACACCACTGAATGAAGATCATGGTAGAGATGTTCCAGCATGCATATCCCCCACACGTATCTTGTACCATGTACGACCATGCTCTCTAAGATCCTGACCCAACCTATAGAGAATCCCTTTGACTTGCGATTAAGGCAAAGGAAACCTCCAATGAATCCAATAAGCACTGCTAGTAATGAAGCGTATGCATCAGCAATCGTCCTCCATCGGACACTCAGACCTGCAATATGCTGATCTTGAAACACTCTGTGGAGAACATCTCTCCCACTAGCCTCATGAGAATCATACACTACAATCTCGCCCATGAAAGGAATCCGTAGAATCTGCCACACATCCTCAGGTGTGACCATCATCTCACTAGTGGGTAGATGGAAAGTGTTATGGTCACTGTACCATCTCTCATCCAAAGCGGTAAGGAGACCCTGATTAATCCTAATCTGGGGCATGTCAAGCAAACTAGTAAGGCCACATTGGCCTATAATCTGAATCTCATCTGGAGTCAGATGAGGTATCAAATCGGTCATCTAAGGAAACCGCTCTCGCATCTAGAGAGTACCCAAATCCTCCTTTCACAATGAAAAATTTACAATCAGTGCACTATGTCAATAAATTAAAAGTCATTCTACTATTAGGTCTAATCAAACTTTGGTATGAATTTTTGATCAAAATTCATGAACAAACATCAACAAACCTCACCTATCATGAAGTTCATCAAACATTATCTAATCTCCCCTATCATGATGTTTATCAGAAATTGAATCATTTCCTTGCCTATCATGAGAGTAAGTCTTATTTTAATCATCAAAATCAATCATCAGGAATTTGGATCATCAATCATACCAATCCAAAGAATGAACATGATCAAAATTGATGAAATAAAGGTTAACTAATTCAAAATCTGCAATTTTGACATGGATGCGCTAAAATAGGCATCCAAAGTGCTAAATCTCAAAAGCGCTACTTTATCAATTGGATGCGCTAAAATAGGCACCCCAAGTGCTATTTTATCCAAAGTGCTATTTCAACACTCTGATGCGCTATAACAGGACATCGAAACACCACTTTATCCTAAGCATTGTTTTACTGCATCGATGCACTAAAATAGTCCATCAAAGTGCCGATTTAATCAAAGCACTATAAAAGACCATAGAAGCACTAAACTACCAAATCAAAGCGCTAGAATATTCTAGGTGCTAAAATCCAGCATGAATGTGCTAATTCTACCTATATAGGTGCTAAAACATGAAAGGGCTAGAGAAAATATTGCATGCGCTATTTCTCAAAGTGCTAAATCAGTTTATGGAAGTGCTACACCGGAGTGAAAGCAATACAATGCGATTTGGATGTGCTAAACTAACTAAAAAATGTTGAAAGCAATAAAAAGCATAAAAAACAAAACTGCACAAAAAACAAGGAGGATTATGGGCACATACCAGAGGTCCGTATGAAGCCGGCTGCTGGTGATGTCGAACGCGCTCGAAATGGTGAGGGTGGTAAGGGATTGGCATATTGCTCTAGTTGGCTGAAATGTCTCTCTCACTGAAGTTTGAGAGTCAAAAGAGTGCAAATGACTTTGAAGAGGACCTTTTGGACTTTATATAACTTTTGAAAAGGGGATTTTGGTGGGTTTTATTATATTTTGATTAATTTTATCCATGGAATTAATTGAAATTCATCCACGAGCTCTATTTTCTTCATCATTGTCGGGAGATAAATTATTTCTTCATCAAATCTTCATCAAATCATCATCAAATCATGAAATCATCATAAAATTTTGAATTTTTTAAAAAATCATCACATCATTAATTTATCTCCAGAGGGGGCATATTATTAGCAATCATCTAAAAATTAATATCTGGGGCATGTCTGGGGCACACTGATTTTTTTTTTTATCATCAATCCTGGAAGTAGCAGCAAAATTTTCTTCGAAGAAACATGTAAACACATCACTTCGAAGAGGGGAAAAATGTATACACCTAAAAATGGTCTGGAGGATCCGATTAATTAAATACGAATTATTTAATTGATTATCCTAAATTCCTCTACTGTTAAACTAAATAGAAATATTTATTTATATAGTTCATGTTCACATTTAAATTCTTCTAAATTCTTCTATTATCTCATCTTAATTAAATAAACAAAATTAAATACTTTGTTTGATTTAATTATCATTCCCCTATTTTATTCTATCACATTGATCTAAAATTTATCAAATAAAGATCAGATGCTTTATTGATTAATTTCCATATTCCTCTATTTAATTTAATAAATAAATCCTATAGTTTGTTTTATTAAATTATTTATCCCTCTTTTGCTAATTTAAATAAATAAAAAATATTTAAATTAAGGCATAAGGAATATTCCATCTATATTTCCTCAAAAATGAATTAGATATCCTATGTCTAATTTATGTCTAAATCATGTCAAATTAATTGATTGAAACTTCACAGGAAGTTTTGGCAACAAATTCCAAATTCTTCTCTCAATCCTCCTCCATCAATCTTTCCTCTTCTCTTGCTTGGTGTTTTCATGGGTAAAGACAATCACCAATTTTCTCTCAATCTCCTCCATCTCTCACCATTCAATCCTCCAAATTGAATCCAGGCCTCTCAATGCCATCCCTGTGCATTTCTACAGCCAGGAAATCTATAAATACAGCCTCATTCAACAAAGAAAGGATCCAGATGATCTAACTTATGCACTCTTACTCTACAAGAATTCAAGCATCAAGCAATCAAGTTTTCATATCATGGCTGCCTCCTGTAGCTTCATTTGTCAATTTCCATGTCAATCCATGCTAATTTAGTTTATTTATCATCTAGTCTTTATCATATTAGTTCCATATCATTGCATCAACATCATTTCCATTCTTTAGATTTTCATTTTAACAGTTAATAGTGTTATTTAAATATGAGAGCACATAACTTAATAAATCTTTAAAGATATGAGACAATGAGACTATTTCAATTGGTTATTAGCTTAATCTTTGATGCAATATTTCATTAAGAAGTGTCTTTTGTGCTTTACACCTTATTCACACTTAAAGGTTTCATAGTGTTTTATTAAATTTTTTTTCCTTAATCAAGTTTCAAAGTCAAACCAATTACAATTGAAACATAGGCGGAGTGTATACAACATAAAGTTTTCTGTATGTATCAAAATTCAATTTTTTTTAGTGGATCAAGGACATCAATACCTAGCCTGAACATATTTTTTAAAATTTTATTTTGATAATATGCTATTTTTCCACATGTGCAAAACAAAGAGCTTGATTTTCAATGAAAAACCTATGTTTAATAAAACTAAAAAAACACATACATTATAAAACCATAAAATATTAAAATTATTTTTGTTGGATAGCTCATTCTGAGGAATACCATGATCATTTGAAATAAATTTGAAATGAATTTATTTGATACCAAAAAGATAAATCAAAAATGACTTTTTATCAGCATTTTGATAGGTGTAAAAGAGACTTTATTGTAGGTATGGTTTAAAACTAGCGGGGTTCTATCCAAGGGGGTTTGATTCTAGGTGGTTTGATCAAAACCTCTTCAATTTAAATCCTTTAAATAGAACTTTTTATGGCTTAAATCATAATATTCTCTAAAAATATTTGATTTTAGCATAACTCAGAATCTCCCAAAAATTGTAAACCAACTTTGTGTGATCACCCCAAGCCTTATTGAATATTTCAAAGTTCTTCAAGCTAACATGTTTTGTGAGGGTGACTCATTTTGTTCTCCGGATATATATATATATATATATATATATATATATATATATATATATATATATTATACACCTAAAAATGGTCTAGACAATCTAATTAATTAAATATGATTTATTTGATTAATTACCCTTAATTCTTCTACTAATTTTTTTTTTGATCGATAAAAGGTTATATTATTTTATTGATATGAAAATTGAAGAGAATACAAATACAAAGCTAGTACAACTTAAATGAAAGACCTTACAAAACCATATAAAAACCATGCTGACAACGAGACCCCAAACCCCCCAACATCAGCAAAAACCCAACCAGCCATAAGAAAATACCAAATTACATGTTAGCATACTTCAACCCAACAACCTCAGAGATCAATAACAGCTCAAGAGCTTGAAACTATTTTAAATCTGCCTTTGGACTGAGAACATAGGACCATTGCAAGTGATTTATTTTTCACCTTCTTTGATTTCTTTCCCACAACTATTTGCCACCCGTCCTCCACCCTTGCTGCCTCCTGTTGGCAATCTAGAAGAGGTTCTCGTGGGCTCCTCCAAACATCTACCTCACTGCAACAAGAATGTTTTTGCTATTAAAAAGCCATATGAACTCCACCCTTTAACTCCTTTAAGCTCATCTCACCTTTCTTTTCTCTGCCTTCAGGTGTTGCAACCCCATTTTTTGTTCTTTCTGAATCACTCTTCTCTACCACCGTTTCCTCCTGTATTGGGGTCACTTTCCCCTGCTGTGTCTCCTTCCTTCTAACCTCCTGTCCTGGGATCTTCCCATCCTACCTTGATCCCTCTCTTATCCGAGGCTCTTCTCCTACACTTGCCTTATTTTCCTCCACAATATGTTTAGGCTGTGGGTTCCCTTGTTTATCCCCCCGATTCTCCACCGTGTAGTGCTGGGCAGAGGCATCTTTCCACCAAAAAGCAGATTTTTTAGTTTTGGTTTTTGCATATTCAACTACCATATGGCCCGTTTGATGACATATTCTACACCTAAACGATATCCCTTCATAGTCCAAAGGCTGCACCCAACAACCCTTCAAATACTTCAACCGAATCTCCTCCAGAGGCACCTTGGACACATTCATTTCAACCAAGATTCTAGCATAAGTCGAATGTAAAAGATTTGAGGAATCCTCATCCACCATTAAAATGTTCCCCAGAGAGTTTCCAATAGCTTCTAAGCAAGAATCAAACTAGAACTACAATGGGAGATTGGGAAGTCTCACCCAAATGGGGATACACTCAAAAGTTTTAGTGGCTGGGTTGAAACCCGAATGCCATGGCTTTAACATAAAGATGTGTTTATCATTCCAGTCCCAATGAAAATCATAGAGGATCTTCTTTCTGTCCATTTCTTTTTCGAAAACGACAATAAAAAATCCCTTGGACATTGGATAGATCTGAACATACCCATCCAGAAGAGGTTTCCAAAATTTTGAGATCCATTGGTGGAGGTCAGTCAATCCTGGCTAGAACCCCCTAAACCTTCCAATCAGCTCCAACCAAGAAAAAACCTTTTCATTACTGATAAATTCTTGCTCCAGCTCCCCAGATAAATCCATCGTGATTGATTTTGACACTGGGTGGGAGTCTTGAACCCCTCCTTTCACCTCCTCAGGGCACTTGTTTTGGCTCGAAATCCGCTCATATCTAGGCTCTAATGGCTCCTTGCCCATGCCATTCCATCCCTTCTCTGAACTAGAAACTTCCTTACCCGCGCCAAACCTTCCCACTGCCGACAGTTTCTAATGCCCTTGCAGCTGTTCATTGATCCCTGTGGTTGGGGTGCCACCGCAGCTCACATCCTTCCTACACACATCTCCCTTCGCGCTGCCAACACCGCCAAAGCCAATGAAGCTGCTAGATGTTCCATCCACTTCAAACACGCTGAGCATCCTCTGCCAAACCTTAGCCTGGCGCAACAAATCCAACAAACCTTTCTCTATATCCATAGAGGGAAAATGCCCATTGGAGCCCGACATCTCAAAGAAGCTTAATTAAATTCTTCTACTATTAAATAAATAGAAATATTTATTTATATAGTTCACCTTTTATTTCTTCTATCTTTATTACATTATTTCTTCTTAATTAAATACACTAATTTATTTAATTATCATTAATAAATTCTTCTATTATCTTAATCACATCATCATCTAAATTAGATAAACAAGTTTTTGACTTTGTTTTATTTAATTATCACACTACCTCCATATTTATTTAATTAATAAATAGACTTCCATAGTTTTTTTATTAAATTAAATATCTTCTTGCCTAAATTGAATAAATTCAAATATTCAATGGAAATGCATTCTACAACTATCTCCTAATTTCACTCAAAATTTGCACAAATAAAATTAGATATTATGTCTAATTTATGTCTAAATTAATTGACTCAATCTTCACGGGAAAATTTGGAGACAAATTGAAGATAAATTTACAAGCAAACTCCTTCATCCTCTTCCATCAATTCTTCCTATCATCTTGCCTAGTGTTTTCATGGGGAGGAACAATTCCCAAAATCTTCTCAATCTTCTCAATATCTCACCATTCAATCCTCTAGATTAAATCCAAGCCTCTACTTTTCTACCCCTATGCAAATGTGCTACCGTGAAATCTATAAATACAACCTCATTCAATAGTAAATGGAACTATAATCCAAAATTTATGCAAACTTACTCTGCAGGAAAGAAATCAAGCAATCAAGTCTCAAGAATTTTTAGCAATAGTATTAGATTTCATATCACGGCTGTAGCTTTCATCAATTTTCATGTCAGAATAGATTACAGTAGCTTCTTTTATCATTTAGATATCATCATATAGGATTTCATCATTGTATCCAGTATCATTTCATTTTTTAGATTGGCATTTTAACAATCACAAAGCTTATCAAATCTGAGAGCCCTCTGTGATTTAATAAATCTTTGGAGATAGGAAACAATGAGACACTTTAAGTAGATTCTTGCTTTAGGATAGTTTATTTGTTGAATCTCTGATATAATGTTTCATTAAGAAGTGTTATTTTACTCATACTTATTTCACACTTACAATTTGGCACCCACCATGGGGCATAACCCCATATTTTCATTATTTTTCTTGGAAAAGTGTCGTATAGGATTCTGGCGTGTTCATTTTAGCGTGATCGAGAGATTTTTTGGTGCTTCCAATGAAAAATATAGCATTTTTGAGGTCTATTTTAGCGCTTCTGTATCCAAAATAGCACTTACACACTCTGTTTTAGCGCTTCTGAGATCTGTTTTAGCGCTTCTGTATCCAAAGGAGCACTTACAGACTCTACTTTAGCACTTCTAAGGTCTATTTTAATGCTTCTGTATCCAAATTAGTGCTTACAGACTCTGTTTTGGCACTTCTGCAAAATAGCACTTCTATAGTCTGTTTTAGCGCTTTCATAATCAATCTTAAAATGACCATATCTTGGTCATACGAAGGTCTTTTTTGGAACTTGTTTGTTTGAAATGGGGTAGAACTTCATAAGCTATGCAATGGTGTAGGTATTTCTCACCTTTTGTAGAGTTTAAATTTTCAATTTTACATTTAAAGTCAAATCACATTGTAACTTGGTCTAAGTTTTAGGGGTTTTATGCTTAATCATTCATCTAACCCTTACATCTTCTTATTTATTGATCTCATCTAAAAATTTTGAGAATTTATTTCAGGTTTTAAGAGGAATACAGAGTATTGAATTGAAAAAAATTAAAATTTGATATCCATTGCAATAGTGTTTTCAAACACTCATGAGAAAATAACCCATCCTATGTTATTTTTCATTCATGATTTAGGACCAATTAGCATTACTTTGGGCTTAAAATTAAAAATCTACACAAGTTTTGTCAAAGTTGGTTAAAAAGAATATTAGAAACTCACTGGTTTTTGGATTTTGATTAAAGTGAACCAATCCTAGGGAAGTCATCATACATTGCTATCTCGGTTAAAATTAACATCATGTCTTTTGTGAAGCAATATCTTCACGTAGAATAGCAAACTATCATTTGGACTTTAAAACTGAACATTGTTTACTGTGATTGTGAGGTGATAGGCTTATGCTCTCCCCTTTACTAGGTGATCAAAGTGCCAGACTCACCCTTTCTTTTTTCATGTAATTTTATGATTTTGTTAAAACCTTTAGAAGGTCTGCCGTAGTGGGAAAAAGTACTCACCCTACGGGAATGACCTAAGTGGGAATTCCTAAAGCCAAGGATTCCAACCCACTATAATCAAAAGTGAGTTGTTGATGAAATTCCAACTCGATGGAAGTGTGCAAGATAACCATCCCCAAAATCTTTGTTCTAAAGATTGAGAGGTCTCCTAAGGGAGTTTATCATTTTCCGCTTTGAACAAAAACCCTATCTACAAACCATAGTGTAGAATCCAGCTGAGTTAGTAACCAAACATTGTAATATGCCCCCAAGACACTCACCATATAATTTACAAGAACCATTTGCACAAGGGATCAAGAAATATAACTTTGAGTATGCACCTAGAAAAGACAAAAAAATGGGCACCCTCTAGGGGGTGACACGACTATGTGAGTCGACGCAATTTTAAGATGTGGGTTATTGAGTATAACGATGAAATTTTTGACCTTAAGAGTGAGTCTGTTTGAAGTGTATTTCTTTGTCAAAAACCAATGGAAATCAAGAAGGATCATGTTTGATTCTTAAACATACACTTGTTTAGATTCTACGACTTAAAAAAATAATTATTTTACAAATGTTGGCTGTGTTTTCAAAACATTAATTCAGATAAGATCATCCTCAAAACACAAAGAAAACAAGAAAACAAAAAGCTATTGGAAACCCCTGTTAGATAGTTAACATCAAAATTTGGACTTTTATCAGAGCATAAACTTTCCTAAATCAAAATAGAGTGTTAAACCTGCATAAATTGGACTTTCCAAATGAATTTATTCAAATCAAACCAAGATATTGCATCCAAACGTGTCAATCAAACACATTTGATTAGTAAGTTAATTTTTAGGATCAATCATCCTAGATAAAAGAAACGAAACCGTATAATAAAACTTATCAACTTAGTATAATCAATAGAATCTATCATTCTATTTGACTTGAGTTAATATCCTTGACACTATACCAAACCTAGATAAAAAATTTATTGAAAACAATAACGTTCGTATGTCCATTTTAACAAGGCCACAAAGACTAAAAATTGAAAGAACAACAAATTGAATCTGAAACCACCATGGCTGAAATAGATGAGGATCAATTGAATGCTTTAGATCATCAAATGAAAAACCTTCAACAAAAAATATAGGATATGCAAAGGGAAACAACCACAAAGAGATGTTTGGTGCAAGACATTTGTTCTTATTCCTCTAACAAAAATCTCAACATGACACCCTCTTCACCAAAAGCTACATCATCCAAGTTCAATATCTTTGAATTTTTGAAAAAATCAAATCAGAAGCCTAAATCTAAGTCCTCAAACACAAATGATATTGAGAAATCCTATCATGTTATGCATTTATCTCCATCCATGATAAGACAAAATAAACCTCAAGATTCTTTCACTCAAATTAACAATTCCATCCAAGCATCCTCTTCTATCATATCTTCAACATCCAATAATTCATGTCAATCTCTTAATCCAAAGCATGCTAGAATAAACTCCCCTACACAAAGATTAAAATATTCTTTCCAATCCATCCAATGATATCAACATTCCAAAAATTCTTCCAATATTTGATCAAGATCCCATTTCTCAAGAATCTTATGATGATTCCCTCCTTTCACTTTTCATCCAAAATAATTCCCTTCCATCTCAAGAGACAAATATCCTTCTAAGTTCTTCGACATCATCTAATCAATCCATACCATCTCATGATTCTATTGCATCACAAGGGAATGATAGTTCTTCCATCCTATCTAATGATGTCTTACCAACTGATGATCAATACATGCTATCTAGAAAATCTCATAATTCCCTTCCTCATCAAGATCAAGATATGCTTCCATTCAAAGATACCCTTTCATCCCATGAAGATGTTTATCCTTCTTATGATCAAGATATTCCTTTCATACCACTTCATAATGATTCCATACTTAATAAAGGGCATCCTACTCCATCTCATACACCTCATGATTCTTTTCCAAGTCAAGATCAAAACACCCCATCATCCCCATGTCAAGAGCCTATCACACCTATTCAATATATCCATGAACCCCACACCTATAAATTTGGATCCTCAACCTTTATCCATTCCGGTTTACTTCCAACACCTATCCTCTCATCCATATCATATCCTCCCCAAAATGGACTCACATCTTGTTTCATAAACAATACATATCCCAGTGGTAAACACATATGCCAAAGTATGAATTACGAAGGAAAAGGATTAGGCATGAGCAAGGTATCCTAGAAAAAGTTTTGTTCAAAGAAACCCATATCACCACAGACCTGATTATATGCCTAAGTATCCTAGTTCATCAAACCTTCCATCCATCCTAGGTCCTTATTCTAGTCCACCAAACATTCCATCTATCCTAGGTCTTCATCCTAGTCCATCAAACCTTCCCGCTATTTTAGGTCCATATCTATTGCTCAAGAACAACAAAGGCACAAATCCTTGATGCCATTTCAAAATTCTGCCCACATTAACTCATCCATAATAAATCCATATCATTCATCTCAATCCACCCATCCCATTTCTCTTGGAAGAAATTTGGGTTCCAAATATCAAAATACACATGTATCAAAGGATCAACATGTCTCCTCGAAGAGACATGCAAAAATAAAAGAAAAATTGATCCAAAATCAAAAGAAAATTTCGAAAGGCCACAAAGGCCCATCAAAGCAAAAAGGAAATTTTCAAAGACCACAAAGGTCCATAAATCAGAAAGAAAAATGTCAAAGGCCACAAAATCCCACAAAGAAAAAATCAAATTCAAAAGTCACGTGGATTCCTAAAAGTCTAATAGAAGCAATAAAATATAAATTGGCATCCAAATTTTCTAATCCAAAAGCTTCCTCAAATTTTCCATCTAATAACCTATCACCTTCCAAAACCATTTTTCCTCCATCACTCCACCACCCTTCAAGGTGTGTGCCAATGTTGATCTTTACATCCTTTCCATATATCCTTCCATCATTTCCATCCTATCCATTATCCAACAATCATCCCCCATCATTCTCCCTTAATCCAAACCTTTGCATAAGTTCTTAGATTCTTCAATAATATCATTAATCTACCAACATTTAGGCATCTAATTCCCATTTCCATGGTTTATTAGAGGGATATTTGGTTGTGAAACTTGATGCTTAAGTCCTTCCTCCATCTCCCTATCATCCATATCTTATCTTCTAGATTCCTCTTGCACTCTACACTTAGGGAAAAGTTTTGTCCATCTTACCATTCATGGTCATTATCCTTTCTATTCTCATTCCTTACTTTTCCACCTTTGATCTTGACAAGGTTAAGGATATTATTGAACATCATATATCTTATCCTATACACTTTATCCATATCTTCCATACCATATCTTTCATCTTATCCATATTCCATCATTCTTACTAAATACATCCTTTCTTCCTTTCCTTGGTCTTGATGAGGAATAAGGGAAAAATACTTGGGCCTTGTGTCTATATCTTATCTAGTTGATCTTGGTCATCCCATTCATTATTTTTATCCTTGCTTTCTTCCATTCCAAATTTCCTACCTTATCAAAATCCATGTCACCATGTCCCTTTGTAACCTTGAATCTTATCATGCAAATCATATTTGAGCCTAGCTATAAAACATTATCCAATCCTCATATCTTTTGTGAATCAATCATCAACAATCATCAATATTATCATACTTAGAGGAATTTATTTATCCTAAGTAGTTATCATCATCATGCCTTATGGAATCAATCATTCCTGGCATCTTAATCAATCAACCATTATCATCTTTTGACAAGAGATATGTTGCTTGTGTGACATGTTTTGCAGTGAATCTTCCATGTTGATCTATCATTTATCCATGGTTGCATTACCCCTATTTTAGGGAATCTTGTTCCTTCATCAGGCATATCATCTCATTTCATCTCAAATATCTTGAAAAATATAAAAAAAACATAAAATCTAAAAAAGGTGCAATAAAATATCAAGTACATATCATTGCAATGTGGTCATGTCTCACCCTAGCTTAAAGGCTACATCCACAAATCACTGGGGGAAATAAAAAAAATGATCAAAATACAACCCAACATGGAACATCAATCACCATTAGAAACACTTCAAACATCCGTATCACATTAGAAAATGCAAAAAAACAAGTCAAAAAAGTTAGTCTCAAAAAGTCAAAACAAAAACATGAGTTTGTGTCAGTCGAACTACATGGTCTCTATGTGTATAGCGTAGGAAAGGATAATATTTGATCAGCCCCCAAGGCTCCTAGGATAGGTCTTTAGGTTAGGTTTGGTCCAATCTTGGAAAACAACAAAAATATCGGAAAATCAAAATCCAAAAGGGATGATCTAATCTGAATAATGATTGAAATACTTTAAGAAAAGGTTAGATAAATGTACTTTGATCATTATTATAATTTATTTGGAGAAAATCAATGATGTATTGAACAAAAGAAGCTAAGAAGAAGAATGGTATTTTATTTGTTTGTTGTCTGTGAATTAGTCATTATTATAGTTGGAATTATCATGAGACATGCTCTAAAAAGTATCATTGATGACATACCAATTCACATAAGAAAATGATTAATTCTTGTCTGTTTATGCAATAAATGCTCAGGTCATCTCAGTTTAATTATACCTTTTTGTTGTTCTTTCCCACATAGATAATGCAGTTCTCTAAGAGGTAGCCAAACTCTATCAAGGATGACTACAACAACTAGTGGCCAACTAACGAGGGTTAGTTAGAAACTGATTCTCTCCTACACTTTTGGCTCTGTAAGACCAAGGTGGGTAAACCTACATGTGTTCATAAGAATGTCATATAACTTGGTCAGAACACCCTCTGTATACAGATAACAATCCCTGCACGCTCAAGGGGATAGTCACCATTCTTGGTATTGGCATACCAAAGAATGACTATTGACACCAAAGAGCAACAGAATTGACCCACAAATCAATAAAGAAATACTTCCCGTAGGAAGACAAAGTTTTAACATGTGTTTATGTTCAGTAATTAGAGTACCACACTTAGAGATTACAGTATTATAACAAAGAGAAGGATGTAACTATTATTTAGTGCCTCGTCCACAAGGCAATGGAGTCATACAGAGTATAATTCTGATACTATGATCTTATCTTCATATAGCATTACTACCATGAGATATTTCAATATATTAAAATAGTACTTCTTCAAGCATCCTGAGCATATATAACCATGAACATGTAATTGAATTTTCAAGCATTTGATTAACTCCTCAAGTTAAAGTAAGAAAACTAACTACAATTCCAATTAAGTGTTGAAACTGAAAAGAGAAACCCTTAATAACTCGATTCATAATCCATGGCACAAACACAAGAGAGTAAACCATTTTAATTTTGTAGATT
Organism: Sequoiadendron giganteum; assembly: GCA_007115665.2. Lineage (NCBI taxonomy): Eukaryota > Viridiplantae > Streptophyta > Pinopsida > Cupressales > Cupressaceae > Sequoiadendron > Sequoiadendron giganteum. The sequence goes on from CM021105.1 coordinate 73,397,599, forward strand.
TGTTTCGATATCAGTAATTAAAAAAGAATAATATGCTAACTGTATACAAATCCTTACTTGGGATGATTTCCTAAACAATAATGCTCATAACACTTCAACATTACAGTTGTCTGTACAGACTCGAAGATTTTGGACCCCAAAAATTTTTGACTCTCCAATGAGCCATGAAATCTCCCTTATATATCAGGAGAGCAACAAGCAACAGACTACATTGTTAGTACAAAACTGAATTTCAACCTAGAGTGAAATTCAAATTCACATTCCTTATCATTTGATAAAATCTTGTATGATCAAAGGAATCAAAATGGTTACACAGTAACCATTCAGATAACAAAATTTGGTGCAAAGCACTGGCACTTCCATGTCGACAAGAGGAAAAAACAAGAGCAAACATGTCCAACCAACCTACCACCAGTCACCATCAAGAGAACACACAGTGCTAGTATAGGTGATCACTTCAAGTTCGCGCTTGAGACAACGAGAGGGCCACCCTTCCCATACCAACCTTGCCAGCACAACTGCGAACAATGGGACCTGGTGCCAAAGTAGATACAAGTTCAACTGCCAGGACCTCCTCATCTACTCCCATGAGTTTTGTTAAGGTGGCCAAGTAACACCTATAATCAGAGTCGGTGTCGGATTCATCAGAATCCGATATGATCATTGGGGATGAACAATGCACTGGATTTTTTCTAGTATTTTTAGTACCCTGGGGTAGAGTGGGAGTAGTAGGCTTCACCATAGCTAGTGGCCTTTAGGCCCTTAGCCTCGCACTCATGCATTCAATTGATTTATCCATAAAGGAAACAAAGCCTTGCAACACACTGGAGAAAAACCCTCCTGCATATAGACACAAGAAACTGCAATGTTGATTGCACACAACTTAGTCGATATTTATAGAATGGCCAAGCATGTAGAGTACGATTGCTCGAAAGTAATTCAAGCACTCAAACAATTAGTGACCAAGATAACTATGAATACTTCCAGTAGGATGGCACCATTCGCATGCCAGAGAAAATCAGGAGGAGATCCTCTGGAAAATGAAAATTAGTGTGATCAATGATACTAGCAACAAAAAGGCATCATATGGCACTCAGACAAATCGCACACCCCCTTAATGAATTTGCACTACCGATTCCTGACACATAGGGAAAAATAAAATGTTGAGATCAAGTCAATGGATACTGACCATCCACCTCAACGCCTGAGAAAACATATCCAATCAAAACCCTCAAAAAACCAAATCCAAACCATACAGTGGGACCCACATAGCCTTATTGGTAGAAGAAGAAGATCCATGTGTCACACCCTCGGAGACCACACAACACTCTTTAGAATATTTACTCCGATTGTGCAAGGTGTGCGAGAAGCCATAATTAACCGTATTATTAATGACCATTTCCCCAAAGAGACGACCACACGTTACTGACATCACCTCGGGAAGAGATCCCACACATCAATTCACATCAGATGGTGACATCTCGCTAACCTTGCACCACTTTGGTGACGATAGCAGGAAAACCTGTGAGGTCGGCGAGAAATGGCCCAGATCTTTAATCATCGTTCAGACAGTTCAACAGACTTCAATCAAAACATCTAAGTGGGACCTCCGTTGAAACCCATGACAATATAGAGTATAAGCTGTGTTAGCAGAAAGACCGGTGAATTAGGTAAAAGGGGCCAGTAAAGTCATGACCCGAGAGGGATAAAACTTCACTTAAGTGACGAGCTACCCCTAGTAGTAAGTCATTGTTGAAACATAATGAGAGGGTTTGTAAAATTCAACACTTAAAAACACCAAGGATAACTTTGAAATCCCAAAACCCTAACTAGCATTATTTAGGAAATTGAAAGTCCCATCAATGGCTCCAACTGGGGATGGATGCCCCCTGTGGGCATAGCAATAATCTAGAATTGTTGGTTGCATAGACCAGATTACTCAATTACACAAGCTCTGTAATAGACATATTACCTTATTCTGTTCACTGGTTCTATGTGTGCAATTTGGTAGCCCCAGGCCACCTAACAAGAGAAACTAAGGTCTACCTCTATAAAAAACAAAATTCCCCTTTTTCTGATGAAAAAATAGCTTGCACCATTCTTTATCTAATGTTTCAAAACTTAGGAGATAACTATTATTTTTGAGAATACCCTGATGGCTACTTACACTCTGCCCTTGTACTGATCTAACCAATGCCTTGCCCCACCATTCTAAAAGCAACATATGACCATGGTAATACTTCACCTTGTCACCCTTTTGGTCATATTTCATAGAATGCAGGCTTAGTTGTACAAGGAAAGGGAAACTTTCATAACTCACCTGGTTTGTAGCATCATCTATTCTAGTATCATCAATTTTCATATTGAACTGAAAAGTGTCATATAGAATAGTATGTAAGATGTCCTTATTTCCATCACTCAACAAGGATGATACACAACATGAGGAAATTTTCTCCTGGAATACCTCCTTGAAGTTTAGTTACCACTCTATGAGATCAATCAATTGGGAGTACACCAGGACACTATAGAAGTTAACAGTGTGGGTAATATCATACTTTAGGGAATGTACAAACATATATTTATCCAACCACTCCATACATATCCTTTCTTGTATTTCTCCACTTATCTCCATAAGAAAACCCTCAGAGACAGGTTTAAAAGCATCAACTTCACTTTGACCAACTAAGATAGAGCGGTACATATAGGTTTCATTATACTCAACATTATCTGTTGAATATGTTGATTTATAAGTGAATAACTCAACACAATCTAGAAACCCCTTATTGACCACATAAAGGTCAGAGGGAAGTAACAAATCCATCTCCACTTTATATAAATAGTCAGGAAAGACCATAGTGCCAATGCATTCATCACAATATTGGCTACCTCCAATTGTACTCTTCTAATCATAGATGTCACCATCCTTAGATTGTTCACCATTTATACAACTTCCCTATTTCAGTGCTAATATATCTAAGGTACATTCCAGACATACATCATCTGACAATTCTTCCTCTACTTGGAGACAAACTTGGGGCTCTTCATTCTCATACAAATTTTGTAGAAATAACAGCTCTGATGCAGTCTCAGTACTGCAATCATTGCCCTTGAAATCATAATCACTAGCTTGCAAAAGAATCTTAGTGGTATGTGACTCATAATTAGGAATTAGGAAACACAATAGATGTCTCGTACAATCCTACATCATTTTGCCTTTCAATTTTGTCATTATTGATGCAAAAATTCTATAATGTGTGAGCACTACCTTTATTTTGTGTAGATGCATTCCTGGCCAATTCTTCAATCTCCATCCATTGAATCACTTGAGCCAAATTAGCAGGTTTCAATTCTTTTGGTAAGGAACTCAGTACTGATTCATATAGTTCACAAAATAAATCAAAGCACTCATAATCATTAGGTCTTTGATCTATAGGAATTTCTATTAAGATTCCCAAAAACCTCAGGAAAAACTCATACGATGATTCCTTCTCTTGCCGTCTCATATCATACAGTTCTGATACACAAGAAACCTGATCTTATTCACTCAAATTGGGCTGGGTTTCAACTTGGGTCTTATTATCATCAAACTGCATTCCTGGACTCATAATAGTTCTAGCAGTAATTTTACCATGAGCTTGTTGAATAACCGGCTCTGACATTCTATTAGTAGTGGTTAGGCTAAGATAATCAATACTTGCAGCTGAATACCTCTTCATCATTGAATATTTCATATTATTTTCAATTTCCATAGCCAGCTGGTATGCTTGATGCAAAGTAGTAGGCTGTTTATCCCTCAATAAAAAACTCATCCTCTTGTTGAAAGAACTCAGATTCACAACCAAGCTTTGAGCCTCATTTGGTCTTATTTCTTTAGGGATTTCCCTTAAAGCTCTTAAAAACTTGAGATTAAAATATGGGATTAATTCATCTTCCTATATGTGAATTCCCATAAATCCTTTTCTTAATGTGTTGGGATTGATTCTTTCACCAAATTGTTCCATAAAAGCTATCACCAACTGATTCCATGAGTTAACAGAAAAGGCAGGTAGATAGGAAAACCAATCTCTAGCATCTCCTTTTAAGGATTGCACAAATAGTTTCATGACAACATCCTCATGAATAATTTCATAATCACCCATTACATCTACAAAATGCTGTAAATGCTTAGAAGCCGATTATGTAACTTGCCCTGTATATTGAGGTAAATACTTCCTAATTTTCTTAGGAATTGAATTAGGGTAATTGTTGATACCACTAAACATAAAAGGCATATACCTTTGAGTTATAAAACTCCCCAAGGGGCTTAATACAATGTTTTCCTTTTGCATATTAATACCTAACCTTACACATGAGAGACTACTCAACAACATATAATTATCAGGCACTTCACTTGTTGTCTCAACTAGTATTTATTAATGACTGACAATAGCATTCCTTGCTTCTTGAGACTTTATGCAATACAAACATGTTTCATAAATTATTTCACTACCCAAATGTGGTAAGACCAACCATTATTCCTTATTTTATGCTTAACATATAGTTTGGAACCATTTCAACCTTTATCAAAAACACCCATTATCCCTAGAAGTAGTGAACTGTTTTAGTTTTGATGAAATACTTTGTATTTGTGTGTAGCATGTATCAACCTCCTTTCTAGACTAGAAATAGAACAACTCAGAAAGTATTATTTCATTCATTCACTGGTTCTTCAGACAAAGTCGCCACCTCCTTTCAGAGGATAGTATTTCAAAGCCTTGGATAATCCTATTTTCTGGGTTCTGTCAGATTCTTGAACAACAGATTTTGGATAGCTCCTCTAACCTCTCTCCTTTTTTTTTAAATTTCTCAGAAGTTCTCCCCAATAAAATCATCCTTCAATGAATAACTCTACAACTCCTAAATCCACCACACCAAAAACCATAGATCACAAGGGTATTAGGGTTATTTCGGACCATCTTTCTCCCCTTGAATTGAAAACAGTCACTATGTAAAGTTAGAACAACATATCATTTAATATGACTCTATAACAACACCATCTACAATCAAAGCTTCTAAGTACATTCCCAATAGAGTCGCCATTCTGTTGGTGTTCTTTCCCACATAGATAATGCAGTTCTTTAAGAGGTAGCCAACCTCTATCAAGGAGTACTGCAACAACTAGTGGCCAACTAACGAGAGTCAGTTAGAAACTGATTCTCTCCTAAAATTTTGGCTTTGTAAGACCAAGGTGGGTAAACCTACATGTGTTCATAAGAATGTCATATAACTTGGTTAGAACACCCTCTGTATATAGATAACAATCCCTACACGCTCAAGGGGATAGTCACCATTCTTGGTATTGGCATACTAGAGAATGACTATGGGCACCAAAGAGCAATGAAATTGACCCACAAATCAATAAGGAAATACTTCCCGTAGGAAGACAAAGTTTTAACATGTGTTTATGTTCAGTAATCGGAGTAGCACGCTTAGAGCTTACAGTATTATAACAAAGCGAAGGATGTTAGTGCCTCATCCACATGGCAATGAAGTCATACAGAGTATAATTCTGATACTGTGATCTTATCTTCATATAGCATTACTACCATGAGATATTTCAATACATTAAATAGTACTTCTTCAAGCATCTTGAGCATATATAACCATGAACATGTAATTGACTTGTCAAGCATTTGATTAAATCCTCAAGTTAAAGCAAGAAAACTAACTACACTTTCAATTAAGTGTTGAAACTGAAAAGAGAAACCCTTAATAACTCGATTCATAATCCATGGCACACACACAAGAGAGTAAAACATTTTAATTTTGTAGATTTTTTTTGATATCAGTAATTAAAAAGGCATAATATGCTAACTATATACAGATCCCTACTCAGGATGATTTCCTAAACAACAATGTTCATAACACTTCAACATTACAGTTGTCTATATAGACTCCAAGATTTTGGACCCCAAAATTTTTTGACTCTGCAATGAGCCATGAAATCTCCCTTATATATCAGGAAAGCAACAAGCAATAGGTTAAATTGTCAGTACAAAACTGAATTTCAACCTAAAGTGAAATTCAAATTCACATTCCTTATCATTTGATAAAATCTTGTATGATCAAAGAAATCAAAACGGTTACATAGTAACCAGTCGGATAACAAAATTTCGTGCAAAGCACGCGCATGTCCACATCCACAAGAGGGAAAAACGAGAAAACACATCCAACCAACCTACCACCATTCATCATCAAGAGAACACAAGGCCCCGGTACAGGCGACCACTTTGAATCCGTGCCTGAGACAATGAGAGGGCCGCCCTTCCCATACCAACCTTGCTAGCACAACCGTGAACAATCGGACCTGGTGCCAAAGAAGATACAAGCTCAACTACCAGGACCTCCTCATCTACTCCCATGAGCTCTGTTAAGGTGGTTAAGTAACACCTATAGTCAGAGTCAGTGTCGAATTCATTAGAATCTGATATGATCACCGGGGATGAACAGTGCCCTGGCTTTTTTCTAGTATTTTTAGTACCCTGGGGCACAGTGGGAGTAGTAGGCTTCACCATAGTTGGTGGCCTTTGGGCCCTTAACCTCACACTCTTGCATTCAATTGATTTATCCATAAAGGAAACATAGCCTTGCAACACATTGGAGAAACCCTCTTGCATATAGACACAAGAAACTGCAATGTTGATTGCACACAACTTAGTTGGCATTTATAGAATGGCCAAGCATGCAGAGTACGATTGCTCGAAAGTAATTCAAGCACCCAAACAATTAGTGACCAAGATAACCATGAATGATTCCAGTAGGATGGCACCATTCACATGCTGGAGAAAATTAGGAGGAGATCCTCTAGAAAATGAAAATTAGTGTGATCAATGATACTAGCAACAACAAGGCATCATATGCCACTCAGACAAATCGCACACCCCCTTAATGAATTTGCACCACTGGTTCGGGAAATGTAGGGAAAAATAGAAGGTTGAGATCAAGTCAATGGATACTGACCATCCACCTCAATGCTTGAGAAAACATATCCAATCAAAACCCTCAAAAAAGAAAATCTGAACCATATAGTGGGACCCACATAGTGTTATTGGCAGAAGAAGAAGAGCCACGTGTCACACCCTCACAGACCATGCAACACTCCTCAGAATATTTACTCCAATCGTGCAAGGTGTGCAAGAAGCCATAATTAACCCTATTATTAATGACCATCGCCCTGAAGAGACAACCACACGTCACTGCCATCACCTTGGGAAGAGATCCCACACATCAGTTCATGCCAGATGGCGACATCTCGCTAACCTCGCACCACTTTGGTGATGATAGCAGGAAAACCTGCGAGGTCGATGAGAAATGGACTAGATCTTTAAGTATCGATCAGACGGTTCAATAGACTTCAGTCAAAACATCTAAGTGGGACTCGCGTTGAAACCCCTAACGGTATAGAGTATAAGCTTTCTTGGCAGAAAGACTAGTGAATCAGGTAAAAGGGGCTGGTAAAGTCACAAACCGAGAGGGATAAAAATTCACTTAAGTGATCGGCTACCCTTGGAAGTAAGTCACTGTTGAAACATAACAAGAGGGTTTGTAAAATTCGACACTTAAAAACACCAAGGATAACTTTGAAATCCCAGAACCCTAACTAGCATTATTTAGGAAATTGAAAGTCCCATCATACCTCACTACTTGTGTTCACTTGCAATATCAAAAATCATGGAAGTTATACTTAGGTCATCATGGTCTAACTCATACCATCGATGCTTGTACTCACTTTCAACATTTGAAAAGGCTCAATGCTGATTAAAAATACATATAAAAGGACTGTTAAGATGCCAATGTTTGCATGTAGTTTTGCATGGTTAAATTAGATTGCATTTATGTTAGTTTTGCATTTGTAGAATAATTTATTCCAAAGGCTAGTGAATCAATAACATGGTGGAGCAATTATAAAATCTCTGATTGAATAATTGTACATCATCAAGTTTCAGTACATTAATCAATCTTATACTGGGGCATATCAATCAAATTTGATAAACCACATCGACTAATGATAACTATATCAGCTTGGACCAGATGCGGAATCATGTCCCACATCTTTGGGAAGAACTCTAAAATCCTCCTATGATCATAACATATCACAAATCAACAATATTATCAATCAATCAAAAATCAATCAGCCTATCAATCTAATCATCTCTGGTGAGACTTTGATCAAATCTCATGAGTGACTATCATTGAACCTCGCCTATCATGAGGTCAATCAATCAATCTATTATTGAACCTTGCCTATCATGAGGTCAATTAATCAATCTATCATTGATCCTCGCCTATCATGAGGTCAATCATCAATCTATCATTGATCCTCATTTATCATGAGGTCAATCAATCAATCAATCATTGAATCTCACCTATCTTGAGATCAATAATTTTCTAATCTATTAGGATCATCAATCAATATCGAATCAAAGGCTGACATGATAAAAAATTATCAAACATAGGGAGGCTTAATAAAAATTCATCTAGGGCCAAAATTTCTACATTTTTAATCAGGAGATAAATTATTTCACCAACGAATCTCCATCAAAACTTCATCAAATCATCGAAAAATCATCAAAAAAATTGAAAAATTCTGAAAAATCCAAAAAAATAAATAAAAATCATAAATTTAGCTCCTCATGGGGCATATTATCATTAATCACTGAAAATCAATGCTAGGGCATACTGAATTTTTTTCGTCGATACTAGTAGCAACAACAAATTTTTATTTGAAGCAATGTGTAAACACATCACTTCAAAGAGGGGAAAAATGTATACACCTAAAAAATGGTCTGGACAATCTAATTAATTAAATACGACTTATTTGATTAATTAACCTAAATTCTTCTACTATTAAATACATTGAAATATTAATTTATATAGTTCACCTTTTATTTCTTCTATCTTTATTACATTATTTCTTCTTAATTAAATAAACAAATTTATTTAACTATCATTATTAAATTCTTCTATTATATTAATCACATCATCATCTAAATTAAATAAACAAATTTCTGACTTTGTTTTATTTAATTATCACACTTCCTCCATATTTATTTAATTAATAAATATACTTATATAGTTTGTTTTATTAAATTAAATATCTTCTTGCCTAAATTGAATAAATCTAAATATTCAATGGAAATGCATTCTACAACTATTTCCTATTTTTACTCAAAAGTTGCACAAATCAAATTAGATATTATATTTCTAATTTATGTCTAAATTAATTAACTCAATATTCACGCACAAATTCAGAGACAGATTAAAGATAAATTTAGAGGAAAACTCCTTCATCCCCTTCTATCAATTCTTCCTATCATCTTTCCTGGTGTTTTCATGGGGAGGAAAAATTCCCAAAATATTTTGAATCTTCTCAATCTCTCACAATTCAATCCCCCAGATTGAATCCAAGCCTCTACTTTGCTTCCCCTATGCAAATGTTTTGTCGGGAAATCTATAAATACAACCTCATTCAACAGTAAATGGATCTAGAATCCCAAATTTATGCAAACTTACTCTACAAGAAAGCAATCAAGCAATCAAGTTTGAAGTATTTTTAGCAATAGCATTAGATTTCATATCACGGTTGTAGATTTCATCAGTTTTCATGTTAGAATAGATTGCAATAGCTTCTTTTATCATTTAGATATCAACATATAGGATTTCATCATTGTATCCAGTATCATTCTGTTCTTTAGATTGGCATTTTAATAGTCACAAATCTTATCAAATCTGAGAGCCCTCTGCGATTTAATAAACCTTTGGAGATAGGAAACAATCAGATGATTTCAGTAGATTCTTTCTTTAGCATAGTTTATTTGTTGAATCTTTGATATAATGTTTCATTAAGATGTGTTATTTTACTCATACTTATATCACACTTATATATATATATGTGTGTGTGTGTGTGTGTGTGTGTGTGTGTGTAGAACATCTCTTTGATAACATGAAGTGTGGCATGTGTGAAAAATGATAAGGGTGTGAAGGATTGTGTAATAAGAGACAAAGAAGAAAGTGGAGTCAATTGTCAAGAAGTAGTCTATATTGCATAAGTTGTGCAAGGAAAGCGGACAGAAGATCCTTGACCAGATCTGCTACAGAAAAATATTGTGCTCTTAACTGGAACTGACTTCATGCATATGTAGATGCAACTTCATCAGTTCATGTTTTGTCTATTTTTTCAGGAAATGTTTTTGTATTAATCGGGTAGTGAGTCCACCAATAGTGAGCCTTAATTGTAGTGAGCATTTTGGCAGCTAGCCCTTGTAAAAATCACCTTAACTGGTGCTCTATAATTGAGAATTAGCATTCTCTGTGGTTTTTCCCATCTTTGGTTTCCACGTAAATTTTGGTGTCCATTGTGCATGGTGTTGTTAAGTTCTTTCATGTTCATATATGTTTTAATTATTATCTGATTGATTTAAGATTGCTTCAAATTAATTAAAGAAAGGAAAATTGTTTTGTGATAACTGATTCCCCCACTCTTAGTTATTGTGACTGTTCAATAGTTGGTATCAAATCCGGGTCCCTTGTAGATAGAGCTTAACTGCTTGAGGGAGATATTGGCAGTTTGAAAAAAATGATAGGAGATTATTACTTTGATGAAGAATTGAAGACAATATTAAGTGATATGGAAAGTACATAATCTAAAAATGAGGAATTGAAAGAAAACATCAAGGAGGAAAATGCTTGCATCTCAAAGCTAAAAAAACAAATGCAGAAATGCAAAGCAAGACATAGAGAAGTCAATGATGAATTAAAGGATTCAAAGGAAAGTGATGTGAATCTAAAGCCAGGATTGGATGAATGCAAGAAGACAAAATAAAATCTCAAAGATACCATCAAACAAAAAATGGAAGAATGGAAGAAGACTAAAGAAAATCTCTAGAATAAAATCAAACATAAACTAGAAGAAAATGAGAAGTTAGATCAAGAGTTAAGAAGGGTAAAAATAGAAGCAAGAGTATGTGAAAGTAGCATAATTTTGGATAGAATTTTGTCCCTACACAAATTTTAGAAGGATAAGGGAGGACTTGGATTTCTCAGGGGAAAGATTGAATCAGAATACCAAGGGTAAAGACAAAGCAGTTGAAGTTGAAGCAAGATCTGCTATAACAAGAAAGCTATAAAACTCTAGAACATAGATAAAAAGACCTCCAGTCAAGCAACCAAATGCTAGAAGTTACTTATCATTTAACGGTTACTATTTTCTCTGCAAAATTTTTGGACATAAGGCTGTAGAGTGTATAAGCAAGAAGAAACTAAGTATTCAATGCTTTAACTGTCACAAGTTTGGTCACAAAGCAAGTCATTAAACAAGTCATTTATCTAACCCGACTAGAAGGAATGGAATGAATAATATATTTCATGGTTATTTCTACTTATTCCATGGTTATGGTCACAAAGCTAATCAGTGTAGATATAGGGTTCACTCAATTAATTCAGGGCAAAGATGCTACAAGTGCAATAAATCTAGAAATTATGATAACACATGTAGATATGTTGCTATGAAAAATTTTGAAAACAAAAAGAAGGTTGTAGAATCAGATGAATCTAAGGAGAAGACCATCATGGTTTGGAAGAAAAAGGAAATGAGTGTGGAGAGATCTTATGTGGTATCAGATCTCGGTACAAGATCTTTCAGAATATGAGCCAACTGCCTTGGCTCAGGGGGTGTTTTACAATGCATATCCTATTGGTTCCCCCTCTTTGAAGTAATATTGATGTGTGTTTGGCATGACTGTGCTAGACTTAGGTAGTGGTGTATGATGAAAATTAATCCGACTAATTGAAAAGTGAAGTAGAATTGTTGGCATCATTGATGAAAATTTTGGTAGTGAAATCATCATGAGAAATTAAGGATAAAAGATGGAGTTTCAAATCATTCCTCATAGTTTGCAAAGAAGAAGATGTTTTCATTGAGCAATAAAATATTGAAGAAGCTAAGCGTGATGATGGAATCCATGTTGATTTTCAGTGAATCAAGTGGTTGTATTCCATTGAGGCTGAAGGGAGTAGAGTTGGATGAATTTGATCATTGAAAGATGAAGGAAATGGAACTAGGATTGAAGACTATTGAATTGATGAATGTAAGTGCCCTGGGTATGGAGAGAATTCCCTTGGTTTGCTGACAAAGAATCTATCTTGCTCATGTTGAGTTGATTCAAGGATGGCAGTGTCATTTTGAACAAACCCTATCTGATCACTAAGGAAGCCATTGAAGCTATTACTAGATTGTGCAGAGTTGGTGACCTCCCTGGGAAGAAAATGGTGAAATACAAATATGTGGAGGAACTTATTGGTATAAAAAAAGACCCCTCATCTCTATTGATAAATAACATTGTTGATCCTATAGTAAGGTATGTTGCTTATGGTATCTCATACAAAATCTATTTCTAAAATTGTGAAGGTTCTACATCTTCTATTTTTGTGTATCTTGCACCTAAGATGGTGAAGGAAAATCAATAATTTGACCTGTGTAGATTGGTAATGGAAAAGATAATTGAGAATGTTAGAATGTCTTTGGTTGAGAGTTATCCCTTCTAGTTTTGGTATCTACTCATGTGTTTAGTATTCTACTTTATGAATTTGTTACCATCAAAGAAAAATATTAAGTGGAAGTCTGACATCCTTGTTGGAAAGCAACTTTACAGATATTTGGAATGTATGAAAGATAAAGAAAATGCATGCAAAGTTTATTTCTCATTCTTGTAGATAGATTTGTGTTCCAGTGTGATAGTGTCTAGTGCTACACCTATCAACCAGTTTGAAGAGGGTTCCTCCTCTGGTAAGAAGGAATTGGAGGTTTTCATTGGTGGTTCCCATCCAGAACCTAAAAGGAGGAAATTTAACACAAAATATGTCATCTCTATCTCAAAAGAGAAGGAGATGAAGAAGAGTCTCTGCCTGATACAAATGAATTTCGTTCCATGCTGGATGAGGGTGACATGAAAAGGATTTGTGAAATGTGGAGTGCATACTCTCTAGTCAGTAGGCCTAGAATTGAAGATTCCTTGGTTGATTATCTACTCAAAAAGGGTATTATTGTTTCTGACTCATTATTGGATGATCTGGTGGAAGTTGTGGAAGAAAGGTTGTTGTAGGTAGGATCTAATGGACATAAAATCCAAGCTATGATTGAAAGGTGTGTCACATCCAAACAAAAGTTATTGAAACACATTAGTGAGACAAGAGAATGCATTAAGGAGATATCTGACATCTATAAATATTGTCTCTGGTAGCTTGTTGCTATTTTTAGAATCAAAATTAAAGCTATTAAATCTGAATTGAATGATATTGGGAAGTGTTTCCACTTCAAAGATAAATATGAAAAACAAAGAATAAGAGTTGGTGAGCTGCAAGTTGAGTTATTGTCTACTCAAAGACAAAGGGAAGATTTGGTTAAAACTTTCTGGTTGGTCAAAGAAATTGTTGAGGTTCAGTTGGATCATCTCTTTGGGACACTTTTTGATGTAGTGAATTGTGAACAATAATGCCTATCTATGGACTGGTCATCTTCATTTGGGATGTTGCTTCTACAAGACAGTATGTGTGCCAGAATGGTTTCTATACTGCAAGCTTAGAAGAAGATTCTTCCAATTGTGAGAGAAAGGTACAATAAAATATTTCATGTGAAAAGTGTTATTTTTACTTGATTTTCTAAATGTTCTTATTTGGCCCTTTGCCTTTAATGGAAAAAATGGGGATAAAATGAAGAGAAAACAAAAAACAAAAAGAGGAATTGGATTACTTGACAAAGGGGGAGTGCTTGGAGTATTATGTTTACATTTTTTTGTGGTTTTGAGTTTTTTACTATTTTTCCATCAATGCCAAAGGGCGAGATTATTGAGAAGTTGTTGATTTGGCATTGTTGTCATTGATGCCAAAACCTAGGATCCAGAAGGTTGTGCTTTGGATGATATACAAAAATGATCTATCCTATCGTATGCTATAATGTTGCATTGTGTGGATGTTATCCTTGGCCTCAATATGGTAGTACTTATTTTTGGGACATTCGTGGAAGATAATTGATACAAAATAATGAGGACTAATATTTTGATATTAGTTGATGTGCCTAAAGCTTATTCTAGGTATCTTTTCTATCCGAACATTCATGTAGCATGTTACAAGTTTTGGTATGTCTAATTGTATTCCTCTAGTTGATACTAAAATTGATGGTGATCAAGATTTGGTCTTGGTTGTGGTGTTCATATCGGCTCTAGAATATATCTCATGTAATTCAAAGTTTTCCATCTTTTGGTAATAATGCGATATCTTATGTCTAAACTATTTATGGGTCCCATGGTAACGTGGTAATAAAATATTTATGTGCAACCTATCCTTTGGGTCTAGTGCTGGTGTGCCAAGCCTTATCGAATATTTCAAGGTTGTTCTTCAAGCTAACATGTTTTGCTAGGCCGACTCATTTTGTTCTCTAGGTATATATATGTGCGTGTGTAGAACATCTCTTTGGTACTAAACATGAAGTGTGGTATGTGCAAATAGTGATAAGGGTGTGAAGGATTTTGGAACACGAAATAGAGAAGGAAGTGATGGTAAGTGTCAAGAAGTAGTAGTTTGTATTGCAAAATTTGTGCAAGGAAAGTGGGCAAAAGATCCTTGACTAGATTTTCTACAAACATATATTGTGCTCTTATCTAGAACTAAATCCATGCATATGTAGATGCAAATTTAGTAGTTCATGTTTTGTTTACTTTCTAATTAGATGTTTTTGTATTAATCCGGTAGTGAGCCTACCAACAGTGAGCCTTACTTGCAATGAGCATTTTGGCAGTGAACCCTTGTAAAAATCACCTTAACTAGTGTCACCTTAACTAATGCTCTATAATTGAGAATTAGCATTCTTCATGGTTTTTCCCATTTCTGGTTTCCACGTAAATTCTGGTGTCCATTGTGCATCGTGTTTTTAAATTCTTTCATGTTCATATATGTTTTAATTATTATCTGATTGATTTAAGATTGCTCCAGATTAATTAAAGAAAGGAAATGTGTTTTGTGATAACTGATTCCCCCCTTCTTAGTTATCCAGACTGTTCAACAATATTGACCCCAAATCTATAGATACCTTATGTATTTATGGGGAAGCCCCTTCTCCTTATTCATGGTGTAGTTTTATTTCATAAACATATGACTTGGAATAGGGTTTTCTGAGGAAATCTCTTATGTCCGAGGAGAAAACATAGGCTACTTTAAAGAAATTTCTCACAACAATAGTGTTAGAAAATTATTTAAAGTGGGGGAATACATCGATGATATATTTCAACATTCTGCATATTTCATGGTGTGATTTTTTTTCTTGTTATGCGTCCTTTTCTTGGTGGTGTCATTGGGTTTGATGTCCTCCAAGAGCATGATATTTCTAAGCGTACAACTTTCCCTTAGTGGTTTGATGTGAAGTGAGGCATCCCATAAGTGGAAATATATTAATATTGAATTTCCCTCTCTTGGAGACATTAGGCACAATGATCCCTAAGAAGAAGACCGCACATGAATGAAGCAAGATCCCCTTGAATAAAAACCTATAGATATAATGTTCATAAGTGTTTAGCATTGTGGTGCCTTATTGAAGTTGTCAGGAGGATAAATTTGATATGGTATGGGAGCCCAATATGATTCTCTCATTTTCCACCCCATTGGGATACTCACCTAGTGGATGGCTTGAGGTTCCACTACCCCAAAGTGAGCACACATGTTACATACAAACAACCACATTCCACATCATGTTGGGATGGTTGAAGCTTGATCCTTCATTTTCCTAGTCTTAGATAGTGTATGATTATGTATTTTTTTCATTGTTGCATACATAAGTATCTTGAATGTCTACTTTAGTGTGAGTTTGACATGGGGTCATACTCTCACTAAACTGGGGACAAAATGTAGTGTAGAAAAAAGTAACCCTTTGTCACAATTAAGTTGGGAATGAATAATTAATAATAAAATGGAATTAATGGTGCCTTATTTGAGGTGTTGTAATGTGTTTCTTTACACTTTCACACTAATCTAGGGTTTTATTAATTAATTGAGGTTAATTTGAGCTGAATTGGCACGTTAAATTCAAATCCAAGCCTAATTAATTATAGATTCTGAGGGATAAAGCCCATCACTCTTAAATAATATTACACAACACTTAATTTTGCAAGGAATGTGTCCTAGGCTAGTGACCTAGGACCCATTGTAGATTGTCCATTATGAAAATGAGGAAAGTTTTGATTTGCATAATGGGGGGTGCTACGTCTGTTGGCTATTGGTACTCTCATACCCTATCCACGAGGTGCTAAAAAGCTCATGATCAATAATATTGTCAGGAGGTCAGAGCAAAAAGTGGCAGTCTCTCTAAGTTGTGTGTGCAAATGAATTGAAAATGATCCCTCCACCTCTATTTAAGCTAGAAAATTAGGCTTTTTTTTCTCTAATTTGAGGGGGAAATGGGATTTTCAATCCCTTCTATAATTTTTTGAACTATGAGGCCTATTTTAAGGTATTTTTCACACTTTTAAGCTTGTTTTCACATTGCAGAGCCCATTTTTGACACTTGCATCTGTGTTGAACCTTTTTCATGATCTTGACCCAAAAATTAAATTTTTTTCTTGATCTCTCAAAGGGAAATGTATGAACTTAATTCCTTCCATTTGGGCAACAATGAAGCATTTGAAAGATTAGGATTTTTTTAATTTTTGATCTAAAGAGAAGTGTAAATTCAAAAAGCATCAGTCTTTGAACCAATGTAATAGGTACCTCACTTCAAAGAGAGGCAAAATGTAGACACTTAAAATTGTTTTAACTGATATTGCACATCTGAATTTGATTACTAACATCATTTCATCCTAAATCACTTCTTTTCAACCATTTATTTAAATTGTTTTTATTATTTAACTAAATTCACCACTTTCTCATACTAATCAATGATGAATATTATTTGGCTAATTCATGCCCTTTCACACTAATTTTAATCTTAATTTAATTAGGTAATGCAAATTATTTAATTAAATTTCCTGTCTTCTCATTTAATTAAATAATTAAGTTATTATTCAGTTTAATTTCATTAAAACCCCTTTCATTAAATAAGTTAATTATTTAATGAGCACCCTAATTTCAATTATATTGCACAATTAAAACATTGTTTTAATTATCTAAATTGCTATTTTCTAGATCACCCTCTCACTTGCAAGGAAATAATCCCTTGGAATATTCCTCCATTTGAATGGGAATATCTTGTAAAAAACTTCCTAACAACTTAATTTTTAGGAAGTGTGTTGCTTTGAATGAATGAGAGCTATTGATTAAATCTTTGATCCTTGTCAACTTTAATCCTCATCCATGCCTTCACCTCTCATTAATTCTCATCCATTGATTGATCAAATCAATCTTGACCATTGATTCACCATTTTCTCCTATAAATACTTCTTATTTATATGAGAAAAGGACCCACTTCCATTTAAAAAAAATTATGCTACACATTTGCATACTCACTTTCATCCATCTTGTATCCATTTAGAATTTCATTCATTTTAGCTTAGTTTACATCAATTTTTATTAATATTCATTGGTTTAATTTGTTTAGATGCTTGTTTCAATCTAGGGATTGGGAAAGGGCTCACATTCCACATCAATGCAACACTAATCCCCAAATGGGATGAGGTTTTATGCATTTAACTAGTTTCCTTTATCTATTTCTTCATTTTTATGTTTAAATGGCTTCTTCGTTCTATGTTTTCAAGTATTTAATTAGGAGTATAGATTAAATAGTTATGTATTTTTTACAATCTATTGGATCTAACATGTGTTAATCATAAAATATTGCATCTCTCTAACAACATAATGGGAAGTTCAACGAGTGGGGGAACAATTTGTGCCTCACAGAATGAACTCCAATTTTTTTATAGAAAGTCATCTCTTCTTTGTGTTGGGAAAAAAAGATAGAAGGAAATGTGAATAATATATGAAAATGGTGATGCACCAAAGCTTTTACAACATTTCAAACCTTAACTTGTTTTCTATGAATATTATAATAGACATAGAATGCCACATACCCTTCATTGTTGGGAAGAGAATGAGCAATGTAAAGGCTAAGTAAAAGCACAATGTAGTATTTCAAATCTCCCTGTGAGAAGCATCCATTAAGGTCCGATCAAACGTAAGAAAATTTCTATAAGTTGACATAAATATCTAGAAATTGTAGAAAATGTCTCTCCTTTTATGAAATAATATGAAAAATAAGAACCTTTATAGAAAATGGAAAATTTCAAAAGACATAATTCAATTTTCAAAAAATATTATCCAACATAGAAGCTTATAGCATGGAAATTAGCTATCCGAACTATCAAAATAAGCTTAACACAATTGTTTAACATGAAAGAGAACATAAAGAAGGAACTTGACAAAGGCCTTAACATGCACAATTTTAATGATTTCTTCTAAATAAATCAAATTTTAATACCAAATGAGCTAAAACACAAAGGTCAGATGCCAATCCGATAATTTGAGTTAAAATATAATATGCCAGAGAATAGCAGTATTCTATAAAAACTTCTACTTATGAAAACATAAAAACTCCCTAACTAGATCTAACTAATCTGAAAAGATATTATAAGTAACTTCTTTCTTTTGAAAAAATGTTATTCAAAAACTAAAACTTTTTTGTTTCTATTGTTGCTCCATATTTATAGCCTAGAAGAAAAGAAACACCACCACCAATTATCTAGAAGCGAAACTACTAGATTCCTGCACTTGATAGCCCATGATCCGATCATAGATCTTGACTAGATCGCAATAATATTTTCTCATTAATTCCCAACTACCTCATTAATGTCCTTAGATATTTAGCAAATATTGCAATTGGAAAGAAACCAGATTCTAGAAAACAACCTAGCAAAATATGATCAATCGATCATAAAGATTGATGGTGCTAACTCAAAGGTCCCAACCTGAAAGAAAGAAAGATCCATCATGCTCTGACAAACTCCATTTGAAGAGGTTACTCCACAAAAACATAACCTACCCAAAGCAAAGAGATGATGTGTCGAGTGGGTGGGGAATCTTAGATTCATGAAAATGGCTTTAGAGAAAATTCTTGTTGAGTTGATACGTGCCCCGACTTGCTCTCGAAAGGAAGGTGATAAAAAAATTCGTGTGCCACAACATGGTGTATTGTCCACCTTTTAGAACAATATTTTTACTTTAAATACAAATCCAACTTGATGCTGAAAAATGTAAGAGCTAAAAACCAAAAAAGATTAAGGGAAATTTTTTCTTTACGGTTGTAGTGAATCATAGGGGGCCTTTGCTTGTGGAGGCATGAACCTAGAGCTCTGGAAATTCTTGGAGTTTGAGGAAGGTGGAATGCTGTACCTCCCAATCCAAATCAGTGGGCCAGATGAGAGTGTGAAGAATCTCATATGCTCAATCTAACTCAAATATTTCCTTAAAAGAAACAACCCAAAGCTTGATGAAATAACCTTGATATGGTAATATAGCCGAGAAAGGGGAAGGATCTCCTTCTCGATTTCATTAATAATGGGTGTCGAGCTTAAACCTAAGAGTATTGTGGAAGCCTAGGCCTTCTATCTAATTGTGTATGTGATTTTCTCAATTGAAAAAACTCCTCTGTCTAATGAGAAAAGGGTGGGTAATCCAAAGTTGAGAAAAATATTTAATTCCTTTTTATCTCATTAACATTCTTATTCAACACTGCTTGACACTCCTTGATTTTTGATGTGACCTTATGACAGTTGATGAATTCATCTTCCTTCCTTTAGGTGACCCTTTGATCAGGAATGCCCGCATCCCTTAAAACCTCTTCAGTAGCCTTGCATAATCTGGAAATAATATTTTTCAATTTTGCAGCCTGGGGAACATAAATTTGTAGAATTTGGTTGGCCATTGAGCCAACCTTTTCGTTAAATTCCTGAGCATCCCTTAAAAACTACAAGACTTTCCTTAGAGCAGCGATTGCGACCATAATCCTTTCCCAATGTGAGGATATCAATATTTTCAATGTTGGAAGGATCCCAAATCCTTACACTACAACCAATTCCTGATGGAATCGAGATTCCTTTTCTTTCATACTCTCCTCCATTTGGGTTTTCTTCTAGAGGGTGTTTTTTAGTTCAAAGTTCAACTTGTCAACCTCTTGATCATGAGCTTGTTAAACAAACTCGGTCTCTTGCTTTTCCTTTTTTGTTTCTGCTTGGGAATTTTTGTAGATCACCGAAAGCCTAAGATCATATGCTGTCTAATTCTTTCTACATGCTTTCTTGGATATGTTGGTACTTTGTGTTTTTATGGTGCTCAACAATAAGCTCAATTTTTAGCTTTTCAATCTCAGCGTAAATCTGAATTTGTTTATTTTGGGTCTCTTCAAGAAATTTAGTTGCTTCCCCTTGTTGATCCTATATTTGTCTTATACGAGCCATTTCAACATCTTTTCCCTTGATTTTTGTTTTCAACCTATTCACCATGTCCTTTATGTTTACCAACTCTACCTCACACTTCTTCAACTTCTTGTCCAGTCTCTCATAGTTGGTGTAGAACACTTTCTAGGTGGCCTTAGCCAAACCCACCTTGTCACGCATGTGAGTTTCACTTAAATCTAGACCCATAGATCTGATGTCATAGTCTTCCATCTACATTTCTCCTTTGGGATTAGATACAAGTAGTTTCATGGTAGTGATCAATAAGGAATTCTGCTCCTCATTGAAATAAGCCTCAATTTTCTTAGTAGTTAGTTGTGCAGTGAGTTTATTTGTTGCTTCTATTTTCTAGATTGTCAGGCCTACTTTGTTGCATCAAAATGACCTTGGAGACTCTATGGGGAGTTGATGCTTTGTCCTGCAATGGAGGCACCTGGAGGGAGACTAAATAGGGTGATGGAAAGAGAGGCTTCAGTTGTATTAGATTATACAGAGGAAAAGGGGAGCATTATCATAGAAAATGATGGAATACCTTATGGAGATTGAGCAAAGGGAAAACCCGTCAGAGTGAAAAGGGAAGCAGGTGGAAAGAGAGATGTTTGCTCGGGAGTGGATGGGCTCAGAGAAATTGGCAACATGGACATTTCAAATTTCTTAATGGATGACCTTGAAAGGGTGATTAAAGAATCAATCATAGTCAAAGTGGATGATGCTCATTCAACACATGGGGTTAATTCACAAGGTTGATTGTTGAAAATGGTTGGGGGTTCATTTAAAATGAAAAGATAGGAATCCACAGATGGAGGAATCTTTTCCATAGATGAGGGCAAAGGAGTAACTAGAGATGTAGAGGAAGAAAGAAGAGGGAGAAAAACTTACCTGGGCCGTTGAAGCTAAAAATCCTTGTGGAGTGGATTCCACTTCTTCTTCTCTTCTAACTAGCACACCAAGTCCACCTAGGTCTTGGACTCATATCATCTTTGCATGATCAAAAATGGAAGATTCTGATCCTTTGGTGATTGATCCCATTGAAACCTAGCTTTCGATAAACACAACAAAACTCTTTAGGGACCATCAACTTATTTTTCCTTTGTTTTGGGCACTGAAAGAGGACATAACCTATGAGCCCTTGTGCTTTGATCCTTTTCTTTTTCCTAGATCCTGAGGTTGGGAAGTATAGAGTGAAAGCTCCTCTTGTTCCACCTCATGATTGGTCTCAGGATTACTATCCTCGGTATCAACCTCCTTGTCATAAATCTCATCGAAATTTTCATCATGTGGATGGAGATTTCCATACATGGCATTGAGGCACCTCATTTCTTGTCGAAACCTCCAAAAATCTACTTTCTTTATCTCTGACTACCCTAGGTGTTTTAATTGGATGTTGAGGGAATTTCCCATCAAGAGGTTCTTCTGGTACTCCATAGTCTAGATGTAGAATTCAAGCCATGTTGTTTGGTTGAATGGTATATGAGCCAAGTCGATGTATAGTTCTAGCCTTTCTTCTGTCTAGTTTTTTCTCGACTCAAAATACTCCCAATTCTCATGCCTCAAAGTTGGGAGGTGCCTTATCAAGTTGTAATCTCATGTGTTGCAAATGAGAACTAGGCCCAAGTGCCCTAATTTGTTAGTAAGCACCTCCTCGGTCTTCTACTTTACCAGTGTTACTTGATTATTGGCAATAATGAGGGGAGTCAGAAAGAGTGTCGCCTTATGCATTCCAACACCATAAGTGTTGTCGGTAATGGTTGCCTGACGACATGCCTCCAAAGAAAAAACCCTATCTATTACAAACTTAGGGAGCTTGAAAGGCTCCTTGACAAAACCATGGAGTTTGATATAAGTGAAATAATCACCCAAGAAATAATCCACTGGTGTTTGTGAGCCTCTTATCAATTGCAAAAATTCAAGAAAAAAATGGTCCGAAGGGTGCAAGAACAAGTCGAAAAGTACTAGCCTCATGAAATGATCCAAAAAACAATAATAATCTCGTGTATTTGAAAGAACGTGGGTCTAGACCGAAATTGGCTTGTAGAAACACTTTACGTTGAACCTAAATAATGATAAAATTATCTCAAGAAATTCAAAATTTTGATACAATATTAAGTGAGCCAAGAAAGAAGAATACCTAAATTTACATTCAGTATCGTAGGTCCTCAATTGTTCTAGCATCCCCTCAGGCATTTCCTTAGAAAAATCAAAATAATTCTAGCTTTTTTCTTTCTTAAGCATGAAAGCCAAGCCCATTTGGAAAGGATGGCCCCATTCATCATCGGAAAATCCAAAAATACAAGGTAGCATTGAGTAAACACATTGTGTATCTTGCTTGAATTTTGTGTGTGCTAAAGGGAAGGGAAACTGGCCTCTTTCCATCCTTTGCTTTGTTTAATCATCATTAAATTGCAACTACTTAGTTCTTGTTCTCTATAACTCTTCCATTTCTTCTTAGTCGAAGCCCTTGACACCCTAGGTTGTAGGGATACACAACATGTCCTCGATGGCCATCACAGTAATTTAAAACCTTATCCTATTGTCATTAATCATGCTTATTTCCTTGTCAAACATTTTAGCACATGCATCTGCCAGCTTTGGAAATGGGTGTACTATTAGAGCTAGAAAAATATCACATTTTCCACTAGCCTTCACCCACCTATCTCCCATGTACCACAAGGATTCGCCACACCTTAATTTTAAGATCAATACAAATTGTTGAAATTTGTGTGATCGGGTCCATTTTATAATCCATGCTAACTAATAATCCCATAAACATGGACTTTGACATATAGGCATTCCTCTGGTCATTGTTGAGCAAGAGATTTTAAGCAACTAGTCCATATTGGGAATATCAACTGTAAGTCTTTCCGATCAATAATAACCTTTCATTTTAATAATTTCTGCATATTGGGAAGAGGTGAATAAAGTCACAACAATCAAAGACCTCGAAGTAAATAGGAGTAAATAATTAGAAGGATGATGCTTATCATTTCATTGATGAAAACCTATCGGCACGAGCAAGGTAATCAAAGTGAAGTTTTTAAATCACACCGAAGTTGTAAGTCATGTCAATAAAAACCTCATCGAAAAGAAACATATTTCATTTTGCCAATGAAGTAGGAGAACAACTATTAGAGAAACATGTACAACTGGAGTGAGTCCCTTAGATCTCATCGACCATATGGGTTACGCCAATGGAGTTTTTTGGGAAAAGTCACACCGAATTATCCCAATGAAGAAAGTGGTAGAGGAAATACATTGGGGAGACCAAATACATCAGAAGGAAATTCTATTATCTCAACAATGGTACATGTTAGCCTGATGGTAACATGGGATGGTCACAATTCATTGAAAAGAAACTAGACGATGAGTAAAAGGATTTCAAATGGTCGAGACCACCTTGACATCAGGAAAACCTTATGATTTTCTCCCTGAAATAATAAAAGTTGAAAAGTAGGAAGAGGGGCAATTGTATAACATCGATAAGAATATTTGATTGTCTTCCTGACTAAGAATGAGAATAAAAGGGACACTTCATAATGAAAGGAGATTCAGTTATGTCTTAGAGATCGATTATGAATGTATAAATAAATGTGGCATCAAATAAAACATATAGATCAATATGAGGTTATAAAGGTTTCACCGATACACTCTTCTTGTATCGCTTTTACATTTCAAAATTCAAAAAGACTATTGCATTCATGTCAAGTGGTAGACATTAATGGCTACATGAATGAAAATTATATAGACAAATTTGATTGAAAATGGATTGAACCAAGAGAATTTTCAGAAGTTGAAGCAAAGAAGGACAAAAGATTGAGCGAAAGTCATGGAATTCAGTGCTCCTAAAACATACAAGTAAGAATACAAAATACCCTTGTAATTGATAGATTATAATTCAATTCTTCTATCTTGTGGAGAAATAAGATGGAAAATGAAAAAAAAGAAGAAACAAGGGGAAAGTAGCTAGTCTAAAAGCAAGAAACAAAAAACTGAAATGGGGCAAGAACCAAAATTAAATGAAAGGAAACTAAACGAAGACCTCATTGATCAACTACCTGGTTCAAGGCCAAAATCGAGAAGGTTTTCATAATTAAGGGATGATGTGGAGAGATTAGAAGATAAATGAAAACATGTAGGAGATATGTGGACCCCCATTAGGGGATACAAATTGTTCATGTTTCACTATTCTTAGAGGAATAGATTTGAACCAGTCTGCAACCCTTGGAATCCCAATTTAGGAAAACTGGTTGTTCCAAATGTCTTTGTGAATGTAGAGCTCATAAGGCTTCTGGCCAAACATTATAAATTAGACCTTAAAGCCATTTGCAACTTTCAAGGTGAACCTTTCATACACATATCCGAAACTATGCTTTGTGAAGTTTTCAACCTAGATGACACATGCGACTAGTGCATAGTGCATGAGGATTTGGAAAAAGAGTACTGGAGAATGGATACTACCTACAAAGGATGGAGATTACCATTGAACAAACATATAAAATATTGAAACCTAGTACTGCTTGAGGAAGGTGACGAACTTGCTTCCCATGTTGATTTATTCGAGCCCTACCTGAAATACACTTAAACTTCTCAATGGGCCAAGTGATGGGAACATAGGTCTCTAAATTTATGTCTTTAGGGCCAATGGTGATCACTACAAACATACAATGCCACAATGTAAGACCTTTCAATTATGCTTCACACATTGCAAGAGGAATTGACTTAGGGCTAACAACTATGAAAAATGGTTCTCCCATAATACATTATTCCCCTCTCATGCACATGATACTATATTATGGACATGAATTAGGGATGTGGCTAGAGGAATTGGGAATTGCATAGTTGGATAAGGAGGATCAACCGTTACCAATACAATTATGGACCTCCATTTGGGACAATATATTTTCCAATTCTAATTATGCTTATTTTGAGGAATACTTTGTCAAGGCATTATATAGGTTTTACGGCCACCCTTGTAATTATTCATTTTTTGATGAAATAAAGAGATTTTTAAGGCCTAAGGATTTTAATGGACCACCAACTGTAGGTGAAAATTGGGGTGACTGGTATTTCTATATTGATTCCACTATGATTAGAGTTTATGGTTTTTAAGACACACCTTTCCTTCTACCCAAAATTGTGCTTCATAAGATTGCATATCAAGAGATTTCTAGTGAATTGGATTATTCCAATGTGAAGCTAAGTGCGTATGAAAAACAATCATTCATGCCTAGTACATTATGTTTTTGGGATTTTACTGTAGTGTCTAAAGAAGGATATAATTTTATTTTGGATAAATTGTCACACTTCATTATGAAGAAGGCTACACCAAGGAAGGGATCTGATCCCAAAGGTTTTATTGAATTTGCATGAAAGAAACCAAATTTAAGTGGATATGTTTGTAATACCCCTATGTTTTAGCTTCCTGTTCAAACAACATTCCTTGCTTTGTTTTATTTTTAGTCACTGTGATACTTTGCATACTTTATCATGTGTGTTATTTGATCACTATTTATAGAGTGATAGACTATTTGTGTGATACGGTGTATCTTATCCGATGCATTATTTGATATGCTTTAATTAGAGTACAATACTTGTTGCTTTAACATGTTTATTGTACATGAGATATTTGAGTATTATGAATGGTCAATTTTGATGAGTGTATTGGTGAAGGGGACGAGATCGCATCACTTGCTCTCGAGCGCCTTGTGATTTCGTGATTTCCTCTTCACGGTGTGTATTTTATGTTGCTTATATATATGATTCTTGATTATCTCATTTACAAATTTGCAGGTACAGGACATCGGCTCCACTTGGTTTCACAGGTTTGAGCATGTCGATCCAATGGTTAAGTTGAATGGGAGATAGTAGCTAGGTAACATGTGTCAAGTCTACACCCTAGTCACAGTGTGTCGTCAGTCATTTTTGTTGTGTCATTGGTTGCCTTGTTTTAATATTATTCAATTATGAAGGATTCTGGATTATGGAAATAAATGTTTAAAATTATTGCATTAAATAATGTTGATTTTTATTTAATTAAAAATAGACATTGTGATAGAAGCTATTTATGTAGTAAATTAAATTTAATCCATTGGGTTAATTTTTTTTATTAAGTGATTATATTGATTAATTAAATATGTTTATTTAGAAAGTTGAAAAAGGGAATTTAATTTAATTTGGGAATTAAATTTAAATTAGAAGTAATTAAATTCAATTTGGAATTAAATTGGAATTTGAAATTATATTGAGAAATTAACTTTGGTTGTTAAAAGATATTTGATTATTGCCACCATGAGATAGTTAAAATTAATGAAGAAGTTGAAAATTATTCACGGAGAAAATTTGGGATTTTGGTTAAAAAAGAGGAAAGCTTCTTCATGGGAGTGTGAGGATATTTTTTGGAAGATATTTTTGCAAAGGAATGGGAAATTAAAAAAAAACACAGAAGATTGTAGAGATTTCTTGGCTATAGGAAAAATAGAAGAATTATTTTATTATATTTGCTGTGAATTTGGATACGATTTTGGTGCTGTAAATATTGTGTTGCTAGGAGGAAGTTGTGGAAGCTTTGGAAGAGGCTCGACATCAAAACTTTAATTCTTCATAAGCTTCTTGATACAAGTTCTTTTCTTGTGAATTTAGATTTGTTTATAAACTTGTATTGTTGTAGTTAATTGTTGTGCTAGATCTATTAAGGAAAGTTAATTGTTTTAGATAAAGGAAATTTAAAGATTTTGTTATTTCCGTGAAGAAATTTAGAAAATATTAGTTACAGTAAAAACCAGAGAATATGAATTGTGATATTTAAGAAATTTATTAGATCTAAACTGTGAAACAAATCTAGAGGAAAACAAATTTAGATTTTTAGAAAATTAAACCTCTGTAGTAGAAAGGAAATTGTGAAACCTCTGTGTATTTTGCGGTGGAGAAATCCAGAAGATATTAGGAATTGATTGAAAACCTCTGTAAGAAATTAGTAGTTTCCTTATTGGTGTTTAAACTTGAGTAAGCTAATTAGAAAGTTTATTTTAAAATCCTTTGTGAATTTGGGTGTTCTCTGGATTTTTTTTATAATTTCACCTATAGGTGAATGTTTTGAAAATTTCCTCCAATTACTTATTATGTTGAAATTCTTTTATATATATTATATATATACATATATATGTATATATATACATACATATATAATATAAATATATATAATTTTTTTATTTTATTTAAAATTACGAAATCGCCGTGCGAAAAAATTTATTTCCGTCACTGTACGAAATTGCCATGTTTATAAAAAAATTTGAAATGGATAATTGGTAAAAGTCATTTTTTGTTTGTTGTGGAGGTGGGAGATTAAGCCCCACTACCCACATGTGTGATGGTGGGAAAAGTTCTGCCTATGAGGCAGTGCTCCCACCACATAGCGGGATCCGTTGCCCCATAGGGAGCACTGCCCCAACAAGGGAGGTAGTCGGGCTGTACTCTGTACAACCACACCCCTCTCTTTCTCCCATAGTTTTGTCTTTAAATTAAACTGCAAATAATGTTTCCGTCCGTTGGTTCTTGGATTCGTGGATTTCGATTACTGTGTATATTTTGTTTAACCTTAATAAATGTAATATATATTATATATATATATAATATAATATGTAAATATATGTATATATATATATTTGGAAATCATATTTTGGATATTTAAATTGATTTAAATAATTTTTTAGTTTGTAAAATAACTAATATATATATATACATTTAATATAAAAAATATATATATATATGCATTTAATATATATATATATAATTAAATATATATGGGTATATAAGTGTGATGTATATATTGCATGATTATATATATTTAATTATATATTTAATGATCTTTAAATAATTAGTTTCATACAATGAAAAATTGAAGGAATTATATATATTAGTTGGAAAATTGAAAGATATAATTTGTAGATTGATTTATGTTGCTTTTTAAAATAATCTAAAGATTTGATTTTATTGAAGAGGCAACTTATTGTTTTAATCAATTATTTTTTTAGGGAAATTGTTTTATTTACTGTGAAATGTATTTGAAAGGGAAATGGATTTAGTATATCCAAAAGTAGATTATTTCCTTGCTATTTCCTTAGATGATTATTTCCTCGGTGTTCATGATTGGGGAGATGGGTTAATTGTGTCTTTAATATGTAAGTCTTGTAGAGGGATCTAGAGGATGAGGGTTGTCGATTTGTTATGTCAACCAATTTTTTTCCCTTGGGTAGTGCATGGTGTCTTGTTGCCTCCAAGTGTTTCGAGTGAGTTTCATTAATATATGTTGCCTCCTAGAGTTGGAGTGGTTGTTTTGTCTAGTTTGTATGCACTTGGGATTCCCTTGGTGATTAGTTTTGTATGGTATGTTGTCTAGTAGAAGAGTGGCTTCTGTTAGGCACCGGAGCCCAAAGAGGTAAACTGGGTAACCTTCAGATGTGGTCTAATCAAGTGATAACTAAATTAATGTACTTAGAAGATTAGGTAGTATTTCACACTAATCAAGATAAATTAGCCTCACTCATAGACACAAGTGCTCGTTTAGGCTTGGGATGAGTGGGAATTCCTGGAATGGAAAGGTCATCTATCTTGTCCATATGAGAGGTATTTGATTTCCCATGAGGAATTATGGGGGTTGAGATTCAGTTGAGGTCAGTAGGATTACCGGAGCCTATAAAAATTCCCAAAGGAGATATCATGACGAGCTGTGTGATGAAACTCTGTCTAGGACTACAGTTGTTATTTGTTTTTATATGTATGGTTTTCTTAACATACTTGATCTATTTTATGTTTGGAAGCAATGTGACCATGTTGGAGTTAGAATTGTATAGTTCACTTGATTGGCTGTGTCAGTATGAGTTAGTATGAGTCATCTTATGGTTAGTGGTTGTAGAATTTGTCCATGTTATGTTGTTACTATCTCCTAGCATGGGGGCTGGGACTTCGGGTACCACTTGGTTGGGTGGAACATGCACCATACACCATTGGGTCCCCCTTTGATCATCAGTACTTAGTGGCGAGATATCCGATTGGAGAGCTCATGATTCTTATTATTTTATTTTAAATCATGTTATTTTACCCCTCATTTGTATTTGAGGTTGATTTATGTATATTGTAACACATTTTTATTATTGCCTCATTCTGGGAATGAGTGATGTAACCTTTTGATTAAGTTAATGAATATGGAGTTTGGTTGTATATCTCTTTATGTTATGTTGTATCTTTATTTTGTTTAAGTGCTCATTTATTATTGTCATTAAGTGCTATGGATGTATATTGAGGTATGTGTGGGTTTAAGTAATCTTGGTTACGTAGCCTTAGAGGTTCTTGTCAATTGTAGGTGAACATGTATGATCATTACTCTTTTAAATAAAAAAAATATTGTACGCTTAAGTAGTGATTTGCAATATACTTTAGGGTTACGTGGCAGGGCATTACAATGTTCATATACCATATCCTCATGATTATATCATCAGAAATATGGAAGAAACATAGGATGAATTGGCCATTGATACCTACAATAGAGAGATGGAACAAAAGATGAGGGAAATAAGAGAAGAAAAAATGTTGTACTCTTCTAGTGAGGAATCTTCTGATGAAAAGGAACCCCGAGGCCAACCTGATAAGATGGAACCAAGATAAGAATTGAAGAATATCAACCTCCAAATAGAGAGAAGGAAGTTGCAGAGTCATTTGATACAGATACTAGGAAATTGGCCTATAAATCCTTTGTCTTGGATGACTAGTTCATTAAGTCTCTTGAATTTAGATCTTTCTTTTACAAGCAAAAAGGAAAATCAATAAGGCACTCAATCAAAAACATCACACCCATCAATAAAAATAAGTTTCTTAGCACATTGAAGGTGGATGCAGAGAATGAGATGAAGAACATGAATCCAAAAAGATGAAGACAATTATTAGAGGAGTCTAGTATGATGATTTTCCCTGGTTTAGATTTAAATTTTGCTCTTGTTTTTGATAGTTTTATGCATAATAATTATACTAAGCATAAGCTCAATCTAGAAGGTGTGAAAAAAGTATACACTGAATCAAGATATAACCCTAATGAGAACTCTCTTACGATTTGGGCACTATATCCCCCAAATAAGAAATATGTGATTATTGATACTGAGAAGGCATTTTGTAATGTGAGGACACTAAAAGTAGGAGAGATTGATCCTTTAGTCATAGCTGAAATTGGCATAAATGTAGCCAAATTGAATAAATAACATATTCAAATGTTGATCAAGGAGCGGGATATGTACAAGTTGAACATTGAGAGAATGTTGAAAGAAAATGATTTCCTGAGAGACATAGTCAAGAACACATTCAAGGGATCTACTAGAATTTTGACTCAAGGAGAAGGTTCCCAATCAAAGGAAAAAAGTGAGGAATCATAAGTATGCACTCAAGTGACTAAAGCAAGATTTGATACACTTTCTATAATATTTCAAAAGAGGCATGCCAATTTGATGATTTGGATGGAAAAGTTCTAGGTGACCCATTCCAAGAGTCACACTGTTATTCAGGAACATAAGAGAATAAATGATAGAATTCAAGAAAAGATCTGAGAAATACAAAAGAGAGTGAATTCTAACACTGGATAAATTATAGCCCTTGAGGATATGATGGGGAAACACAAGGACTATTATAAGGAACTGCAAACGGATGCTAAAGAATTCATAGATGCTTCAAAGGAAGGGGTTCCTTCAATATTCAAAGATAATGGAGAATTGAAAGATTAGAGTGAATGGATGAAAAAATGTAGACTGATACTGCATGGAGCCTTGGAAGCAGTAAACAATGAGTATTCAACATTGGAGGAGGCCTGTGGGCATTTGGAGAAGATGATCATCATGGAGATAGCTATGGGGAATTTTGTAGAGGATGTTGATACACACTTGAGTCAGAAATATTTAGATCATATAACACAAGTTAATTTGTGGCTCATTAGAGCTTAATTGTTAATGTTTTATTGTTGTTAATTTCAAAAGACACTTATGAGGGGGTGTACACTCTTCAAGATATTTCTATATATGTTGAACATGTGATAATTGAAGAGATTATCATCACATCATTTTCATTTTTTAGAATAGGCATAATAAGAAGATAGATTGCACAATCTTTCCCATCTATTTCATATTAGAAACTTGTTATAATGCATATCATTTGAAGATTAATATAATGGAGAAGGTTACACATAAGTATTGATTTTATTTCAAGTGTTCAACTATTGTGTGGATTCACATGTTTACATGTTATTTGGATGTCTCAAAGTGGTTGTTTATGTTATTCAAAATGAATGTGTGGATATACATTTAATTTGTAAACATTTGCTGTAGTTGTGTGGTGTTGCTGATTGGTTAATAGGTTCTTGTTTGGATTAAAATCCTTTTCAAATATCATCTTCATTGGTTTCCCTTCACATCTAAATTAAATCCTTTCACAACTTCACAATAGCATAAGGGGATATCACTAGGACCACTAAGAAGAGTCTAAATAACCGACATATTTGCACATTTGCACAAAGTGCTAACATCCAAAGTGCCATACTATTTGAGTTAAGATGAAAAGTAGATCTACGTATCTCACAAAAACTTGTCTCCATAATCATCATCCACCTCTTCACTCCATTAACCCAAAAAAAGTAGGCACTGGTCATACCAAATTTATTTTAAAATTCCATAGGATCTTATTTAAACATTCATATTTCAAATCTTAACACTAGGAGTAGGAGTAGTCAGCAAGCCTTCATCTATTCCACACTTTATGCCATTATGGGTAGATCTTTAAAATTAATTAAGTCATATAACTCTTATATGTATTTCAACTATCAAGGTCCACTCACCTAGGTTTAGCGTGGAGCCTAAAGTGTCGGGAGCCTTCAACCATATAGGTTAACTCCATTAATAGATTAAAAAATGTTGCAAATTTGATCATAGAGCCTAGCATCCTCTTAGGATTTGTAACTTGAATTTTTGAGACCTAACATGTACGGTGGGAAACATAAACTATGGAAAACCATAATTCTAGAGTCATGAAGCAAAACCTTCAACTAACCCATGTTTAATTATTCTTTGTAATGCCCCTTCCCTAAGGATTTTGGGGTTTGCTACCAATTTTGGGTCGAAGTTGTTGTCTGTAAAATCTATCACTGCCTCGTTCTTAACATGGTCATCTTCTTGTACTGATTTGGTATGGGAAAAATGTTGTTCTTTTGGTGGTGGAGCATTTTCGAATGAATCTCTCCCAAAAATATTGGCATAACCTAGCCTTTTAGATGAGAATCCAACCTTTCTACTAGATGTTGATGCTTCTGCCATTGTTGTGCTAAAAATTTGTAGAGAGCTTACTCAGATAAATGAATACTTGTTGTCTTGTTACTTAGAAAAATTTGTTTTTGGGTGCATTTAATTCCTCATTCATGTACATGTAGTTAAGGCATTTTCGTTACACCTAGTCCACTAAATGCTGCCACAGAGGTGATATGTGTAGATTGGGGATTTGTATCCCTCAAGAATACCAAATCCACAATGAGAATGTAATTAGTAAATTCTTCCTGTTGCCTCTTTCACAAATAAGCCTAATGCATTGGAAAGCATGTTTTTAACCATGAGAAGTGTGCTTTGAGTGGTATAAAGTAATCTAAAAAGATGTACATATTTAATTTGTCAAAACTTAGTGCATTAATCAATGTCCTTTTGTATAAATAAGAAAGCTGGTGCTGATGATGGAAATGAACACATGGCAATGATTGGCCTATGCAAGCATTTACTCCCAATGCCCAAATTTATTTCACAAGGCCTCTTGCTAGATTTTCCATATGATCCACCTCTCACCCTTCGGTTGCTTTGATATTTTCTTTGTTTCCATCTGATGATAAATGTATTTTTCGTTGGTTGGGTTCATCAGTGTACCTTTTCTATAAATAGCCATGCCACCTTAATGCAATTTTCATTTGAAAAAGCTCTTTTAGTTTAGAAAGCCTTTCCTACTATATCTCGTTCCACTAGCCTTAGCTCTTTTATCACCATTATGTCATCTAGTCTAGGCACTCCCATTTGAATCATTCCATGAGGGCTGCAATAATCCTTCATGGATGAAATTACTAGTGATAAAATCAAGCTCTTTTTAAGGAAGAATAATCACCTTACTGTCATTGCATTCAAGGGGGTCCTCGGTAAGGAATTTTTCAAGGATGAAAATAAGCCATGGTGCTTGACTCCAATATTATCTCCCACTTTGTGGCTTCCCTGCTAGACCTGGACATCCATAATCCCTAGATAATTGAGTTGTGTCATGCCATGTTTGATTCTCTATATTTGGATGGGCTCAACAAGATTTTTCAAGTGGCCATCCTTGGTGGTGGTATGCCAAATTCCATGGAACTCCATAGGCATGCCAATTATGGGGAGGATGTGGTCTAGCTGCCCCTCCTTATGAATTTTTGAACCATCGACCTCAAGAGGCACCATTTGTTGTCTTAGCTTGTGACTATTTTCCTTCTGAGGGAGTTTGGCATTGAGCACATTTCTGGGTTGGACTGCAAAAAGCACTTTGAATTTCTAGTGTAGCCAAGGGAATGAGGACTGAGGTCCCTAGTGTGCCGAGCTTGTGCATGCTATTTTGACCCCCTTTTCACCTTGTCAATGAAGAAGAAGAAGAACTCATCGAAGAGCCATAATTATTGCTTAATTACGGTTAGAGGCTTATGAATTTTACTATTTTTTGCTTGTTGCCTCTCCTCTTTTCCTTTTCGTAGTATAACTCTTTTTGGTTTTTCTAAAGAAAGCTTCAAGCTTCTCTCAGAGATTCAGGCTTGTAATATAATCTAAAATATTTCAGTTAATATAATATAGTACATTTCTACTTCTTGTATTATTCTCATGGATTCATTCATAAAACTAAATTGTATTTTATAAATTTTTTACATATGGTAAATAACTATAATATTTTAAAAAAGAACCTGCACATCTTAATGGAGCAATTTTAGATGAATACTATTTTTGTTGGAAAGAGACACTACACATGTCATCTAGTGTTGTCATTGGTGGCAACTCTAGTTAGTGATTGATCTGCACTTCAGTAGTTGCTTATGCTGGAAGCCAGATCGAAGAAATGTATTATCTAGAATAGGGTATCCGATAGAGTTGTGTTTTTTCATTCGTATGCAATTCTCTATTGTCATTTTGAGTTGTGGATCTCAGCGAAGATATTTTGATGTATTAACTATGTTATCCTTGAATCATAGAGCCCCGTATTGATTTATGCACAGGTTATAAGATCTGATTGATTGATTTTCTATTTAATAGTGCAAGGAAACCGACTAAGTGAATATAACGTGTTGTGGATCTTGATGGGGTAATTTTTAAAGTGTTTTGTGCTTGAGACATGTTGTTTTGGGTCCTCAATATGTTGTGGCTGACTTTGGTTGATTCACATTGAAGATTATCTATAGATTGAGTCGATGGTTTGTAAATATTTCATGTTTTATTGAAGCCGACACGTGGTTGACTAAATATTTAGTTGCATATATATATAAGTGATCATTTCTATCATTTGGGTGTGTGTACGGTGTGTGTTGATGTGTGTTGCAAAATTCAAAAGGATTGTAGAGAGATTATGAATAGTTTCACTTGTGCATAAAAGGATTTGTGATGCAAATTAAAGCCGACAAAGCAAAAGAGAAAAATCAGATAAAAGGTCAAGAATGCGACTGATGTGCTTAACCGAAACTATAATCAAGAATGAGTAGATTATATTCCTTCAGTTCAAGTCTTTTGGATGTAATCCAAATGTTTTAGAAGATAGTGAGTCTTCATTTTGTATCTAAGTAGTGAGCTCTAGTCCGTGTGCCTGAATGCATGTGCATTCCCATTTGTAAACACTTATATATGAGTATACTCATATTGTGGATTGGCCTTCCACTGTGGTTTTTCCCCTAATAGGGTTTCCACGTAAAAATACTTGTGTTATGGTGTTGTGGTTGATTGATTTATGTTCTTGCATCTTTCATTTTGTTCGATTCTATAAGTGGTTGGAAGATCAGGTTAATAAAGTTAGATTTTGTAGAACACTGATTCACCCCCCCTCTTAGTGTTCCTTGATTTCAACAGTTTATCAGTATATCTAGAAGATTTCCATCCATATACTCTAGTTCATATGCACTCTTTTATTTTCATGCATGAATATGGAAGGGACCTTCCAGAGTGCTTCAAATTTGGCGTATTGCCCCGATTTTGTAGTGTGCTTGTCATAATTTAGCACTAGGCTTCCTTCCTTGAAATATGGGTTGGAGGTCTTTTTTTCAAACCATCATTTTACTATCTGTTGGTGCTCGATCATGGCCTCATACAATTTTTCCCTATTTTCCTCAAGGTTCAGGAGTTCTACCAACCTTACTTCCATTCTACCACTTTCTTCAAATTCTAAAGCTTTTAATAATTGCAAAGCATTGATCTCTATGGAAATAGGTAAAACCACCTCTTTTCCATATACTACTTCATAAGAAGAGGCCTTCAAGATTTTCTTAGGCATAATATGATTGGCTCACAAAGTGGCTCACAGGTGCTTGTGCTAGTCCCTTTGTCTTTTTGATTTGATGCACTTGATTAACCTAATTAGGTTTTTGTTGGTCAACTCCACTAGCCCATTTCCTTTCAAATAGTAATTTGATGAAGTTTTAAGTTAAACCCCATGTTTGAGAGAGAAATTGACATTCAAGATCCCATGAAATCTCGTGCATTGTCGGATATTATGGTTTTTGGTGAACCAAATCTTTCTACTAGCTCCTCAAAAAAGTTGACACTTTCACCTTCCGTAGCATTCTTTAGGGCGACAAGCTTTGTCCACCTTGTGAAGTAATTGGTTGCCATAAGAATCCACTTATGGCTAGCATTGGAAATAGGATTTATCATTGCAACAAAATCTAAACCCATTGAGGAAAGGGTTCCTTAGTTATAATCGAGCTTAGGGGAATGGTGGAATTCTTTCGCTTGCCAAAAAAAAATTGGCACTAATTACATTTCATACTAGATGGTGTGGTTCGAAAAAACATGGAGGGCCAATAATACCTTTCTCACATTATCTTCAAAGTAGTAGTCTTGGCAGAGAAATGGCCACCCTCAAGACTGCTATGAAATTCATTCATAACTCTTTTCACCTGTGGCTTATCTAAGCATCGAAGCAGGGCACCATTATAATTCCTTTTGAATAAGATACCCTCAATTAGTACATACCTAGTGCCTTGAAATTAGTAGTGTCACCTTTTGTGAGGTGGAATATTGTTTTTGTATTGCCCCTTTTTCATATACTACATTTGATCCATTACCCACAACTCATCTGACTCGAACTAGTTTCTATAGACCTGATTGGTCTATTCCTTTGCTACAAAGCTCAATTCCCATGCAAGAAATTTTCAGAGACCCTTTTTGTGAACCAACTTATTTGGTTTAATATCCACATCATATTGTAGTATATTAGTGATCTAGTTGGCCCTCTTTTTAGTTATTTTTCCCTCAGTGATATACTCCACACATTTGGATGTGTGACAAGAATGCCGATTCTATTGGCCGATACTAGGTGTTAAAATTTCTTTAGGATTTTTACAATAACAAAAGCATGTTTCTCAAAAAATTTATGCATAGCTTTATATCCTTTGAGAGTCCTAGAGTGAAATACAATGGGATGCTCTCCACTATTTCCTTTGTTGTTTTGAGTGAGCATCAAAGGTATGGTATGTTGGCCATTGTAGATGTAGAGAAAAAAATCTTTGGAGAAGTCTGGGTTAGCTAACACCGGAGTTGTGTAGATGGGTGCCTTTATTCGCTAAAAATATGCCTTACCTTTAGGGGTCCATTTGAATAATAGATTCTTCTTGAGCGTCATCGTGATAGGTCTTGCGATGCCTGAAAAATCTGAAGTGAACCAACTGACATAATTGATCTTTCCTAGAAAATACTGCAAACATTTTTGATTTACTAGTAGAGGTAACTTTGTTATAGATTTCACCCTTTTGGGGTCTATCGCTATTCCTTCCTTTGATACCATGAAACTGAGTAGCTTGCATTGGGGTACTTTGAAAATATATTCTTTGGGATTTAAGGAAATCCCAAACTGTTGTCATTTCCGGAAAACCCTTTCCAATTGATCGAAGTGATCATCCTTTAATTTTGAAAAGACCGTTAGGTCATCTAGATAAATTAAAATAATATGATTAATTAAACCTCTAAAAGTGATAGCCATTGCTCGTTGAAAATTTGCACTAACATTTGAAAGTCCAAAAAATATTTTTGAGTATGTGAACATTCCCCACTTATTAGTGAAAATTGTTTTATATTGGTCTCCTTCTTTTGCATATACTTGGTTATAACTCGGGAAACCATCGAGCAATGAGAAAATTTATGATCCGGCCATAGTCTACAGGATTTGCTCCATTAATTGCAAAAGGTAGTGATCTTTCAATGAGGCTTTATTCAAATTCCTAAAATCTACACAGAGCTGAATATCACCATTATTCTTCTGAATTGGTACCAGTTTAGACACCCAAGTAGAATTCTTAAGCATGTATATGATCCTTGATTCAATTAATTTGGTGAGATCTTGTGCCATCAATTCTTTGACTTTCAGATTGACTAGCCTCTATTTTTGTCGAAAAGGCTTTGATCCTTCGGCTAAGTCAATAGTATGCTGAATTATGTCCAGATCATATCCCCTAAGATCATCATAGGTCCAAGCTATGACCTCGTCATTTTTAGAACATAGGCATTTTAGTATTTCTTTATCCTTCTATGAAATGTCCCTTTTGACCTTTTAATTTTTTTCCATTCCTAACATCAAGATCTTCATAGTATTTCTCTTTAGTAGTGAACTTCCCATTTATCATGTCCTTGCATTCAAAAATATTTTCAAGGGAGATTAAACTTCAAGGGAGTTTATTTCCTTTTAACTAGATCACCTACTCTTCGGAAGGCTCTTCTGTAGACTGTGAACAGTCAGAATCCTTTCTTGTTTTTTGTTAAAAAGTGTTGATCTAAACATCATCCTCAAATACTTGCCAGTTCTAATTTCTGTTGGGAATCGTTGGTCAGACAATGATCTGTATTGCACTCTACTTTGTTACTGACTCAGAAATTGGTCCAA
This sequence comes from Sequoiadendron giganteum, assembly GCA_007115665.2. Lineage (NCBI taxonomy): Eukaryota > Viridiplantae > Streptophyta > Pinopsida > Cupressales > Cupressaceae > Sequoiadendron > Sequoiadendron giganteum. Next base: position 73,436,220 of record CM021105.1, read on the forward strand.
ATTGTGAACCAATTGAAGCCATCCGATCAACAACATCATTCTAGGAACGTGGGATAACCTGAATATTAAAAGCCTCAAATATCTCAATCAAATCCCATATCCTGTGTCTATACGACTTCATTCTTATATTTTTGGCGACTTCCTGCCAACTGATTTGACTCAGAAACAATTTTGAATCTCCAAATGCTTGTATTATTTTTACACCCATCCATTTTGTAAGGATCAAACCATGAACCAAGGCTTCATATTTTGCATCATTATTTGAGCATGGGAACTGGAAATAAAAAGCTTTGCTGGTCTTTGACCCTATCAGGGATATTGGTTGGACACCTGCTCCAAAACTAGCTTTGCATTTGGCACCATCAAAATATAATGTCCATAGGCTTTTTTCGCCTGGACTATTATGTTGCTCCCATTCCTTAACCAATTTTGGGAAGACTTGATCATCATCAAAGATCACATAGGTTCCTAATCCAGTTGCATGAAATTTTTTTAATGGGTCAGAATCAAAAAATTGGTTGAGGAGGGCCTCTTCTTCGGTGGTCTGATCACTCGTATCTTCTTTGTCTTTTAACATCTCTACATACTACATATCCCTTTGTGGGAAAGAGGTATGAACTACTTGAAAGTATAGGACTCCATTATCCACTATGTGTTTTCGATGCAAATATTTAGACATGATATTCATCTTTGATCCATGCTTGGTCCAATCAAGCACTAAATATGTGCCAAGATTTGTTGTAAAATATCTTAAAAGGCATATCCCAAATACTGGGAGAATGTCTATCACAACTACTTCTTGTGTGAAAATTTGGATTGGACATGAGAAGAGGGTCAAAGATAGATCCTTGATGCAACCAACTGTCAAATATTTCTTCCCATTTAATTGCATAGTTCCTTTCTCAAGGGGATCATACTTAAGTTTTAAGGCATCAACCACTTATTTTGGCATGACCGTAGTACTAGCTCTCAAATCAATCATGTTATTCTGCAAAATATTATCTCCCACAATTATTATTAAAAAGAAAGGTGTGGGATTTGGCTTGCTTAACTCTTTCTCCTTTGCATTGTCTATGCTATTCACATAAGCCGTGGATCTTGAATTTTGGGGTTCCAATATGAGCCCTCTTTCTGTATTTTTATCGTGTGGCAGAGTTGCCTCAATTTGCAGTATTTGTTCTTCTTTCTTTAATGCTTCCTAGAGAAATTTATTTTGTTCAGGAATGGATATAACATCCCACAAAGATACATTAGTGGGTGCCTTCTCCAATTGTTCCACCACATTGAGCATTCCTACTGGTAGAGCCTTTGGTTTTAATAGTGGTATTTATCTTGTATTCATAAGGAATCAATCCAACGTGAATGGGCTTGGTGCCTTATCCATCTCCTTTTCTAACCTTGGCAGAGCTTGAGACTATAGAGTGGATTGAGCTTGTAGAAACTGACACTTGTTGCACATATTCTCCAGTGAGCCTTCTCTTAGACCTAGTGTCGTAGTTTGACTATACTTGTGGGGCACTAGTCATCAAAGCATCATCTATAAATATTGCATCTTCTTCCTCCATCTAGGATAATAGCACTTGGCTCGACATAATATCTAGCTCTTGGGTATGTGTAGGATCATGATGGGATAAAAAGTGGTGATATATAAATGATATGATGACCCATGTGGTTGATGACTTCTTTTCTACCCAAAATTGATGAAATGAAAAGGGTTTTTAAAAGAGATTCTCAACTTTCCTCTAATATAAATTATTCTTTACTTTGAATTTAATAAATAATTATTATTCATTTTCTATTTGAATTACGACTAAAGTCTTGATTGATAAGATGATTGAAAAACATCTATAGCTTTCAAATGGTATCACATTTTGTGAATCTGAAACATGCATCACATTCTATGTTTCACATACTATAGGATTAAAAAAATTTAATTTCATGAAGTTTTGACCAAGTTAAGGTGGTTAGACATACAAGTTTTTATATTTTTAAAAAGTTGTAATAAAAAAATCATAATTAATTATTTACTTGGAAAAAATTACAAAAAAATATGCATCACATAAGAACATGAGTCCTCTACTTATATCTAGAATATTATAAAAAATATTATCATTTTATTGTGGTTAGGGTGATCAGATAGACAACTACTTATTTTTTCCTTGAAATTTAAGTACTACTACATTGAAATTTCAAAATTTCACCAGATAGATTTTTTTTAAATAAACCTAGTTAGAAACTACATTCAATTTGATACATATTATATTCTTACATATTTCTGAAATAATATAGATAACTTATTCAAATTTTTACGTCAATTTTTCTAACTCTGATATTCTAAATTTTCATCTCCACTTAAGGGCCTATTTTTTCCATGATGATGCTGAACATACCCTCTTGTTCTAAATACATCCCTCGTGTTTGCACTCTAAAGTGGGAATTTTCCATTTTGGTAGACTAATATTCCCTCAAATTTAGGAACACACCCTTGTTTCTTAGTTTTGCTATATTTTGCTATAGATTTCCCCTCAAACAATTATGTGGCATATGGCTATCATTTCACAAGAAGCACCATGCATTTTATTCTTCTCCAAAGTTATTTTGGCCTAGTACTAGATCCTTTCTAGGATTGCTCTAGATAGCTTGTAGTGACATAGTAACCGAGACTATCTGGTTGGCGGACATCATTTGCTAACCTCGTCCTCTCGAGGCTCCTTGGTATGTGTTCTATTGATAGGATGGTCTCCCCCTTTGATAGGCCTAAGTGGCTAACTTCAAAGGTGCTTCTTGGTGCCATTTGATGAGGACTCTCTCATTAGAAAAAAAGTACATGAGACTCTTCATATCATTGACATTCACTGCTAGCGAAGAGGAACCCGACATGCTCGGTTGGACATTGGGGTATACATACATGGATTGTCGCATAGTCGCTATGGTCACTTGTGTAGAAAAAGTGCTTGGATTAATTTAATCCTGGGGGCCACTAGATATTTCTATGAACACGTGCATCGATGGTCATGGTGGGAGATTTTCAACATTGATCAGGCTATTTTTTGCATGCATTGCTAGGTTGCAGGCATTGGGTAAGACATATCCACCCATAGAGGTTATCATGACTGCGATTTATGAATCGAAAGATTTCAGGTAAAACATGAACGAAATCACGGTCGAAGCCCTAGCTGTCATAGGAATTATTTGCCAAGTTTTGTGGAACCTGGTGTTGAAATCACTCATGGCCTCTTGTGAGGCCCTTTTGATGGTGATTCATTGATGTAGCAGTGAGAAATGATCTCCCTTTTTAGAGAAAAATTCAAACAACCTTTCTCTGAGTTTATCCCAAGGGTGGATAGAAATGAAAGCTAGAGATCGATACCAATATTGATCTTTTCCTTTGAAAGAACATGCCAATAGCCTAAGAGAAATATTTTCCTTTGCTATGGTATGTACTCTGCCTACCTGTGCTATATCTTGGAGATGTTTAGAGGGGGTTATGAAATCTTCTCCAAATTTTTTTGGAATAGCCTTGAGGGCATTAGTGGATATAAAAAGGTCATACATCTAGTGGTGTAGGAAGTTGTAGTGGACTACCACTATCCTAGGTCACAAAATTTCTAGGAGTAGGGGCAACTAGATGAGCCATGGAAAATAGATTCCTATGGATAGGGTATACGAGCATTTTGATTTGAAATGTTTAGCCTCCTCGTGGAGTAGATAAAGCTTTGGACCTTGGGATTTCACTTCTTGTACTATTGCCTCTTATAGGTGATAAAAACCTATAAGTCTTCTTCTACTTGATACCGAGGCAGGTAACAAGGAGTATTGAAAATGGCCCCTTGAGGATGCTCTTGTTTGGATTATAGGCATGAAATTTTTTAGCCTCTTTTCTTGGTTTGATTTAAGAAATATTTTTGACTTCTAATTAGATGTTCAAAAAAATTCAATCCCACTGGGGCATGCTAGAAAAAGAACTACTGATCATCAAATCTTGCACCTCTCTGACAACCTTATGGGAAAGTCAATGAGTGGGGGACCAAATTGCACCTTACTGAATGACCTTCAAGATTTTTATAGAAATCTGACTCTTCTTTGTGTTGGGAGAAAAGGTAGAAGGAAATCCAAATAAAATATGAAAATAGCAATGTGCCAAAGCTTTTACAAAATTTAAAACCTTAAATTTTTTCTACAAATGATATAATAGACATAGAATTCCATAGACCTTTCATTTTTGGGAAGAGAATGAGCAACAAAGGCTAAGTAAAAGCATAGTGCAGTCTTTCAAATCTTCTCGTGGGAAGCATCCATTAAGGTCTGATCAAACATAAGAAAACTCTATAAGTTGATAGAAATATCTATAAATTGTAGAAAAAAATTCTCCTTTTATGACATAATATGAAAAATATAAACCTTTATAGAAAACCAAAAAGTTCAAAAGACATCATCCAATTTTTGAAAACTATTATCCAACATAGAAGCTTACAACATGAAAATTAGCTACCCAAACTATCATAATAAGCTTAACACAAATTTTTAACATGAAAGAGAACATAAAAAAGGAACTTGAAAAATTCCATAACATGCACAATTTCAAAGATTTATTCTAAATAGATGAAACTTTAACAACAAATGAGCTAAAAAAACAAAAGTCAAATGCCAATCTGATGATAGTTTGAGTTAAAATATAACATGCTAGAAAATAGTAGTATTTTGCAAAACCTTCTACTTCTGAAAACATAAAAACTCCCTAACTAGATCTAACTACTCGAAAAATATATTTGAAGTAACTTTTTTCTTTTGAAAAAATGTTTTCCAAAAACCAAAACTTTTTTGTTTATGTTGTTGCTCCATATTTATAGCTTGGAAGAAGAGAAACACCACCACTAATCATCTAGAATAAAAAATGCCAGATTCCTACACCTGATAGCCCACAATCCAATCATAGATCTTGATTAGATCACAACAATATCTTCTCATTAATTCCCAAATAACTCATTGATTTCCTTAGATATTTAACAAAGATTGCAATCAGATTCTAGAAAACAACCTAGCAAAATCTGATCGATTGATCATAAATATTGATGACACCCACTCGAAGGTTCCAACCCGAAAGCAAGAAAGAACTAGAATGCTCCGATAAACTCCATCCAAATAGGTCACTCCACATAAACATAACTTTCCTAAAGTGAAGAGATGACATGTTGAGTGGGTGGGGAATCTTAGATTCATGAAAATGGCTTTAGAGAAATTTCTAACCAAGCTGATACATGCCCAGACTTGCTCTGAAAGGAAGGTGATAAACAAAATCCATGGAGCTACCATGTGGCATATTGCACACCTTTTATAACAATATTTTTACTTTAAATGTGGATCCATCTCGAAGTCGAAAAATGTAAGAGCCGAAAACAAAAAAATAGATTAAGGGCAAAATTTTCTTTACAACATGTTTAGCTTAGGTTATGATTATGCTCTTATGGACACTTTTAAATTTATGATATCTGGAAATGCAGACATATTTTGGTTTGATTTGTAATGTACTATATTTAGATTGCATTGTGTGTTGTATTTATGCTTCTTGTTTCCACCTATGTTCAATTGACAATTTTTTTTTTTAGTTTTTCTTTTTGATTGCATATGACACATGTCATGATGTGATTTGGACATGGTGTTCTGAAAATAATTTTTTTCCATGTGATTGATACGTGCATGGTCCCAAATCCACTTGGTATGTGGTACAATGTCTAAAGTGGACCATATTTCCATGTTACCAAAATACAATTCACCACCCTTTCACTCTATTGGCTCACATTTATCTCTTGTTGCCCCTGTGAATTATTATATATAGTCATGTTTAATGCATATCCCCTCCTATTACTTCCATGATATACCTTGAAAAATATGATTCCTTATTTTTTAATGCTTAATGATATCAAGTTTCCACAATCCATAATGTTCTTTGTAATGATTTTTGGCTTAGATTGTGTGAGGATTTTTTGCATCAAATTAAACGTTTTGGATCACACTCCGTGATCCATCATCAGGATGAGAGAAGAGCTAAAGGAGAAAATGAAAAGTTGCAGGCCAAGAGCTCCCTAAAAAGAACACAAGAAGAGGGAGCGGAGATAAGGGGCACAAAGACCAAGAAGTACAAGGAAATGGAGAAAAGATTACAGGAAATTAAAATAAAAATAGGCTAAATGGATGAAGAAACATTAGAAAACCTAAAAAAAACAAGCATCAAAATCCAAAAAAATGCACCCACATAGGAAAGAAAGAATTGAAAAAATAAAATAAAACAATACAATTGCAAAAAGGAATGGAAAAAACCAAAATACAAAGAAATAATCAACAACACAAAATAGCATACAAATAATTATATAATTGTATAGGAATTCAATTAATCTCACAACTTGTCAAAAAATCTCACACAATCTAAGCCATAAATCACTACAAATAGCATTTAATGCTACCAGTGCCTCTCACAACTTGCCAAATATCTCCCCTTTAAATCTACCATCTTCTCAACTTTTCTTCACATTGATGTGAGAATGTGTTCACTTAAGGTCTCTACAGCTTCAATCCTGCCACCACTACATGTTACAGTAGGAGTCTGGTGTCCCTTCTAACTTCTTTATATATGTACATATACATATACATATACATATACATGTATATACTATTATACATAGACATATACATATACATATATGTGTATATATCTGTTTTGCTATTATTCTTCAATTCAGTCATGCGATTATTGTAACTTTTCTAGGTGCCATTGATAAATTTGGGAGTGGCTTTTTTTCATAGGTTCTACTTCATCTATTCAATCATGTAAATATGTATGTACATACATATATATACATATACATATATGAATATGTACATATATGCTTATACAATTCTATTTTATTGTTGTTTTTCAATTCAAACATATAAATATTGTTGGCTTGTCCAATGTAAGCAAAAAAATTCAAGTAAGCAATTGTATATACATATACATATTTGTATAAATATACATATATGTATATATGTCTACATATATGGATATCTATGCATGTATGTATAAGTATATACTTTTTAATACATATCTATTTTTTTGTTGTGATTCAATTCAGTCATGCAACTATAGTAAATTTTATAGGTGCGATGTACATATATACAATCCTATTTTTTTGTTTTTAAATTGAGATATATAAATATTCTATGTTTGTTCAATGTAAGAAAAGCAATGCATGTAATCAATTGTATATATATATAGGTATATAAATACACATATATGTATATGTATACATATACACATACATAAACATTTATGTATATGTATACATATATACATATACATAGATATACATATAGATATATAGATATATATATAAATGTGTACATATACATGTATACATATACATATATCTATTTTGCTACTGTTCTTCAATATTTTTTTAGACTGTAGGAATCAATCGGGTATTCGTCCCCCTATAAACTGTAGTGTTCTTGGTAAAATATTTTCATGCATGATCGATGACACTGGCATGACACGCCCTTTGATACCATGGGGACGATGGGGAGACTAGAACTTGTGGCCTCTTGCCTACAAAAGGATGTTTTAGCCAACCGAGCTAGGCCCATTGCTATTCTTCATTTCAATAAAATAAATATTGTAGGTTTTTTTGATGTCATAGATAAATTTGGGGGTGTTCTCTTTTTTATAGGTTCTACTTCATCAATTCAACAAGGTAAATATGTATACATACATATAGGGTGTGTGCACAAATCCATCACACAAAAATGGCTCTCAAGATGCTAGTTTTTTTTTTCTAAAATCAACAAAGTCTGATGTTCACAAGAAAATGAAGATGGTTACACTCAAAATTTGAAGATGGAACAAGAACAAGAGTTATAGTGCTCTGAGTCTACTTTCTAAGCTACTTATTTTTTTTTTAAATAATGAAGATTAAGGGTTTTAAAAGGGAGGAAAAAGGGGCCCTATTTTTATAAAAAGCCACAACATAGTATCGATGGGCCCCTCCCTTTTTTGTTATTTTTTTAGGATTTCAAAAATCCAAACTGTGAGAAATTAGCTAACACCATGTAGTTTATCCTGGTTATTTTGGCTAATTTTTGTTCAGATATGGTATTGTACACCATTGCATAAAATGATTTATTATAATTAAATAATTATTTAGTTGTGATGCACTTTGATGGTGTAGTTAATCACACTAGGTAATTATTTGGAGACCACTTTATGTTGTATTGTAACATTGTATTATTATTTTATATGTGCAAGACATGTGATAATACTTTGGGGAATATTAAATAAGGGGTTAGTGGCTTTGTATTCACATGGTTTTATGGTACATGGTTTCGACTTACCACTAGTTGTACTTTGTGTGAGCTTGTGTCTATAAAAACAAACACATGTGTAGTGGTTTAGGTTCGTTGAGTGGGTTGGATGTCATTATTGAGTCTTCTTATGGAGTGTATTTGTGAAGCATGGTATGGGATGTTTGGATTCATTCTTGGGCACATGAGAATGCATTGGAGGGATTGATGCTTCAAAGGTATTCATTGTAACTCTTGTATTTCTTTATTGCTAAATAATATGGAGAAAGGATGCTTTTGGAGGCTTAATTTTTCCCTCTAGAGGGTTTTCCCAGGGTATATCTTGTGTTATCTTGTGGCTTGTCTATTTTATCTATGCATTTTGGCAACTTGTATGCATGTTTATCTCTTTTGGGTTATGTCAAAATTTCCATGGAATGCTTGCAAGTTTCCTTACAAGTGGTATAAGAGCTTTCATGGTTGAAGAATTTTGTTATTACTCTAGTTTGATATTTTTTGCAAAGTTTAAGCCATAGCAATGTATGTATGGTTTGAGGAATTACAAGATATGGAACACATGTTGCAGGTTTTTGTATGCATATTTGGGCTTTTGGGTTGTCAATATTTGTTGGGTTTATTGCATCTTTTGAAGTTTTCCAACTTTGGGTATAAGAGGGTTTCTTGGTTTGAGTTTAAATATGAGGGTTTTGTAGGGGAGATTTTATAGACAACCTCTTGAGACAAAATTGAACTCATGGTTAGATTTAGGTTGGCAGAGAGATGAATTTTGGCATAAAACTTGACCTATTTTGGAGAAGTTGAAAAAAATGCAAATTTTTTAGTAAAAAGGCCAATTTGCCCAATTTGACATGTGTAGGAAAACAAATATATAGTCCTTCCATTAAAAATTCTATAGAAAATTATTCACTGTTGGGCTTGAAAATTTTAAAAAACTCGAGGTTAGAAATACCAATTGGAAATTTTATAATAAAATTTTTTATAAGAAAATTGAAAATTAAAAAAATTAAAAAAATCAATTTTTTTTGTATGGGCCGAGACCCCTGGCTGTACTATAGGGACGCCAGTCCTTTCCATGAATAAAAATTGATAGGAATATCAGCCTAGTGGCCCAACTACCACTAGTGGGGCTTAGCACCACTACAGGTGGCCCTCGGTCAGAAGGGGAACTACTTGCCCAGTTGGTGCAAACTAAATCACAACAAAAATAATTTTTTATAAATGTTTTTTAAATTCATTTAAAATCCGCTAGAATTCAAAATTTTTTATGCTAGATTTAATCAGTATGTCGGGTCTATATGCAGGGGAATTTTTTTTTTGTTGAAAAATTAAATCAAATTTAATAATTTTTTGAAATCCACCATCCACCCACCATCGACGTGCCACCCAAGCACCACCAAGAGGTCAATTTATAGCATTTATTTCAAATTTGCATACCTTTTGACCATGATGTTGGATTTTTGACTTCTTATAGTCATTGGAAGGTTGGTTCTGAGCAATACGTAATGGTATAGGTTTGGCTCCCTGGTTTTTCCATTTTGATATGTTGTTGGAGCCTAGAAGTTAGATGTTCTCATTTGCATGGTTTTGATCATAACTTTTGCATATGAAATTGGATTTTCATTTTGAAAGAGGCGTTGGAGAGAATTTATAGTGTACTACATAGTGGTTCATATTATTTAATAGTTTGAAGATAAGGATGAGTTTAGTAGTCATTTTATCTACTATACGTTCTTGAAATATTAGGTGTGATTATGTGAGCATCCGAACGAGGCAAGAGGAAAAACCTTGATGGAGTACATGTTTTTCCATGTTATTTATGGTCCTATAGTTGATTATTAGATTGGTGCTCCTTGGTATAGGTTTACAAGTGTTTTTCAGAGTTGGTACTTTGATGGTGATAGGTGCACAAGTTATCTTTGGTTTTGAGGACATGATTCGACATGGTTTGAGACTTGGAGTCTTGTATGGGTGATAGTTGAGTGTAAGTAAAATTTTGGATATGATTATGGTGTCATGGGTATGCAGGTAAATTTGATGCATTGACATGAAATGTTCATGTATATGGTTATTTGGTGGTGATATGGTTTGGATATTAGGAGATTGGTCTTATCTTCTTGATGCTTATTCAGTTCCTTGATTATGATTACTCATTTGTGGACATGTTTGGAAAATCAGATCTATAGTTGATTTATTTTTTGAGTCATTTGGTCTACATGACTATCTTCTTTGATATCTTAGTTTGCAGTTACTAATGCAATGATGAGTTTGCATGTTTCAGTGTTTGAATCTATGAGTTATGTAGGTTCTGGATTAGCTACCCATTCACTTGTAATGAGACTACTCAAATGTGGACGGTCTATACCACTAGGTTTGATTCATTATTGTCGCAAATTTCATTAGTTGGCCTTTTTTGTGGTCATTTGTGTATTAGTATGTTATTTAAAGATTGAGAGGATGGATGGTTAGAGTATTTGACTAGTTAGGTGATGGGACTTGTAGCATGTGGTTTGATCATGATGTCATAATAGCTTGTTACATTCATTGGTTATACACTTTCAATGGGAGATTATGATAATGATGACTTGGTGGTGTTGGTTTGGTTTGTGATGTTTTATTAGTGGTTGTATATATCTTCTTGACTTGGAGTTCTTGATTGTATGTTACTGATGTTGCAGTTGAGTGTGTGTAGACTTGAATGATCTTCATGGAGAGGATGGTTTTCATGATGCCATGTGTAGCTTGTATCATAGTTAAGTGGGAGTTGTTGGCAGTGATGTGGATGCATAATTGGGTATGGTTATCTTCATGTGATAGAGGATATTTTTTCTTGGTTTAGAGTATTTTCTACTGTAGACACCTAAATTTTATGACCCCCATATGGTCAAATTCACCCTTTCATTCCTCCATCATACATCCCCAGTCTATATTAATTAAATAAATCCTTATTTGATTAATATTTCCTTCCACTCTAATGTTCCATAAGGTATTTAATCAATCAATTAAATACATTACCCCTTTCATCTCTAAACTAAATAAAAATTATTTAATTTAGTCACTTTAGCCTTTATGAATTAAATCAATTTTTAATCCTTTTTCTTCTCTCTCCTCATGTCACATCCTCCATAATCTTCCACTTGTCCCTAATCTGTCATTATCCTACTTAATCCTATATTTGCACAACCTTAATCACCTAATTATGCTAGCCTAATCCTCACGCCATTTATGGAACATGTCCTAAGTCAACCAACATTAAAAGATTTCTCCATTTGGAGAAGGAAATCCCTTCCCTATGTGAATTTTTAATTCACATTTAATCCCCCAATGCATTTTAAAGAATTTTAAATTCCTTCTAACATTCCCATGAGCATTTCTGAGGAATTAAAAATTCCTCACATGTCTTATCAAGCACATATAGAAAAGGACCTCTTTTATGAGATCTTGTCCCTTCCTAAGGTACATAAAAATACCTCCATGTCACCTTCACATCCACCTCTCTTTTCCACATCATCTGCCACATGTCAAGATGTGAGGGCTTGTGAGTTCTAAACTCACCTTGGCCCTTGATCTTTTCCATCATGAATCGATCTTGACCTTCCATTAATTTAGAGGCCTTTCCCCTAAAAATGGTAGAAATGTCTCCTTTATCATCATACACAATACAAACACTTAGCTTTATTTTGCACTAAGATTTGTTCCATTTTTACAAGCAAGGAACATATAATTAAGCATTGAAAGGGCCAACCAAACCATCAATCTAAACATGGTAATATTGTTCTTTGTCTTTGGTATTTTTTTAAAGATTTAACTAGGCCTAATCTGATTTTTTTTTTTGTGTTTTCTTTTGTGCATTCTATTTAGTTTTTCATCTTAGGGTAGGAAAATCACACTACACACATTTTTGGCATGCCCGGTGGGACCCACGCCACGGGTCTATTTGATTTTTTCTTGTTGTTTGAGTTTTTACAAGTTTAGATTTTAGGCACAGGGGTGAATCCACCCTCAAACAGGTGAACTTGCCTGACATAGGGGCATACCTGCACTAAATAGGGGAAAACATGCTATCACCCTTTTGTATAAGGAGAAAATTTGCAATCATAAATCAAGACTAACAAAATTTAGAGGTGAACATGTGTGGAAAGATGAACTTGCATGAGTCATAGGGGCGAAGGTGTATATGCCTCTTTGTACAAGAAGTGAAAGAGAATCCACCTATTTTAGCAAATAGGTGATCTCACTTCACACACAAGGACAAACTTGTCTCACACATAAGTGAATTGGTAAAAATCCAAAACCCTAAATTTTTCAATTTGAGTTACAATTTGATTCTAGTTTTGGGTACTAACCAACTAACTTGTTTGTTAGTGATTTATGGAATTTAACTAACACTTTTTTTAGCTGGTCTTGTCACGCTTCACAAAGATTGGTGGTGAAAACTACTGACTCATCTTCTGGAGGATGATCGGTCGAAGACCCTAGTTTAGCTCTATTTGTGTGTATTTTTCCCACACTAATCTAGGAACATGTAGATTAATTAAAGGGTCAATTAAATTTTTTCTATGTTTGGGAGCGAATTATTGATGTATCCACTCCCCTTGCACCTTTCGGTCATCCTGGGTGAGAAGAAATCACAATTATTTCCAATTTGATCTAGTCTACCAAGGAAGTGCTAGTGGGTCTAAGTTCTCCCCTTATGTTATGTACGAGCCTGGGACCAGTCAAAGCATCTAGTATTTCCTTCATTTAGCAGGACCTGCCTAATATTTCATCACTCAAGGGATGATTCTAACCATGTGTTACCAACAAGGTATATAAGGGGGAGAGATAAAGTTATACTCCAATTCAGTCATGTTGTGTCTAGCAAAGCATTGAGGCTAGGGTGATACATAGATAAGACATGCAGGGTTGGTATGAGTTTCCATTACCTCGCTAGGGCTCCTGATCCATGCTTGTGATCGGTTGGTTTTCACGATTGTGCCTCACGTACCTAATGTATATCGAGGATGCACGAGATAGGCTGTTTATCCTAGATAGAGACCTGTGTTTTAGCTATGGCTTGGTGTAGTGCAGAGGATGTGCACCGTACCCCGAAGTTACTCACCATGTACTCACTTGGGTTGAAATAGAAATCCTCATGGTGGACTATGCTAGTCCTTGAATGAGAGAGAGAAGGTGAGCTCATGCCATCTGTTGATAACCCTGTGCCACTATATCTCTAGTTATCCACCTTGACGAGAAAGGGTGATCTAGAGAACCAACCCGGTATCATGGAGTATTAACCTTGGGGTTTCCCTTCAAGGTGGTGGGCCTACATCAATTTTGTAAACCCTTTATCAGTAATGTAAGAAATTGCATGCTTCATAACACTGTGTTTGTCAACCTCCACATCACAACACTAGCTACCAAATGCTATGTATGTTTCTATGTGAAACAAAGAAAAATAGAGTGGATCAAGATGGAAATTAAGATGCACCTATCTTTCTCTTAATTTCATTCAATTTTGATGTTTATAATGTATAAATAAATATCAAAAATAAAACATAATTTTTGGATATTGGATGTTGTGGTTGTGTTGCTGATATGTGGTTGTAATTGATGTCAACACTATTAGCATTGGTGATTTTGAAGGCTACATATGTTGAAGATATTGAGAAAATTGTATTAAATATATTGCAAGCAACCAATGAAGCTAAGAAGGTCAGAGTGATGGAAAGTTGTGTACATTGATGATCAAGAGGCACACACTAAAGTGATTTTTGCTGAGCTTATCTAGTATGTTGTCCGAACGTTTTAGTGGTACACATCAAGAATTGAGAAAGTTATGAAGTTTTGTGTTCCTACAGTTATTCAATTATTGTAGCAAGTGTTTCTGGAAGATGAGATTGCAATTATGACAAATTGGGTTGTTGCGTATGTTTCTAAGATGTTCATTGATGTTTCTAGATCATGCTCTATTAGTTTAGTATGTCTGCATTGATCGACGTGTTCATGATTGAAGATTTTTCCTTATGTGTTCAAGTTTTTCATGTTCTTGATTGACATGATGGTGATAGCGTATTGCGGATCCTTATGGATTAATATTTTATTATTTAACATGTTTGATGATGTTGATTTAGGCCCTCACTATGTTGTGACTAACTTAGGTTGGTGCGTATTAAGATTAGTTCATGTATTGAGGCCGAAAATTTGTAATTCATTTATTTATTTATTCTGTGGCCAATAGAGTTGTTGATGTAAATCTTTGTAGCGGATATATAAGAGTGATTGTCTCTTCATTGTAAGTGTGTGCAGAGGTGTATGAGTGTGTTTATGTGTGAATATAGATCAAATCATCTAAATGTAGAGCAGAGTGTGAAGAAGTTTAAGCGAAGTGTGAAGAAGTGTATCTGTGCTTAACCGAAACTGTCATCAAGCTTTTGAAGAAGCTAATTTCTCAGTTCAACCTCATCAAGTGGATTTAATTTTATTGTCTTATGTAAGGTAGTGAGCCTTCCCTTGGAGCAGCGAGCTCTAGGTAGTGTGCCTAAATGCAAGTGCATTCTTTATTCATTCTTCATTATACTTTTAATAGGGTATAATCTTGTGGACTAACATCCACCATGGTTTTTCCCCTAAAAGGGTTTCCACATATAAAATCTTGGTGTTCATGTGTTTCTAATGTGTTATTGGTTTATGCTTGGACTATTAATTATCACATCTAAGATTAAAGGTTGATTAATGTTAGATAAGTTTGATTTCTGTAACAACTGATTCATCCCCCCCTTAGTTGTCTATCCTTGTTTTGACAACAATTGGTATCAGAGTTAGTTACTCTGTAGAAGTCTAGAAACTTGAGGTGATATGATATGGTATCATACAAGAAGGATAGTCCTAGATTCGATGGTTCAAACTACTCTCTGTGGAAATTTAGAATGGAGTGTCATTTGAAGTGCATTGGTGATACCTTCTAGAAGATTACAAAGAATGCATACACTATTCCTCAGAATGGTCACTCTACTATTGATGAGATCAAATAAGCACAAACTAATACTAGGGCTATAGAAGAATTGCTAAGTGCTTTGATAGATTCAAAGATGAAAAATGTGATAGGTTTGAAGACTACACATGAGATCTGGATAAAGTTGGAAACATTGTATGAAGGAGATGCAATAGTGAAATTTGCTAAGCTACAAAGTTTGAAAATCAAGTGGGAGAAATGAAGATGAGTGAAGATGAAAACATGTTTTCTTTCTCAAAAAAGGTAAATGAATTAGTGATGGACATTAGATGTCTCGGTGGAACCTTGGAAGAAGATGAGAATATGGCTAAGATACTTAAATCTGTGCCTACTTCTTACAAAACAAAAGCTCATGCTATTGAAGAGCTCAGGACAATAACAAATATGACAAGAGACATGCTGATTGGAAAAATTATTGCCTTTGAGTTAAGTGAATTTGGTGAATCTTCTCCTAAGATAGGGTTTGCATTCAAAGCTACTGTATCCAGAAAAATCCAATAGAGATATGATCTTAGAGAGATTTCTAGGAAGACATTCAAGTATGAAGATGAGATGAAACGGATTGAAGATGAAAAAAGAGAGCTAGAAGAACTGGAAGCACTGATTGTGAAAAGAGAATCCAAAGGACAAGGTAACTACACAAGAAAGTTGACTATTAAATGTTTCTCTTGTAGTAAGATAAACCATTTTGCATCAAGGTGTCCTGAAAGAGTCTCTAAGTACAAACCTAACAAGAGTAGATTTCAAAAGAAATGTTATTATGCTGAAGAAGGTGTTACTAATGATGAATCTGATAAAGAAATTGGAAATGAATATGAAGGGGTATTCATTTCTATCAAGGAAAATAGTTCGGTGTCCACTGAATCAACTAGTAATCAGAATATTGAGAAAGTTCTTGCAGCCAAGATTGATGAGAAGGATGAGTGGGTGATTGATAGTGGATGCTCACATCATATGACTGGTGACAAAAGAAAGTTTCAAAGTCTGGAGAAATATGATGGTGGTGTTGTAAGATTTGGAGATAACAATGCTAGTGTGATTTGTGCCAGAGGCACTATTTATCTTAGAGGTAAATGCAATACTGATGATGTTCTATATGTTGAAGGTTTGAAGAATTAAAATTTGAGTGTTGGACAGATGGTTGGCAAAGGTTACAATCTTCAGTTCAAGGATGGTAAGTGCAGGATTTTGAGAAGCTCAAGAAATGTGATTGCTTCAGGTACAAAGACAAGAGGTAATATTTTTCACTTGAATGCTGCTAGTGAAAGTTGTTTGATTTCTCAAGTTGATGTAAGATGGTTATGGCATAGAAGGTTGTGTCATGTGAACTTTGATAACATTGTCAAAATAAGCTCCACACAAGAAGTCAAAGATCTACCTAAGCTAGTGAAGCCTACTAAAATTATATCCAAGGAATATCAGATGGGAAAGTAGACAAGAATTTCATTTCAGAGAAAACAAAATCATTCAAATGGAGTACTAGATTTGGTACATACTGATCTATTTGGTCCATCCAAAATCAGAAGTGTACAAGGAGAAAGGTAATTTATTTTTCTTATTGATGATTATTCTAGAATGGTTTGGGTTGCTTTCCTAAGAGAAAAACATGAGGCATTTGAGAAATTCAAAAGATTCAAAGCTATGGTAGAAAATGAGATAGGTTTGAAGATCAAATGTTTGAGATCAAAGAAAGGTGGTGAATTGAATTCCTGGGAGTTCAATTCATTTTGTGAAGAGCATGGAATAAAAAGATAGTTATCTGCTCCCTGAACCCCACAATAGAACGAAGTTGTTGAGAGAAAGAACAAAATTGTTTTAGATGCTACCAAATCTATGATGTTGGAAGGTAATGTTCCTCATTCCTACTAGACATAAGCTATAAGCTCTTCTGTATACACTATCAATTGGGTGAATGTCAATGGTAACTCTGGTAAGAATCCTTTTGAGCTATGGTTTGGTTATAAGCCTACCGTTAAGTATTTCAAAATATTTGGAAGAAAATGTTATATTAAGAGAGATGCAGATATTGGAAACTTTAAAGCCAGAAGTGATGAAGGAATCTTTCTGGTTTACTCTACTAAGAGAAAAGCCTACCGGTGCTACAATAAAATATTGAAGAAGATGGTTGAAATTGAAAATGTCAGACTTGATGAGGATATTGACAGATCATCCAAGTACTATGGATATGACTCATATGACCAACAAGATAATACTGAGAATGGAAAGAATGCACAGACACATAATCAAGTTCAAATTTTTTCGGTGAATCAAGAAAATCATGAAGAAGAAGACAGTGGAAATGTAGAAAGAAAAATAGAATCTAACTCAGAACTCCAAGATATGTAAAGTGAAGTCATTATGAAAGTCAGATCATAGGAGACAAGAAAAAAGGTGTACAAACTATAAGAAGGATTGCAAAAGAATATTGTCTAATATCCAAGACTAAGCCTAACAATGTCACTGAAGCATGTAAAGATAAATATTGTATGGAAGCAATGAAGGAAGAACTGATGTAGATAGAGAAAAATGATTAAAACCTTAATACAAAAATATGATTAGAACCAAATGGGTCTTTCGAGATAAGCTAAATGAACAAGGTGAGGTGATCAGGAACAAAGCAAGATTGGTATATACAGGATATTCACAGATGGAAGGTATTGATTTTGAAGAAAGTTTTTCCCTTGTTGCTATAATTGAAGCTATAAGGTTATTTCTTGCATATTCTACGTTCAAGAATTAAAAAGTCTATCAAATTGATGTGAAGTCAATATTTGTGAATGGTGAACTAGAGGAAGAAGTTTATGTTGTGCATTCAAATAGATTTCAATTGATTGATGAAAAGGACATGGTGTGTCGGTTGAAGAAAGCACTATATGGACTCAAAAAAGCCCCTAGAGATTGGTATGACAGACTGGATAAATACTTGTTGAAGCTTGGATTCAATAAAGGTACTACTGAAAACAATCTGTATTTCAAGTTGGATCAAGATAAAGAGTTGACCATTGAAATCTTTGTTGATGACATTATTTTTGAAGGTGATGATGAATTATGCATGAAATCTTATGATGAAATGAAAAGTGAATTTGAGATGTCAATGATAGGAGAACTGAAATTATTTTTAGGATTGCAAATTACTCAGTAAGATGATGTAATATTTATATCTTAGTCCAAGAATGTGAAAGAGTTACTAAAAAAGTTTGGCATGGAAGACTCAAATCCAGTTGGTACACCCATGGTAACCAGATGTAAGCTAACACAGAATGATGATTCTCCTAAGGCTAATAAAAAAAGATATAGGTCAATGATTGGTGTATTGCTATATTTAACTCAAACAAGACCAGACATTATGAATACTATGTACATGATTGCTAGATATCAAGCTGATCCAAAAGAATCACATGTGACTGCAATAAATAGAATATTCAGATACTTGAAAGGAATAGTTGACTTTGGATTATGGTATCCAAAGGATGATGATCTTACTCTGAATGTCTTTACAGATGCAAATTGGTCAAGTGATGTTAATAATAGGAAAAGTACAAGTGGTGGTGCATTCTTCTTGGGGAACAATATGGTGTCTTGGCTAAGTAAAAAGTAGAATTCCAATTCCTTATCTACTACTGAGGCAAAATATATTGCTGCTACAAATAACTATACCCAAGTGTTGTGGATGAAGCAAATACTGAGAGATATTAGAATTGAGTATGATGAGCCTATTGCTATATTCTGTGACAAATCAAGTGCCATAAAAATTTCTAAGAATCCATTGCTACACTCTAAGACAAAGCATATATCTATCAAGTATCACTTTTTAACAAAGTGAGTGATAAAGAGGCCAGATTGGAATATTTTCCTACAAAGGAACTAATTACAGATATATTCACTAAACCATTGCCTAAGGATACAATTGAGTATCTTAGAGGCAAGTTAGGGGAAATTTCCCCTCCTAATGTGAACTAAGATGTAGGTCTTTGCATCAATATGTGGACTCACAGTCAGATCTTGTTTCAGATTGATGTTGTGGTGGCTGCTACTTAGGGGGAGTCATCAGATGATTCAGATGATATGTGGATCAGAGCATGTGTACCTTTTCCATTTATGTCAAAGGGGGAGAAGAATAATGTGAAAAAATATTGAAGAAAGGGGGAGAAGAGTCAAGAAAGGGAGAGAAGAGCTA
Source organism: Sequoiadendron giganteum (assembly GCA_007115665.2). Classification (NCBI taxonomy): domain Eukaryota; kingdom Viridiplantae; phylum Streptophyta; class Pinopsida; order Cupressales; family Cupressaceae; genus Sequoiadendron; species Sequoiadendron giganteum. The sequence continues at coordinate 73,455,725 of CM021105.1, forward strand.
TGAGAGAAGAACTACAAAAAAAAGGGGGAGAAGTGTACTAGATGTGAATAAGTAGTTGTGTTGATGGTACTATTTTTCACATCATGTGTTTGCATCAATGCCAAAGGGGGAGATTGTTGGATGTTGTGGTTGTTTTTCTGATATGTAGTTTTCATTGATGTCAACACTATTAGCATTTATGATTCTGAAGGTTGCATATGTTGAAGATACTGAGAAAACTGTAATAAATATATTGTAGGTAGCCAATGAAGATGAGAAGGTTAGAGTGTAATTCTGATGGATTGGGTTGTTGCGTATGTTTATGTGATGTTTAGTGGTGTTTCTAGATTTTTCTCTATCATTTTAGTATGTTTGTGTTGATTGACGTGTTCATAATTGAAGATGTTTCCTTGTGTGTTCAAGTTTTTCATGTTCTTGGCCAACATGATGGTGATAGCATATTACAAATACTTACGGATTAATATTTTATTGTCTGGCATGTTCAAGGATGTTGATTTATTTTGTAGCTGACAGAGTTGTTGATGTAAATCCATGTAGCAGATATATAAGAGTGATTGTATCTTCATTGTAAGTGTGTGTAGAGGTTTATGATTATGTGTATGTGTGAATAAAGATCATATCATCTGAATGCAGAGTAGAGTGTTAAGGAGTTTGAGCGAAGTGTGAAGAATTGTATCTATGCTTAACCAGAACTATCATCAAGCTTTTGAAGAAGCTAATTTCAACCTCATCAGATGGATTTAATCTGATTGTGTTATGTAAGGTAGTGAACCTTCCCTTTGAGTAGTTAGCTCTAGGCAGTGTGCTTGAATATAAGGTCATTCTTTATTCATTCCTTATTATACTTTTAACAGGGTATAATATTGTGGACTAACATCCACCATGGTTTTTCCCCTAAGAGGATTTCCACGTATAAAATCTTGGTGTTCATGTGTTTCTGATGTGTTATTGGTTTATACTTGCACTATTAATTATCACATCTGAGATTAAAGGTTGATTAATGTTGAATAAGTTTGATTTTTGTAACAACTAATTCAGCCCCCTCTCAGTTGTCTATGCTTGTTTTTCCAACACTAATTGATATGCCAATAAAAAGGTAGGTTTTAAGAGGGTCAAATGTTGTGTACATGTTGCAAAAATTCTTTTTTCAGGCCTCACCGAGGATTCTTTCACCCTATGGTGAATCGGTCTAGGCTAGGGTTCTGGAAAAATATTTTTGGCTTCTATTCTTTAATGTCTACACTCCCAAATCCTAGTCAGAGATTGTTGGAAACCAAAAACTAAATTTTGTAGCTTAGTTTTCGTGATTTTGCAAGAAAAGTGACAACTTTGAAAACTTTGTAATTTTTCTCTTTGATTTGATCTTCAACCTAAAAACTACAATCACACATAAAAGGAGAAGAAAAATGTTGTTTTGTTAGGGAATAGGGGTTTTCCTTGGTCAAACCCCGTTTTGGTAATTAAAACTTGAAATGAAACAATGCATGAAAGGAAAGATGAATGAAAAAAATGCAATGTCACAACTCACCAATCCTTAATTGAAATCTTTGAGTACAATTCAACAATCTTGCATGAGGTGGACTCAATGAATGTATATCTTAATCACAACACTTTATTAGAAAAATGCATCGAATATGCTCGATAGATCTTGAATACTACATCAACACATTAGCTCGATAACATGCATAACACAATCCATCTTTGACATGTCAATTGGAAATTTGATTGTGGATGATCCCACAATACTAGTTTACACATTTTGGGCAAACTCGATATTGAACTGAATCTTTTTTAACTAGATCTTTACTTTCGAGCACCTATAGTGGCTAAACTGTGAGGAATTTGAAGATGATGCAAAAGAGTGATTTGTGACATTTTGTCTGTAGATTCTAAATATATTTTTTTCAATTTTTTGGAATCAGATTGCACTTAAAGAGTGACGTTATTGGCTAACACAATTTTTTTTCTATGAAGGATATATATATTTTGAATTTAGATTTATAACTATGATATCTAGTGCATGGAATTGGTTTCATAGCATTTCATTGAATATTTTTTCTTAATTAAGCTTCAAATTCAAACCAATTACAATTTAGACATGATTTACTCGCTAAAACATATCATTTTTTGTATGTATTGAAATTCATTATTTTTTGTTGGATCAGGGAAATCAATATCTAGTGCACTAATTTTTTCATTTTTTTGATAATCTACTATTTTTCCACGTGTAGAACAAAGAGATTGATTTTTGATGAAAAAAATACATTCACAAGAAATAAAAAATAAATATAATAATCAAATTAAATTTATTTAAAATTATACTTTTTGGGAAGCTTATAATAAGGAATACATAATTACAAAAAATAAAATTTAAATGAATTCATTTGATCCCCCAAAAGGTGAATCAAAATTTTTTATCAACATTTTGATAGGTGTAAAGGAGACACTATTATAGGTATGGTTTAAAACTAGCAAAGTTATATCCAAAGGCATTTGATATAAGGTTGTTTGATCAAACCCTCTTCAATTGGAATGCTTTAAATGGAAAATTTCAAGGCTTAAATCATTATAATTTCTAAAAATATGTGATTTCAACAAAAATAGGATCTCCCAAAATGTTTAAACCACTATTGTGGGATCACCCTTGCTACAATAATCTTCAATAAATCTACCCTTGAATGCCTTCTTGAATTCTTTTGTTAAAATAATGTTGAGATAACTTAAATTGCTTAGATGAAACTATGTGAAATATGTTGGAAAAACAAGGATAGACAATTGAGAGGGGGAGGGAGGGAAGGTGAATCAATTGTTACAAAAATGTAACTTATAAAACATTAATCAATGTTATATCACATATCTGATAATTAATAGTGAAAGCATTAAATCAACAACACATCAGAGACACATAAAGACCAAGATTTCATATGTGGAAACCCTGTTAGGGGAAAAACCATAGTGGATGTTAGTCCACAAGATTATATCCTGTTAGAAGTATAATGAAGAATAAAAAGGAATGCACTTGCATTTGGGCGCACTACCTAGAGCACACTGCTCAAAGGGATGGCTCACTGCCTTACATACAATAATCAGATTAAATCCATCTGATGAAGTTGAACTAAGAAATTAGCTTCTACAAAAGCCTGATTACAGTTCCGGTTAGGTGCACAAAAACTTCTACAAAATCTTCCACCCTCTGCTCAATCTCTTCCACACTCTGCTCTGAATGATTTGACTTTTATTCACACATGTACATCACTTATACACTTGAGCACCTATCTCTAAATTAGGCACACAGATCTTCATAACTTCCACAAATCTTTATGCGAACCTCTGAAACTTTCAAAAAACATACTATAAAGCTTCAACAAAAAACCCTTTGAAGCACACCTTCAAATCTTCAACATGTAGAGCTTTCCAACATTCTGACCTTCTCAGCTCCACTGGCTGCCTGTACTATATTTTTTATAATTTTCTCAATATCCTCAAGATACACAACCTTAAATAGATTTAATGCTAATAGTGTTGACATCAATGACAACCACATATCAGTAACACAACCACAAAATCCAAAAAAAAACCTTTTATTTATACACATCTTCTCCGTAATTCCCGAAATTCAAATAATACAAGATGATATCAAATATATGATTTGAAAAAATTAAAATACTACCAAAAACATATCCCAAGGGGTGGTCCTAGGTCTAAGTGAGGACCCATTCACCATAGGGAAAACTGGTCCAAGCACACTTAAATAGGACATAGTTCGGGTGATGTTAAATGTTATGTAAAAATAGGGTCTTAGGACCTAGTGAGGACCCATTCACCAAGTGGCGAATGGGTCCTAGGTCACTAACCTAGGACACACCCCTTGAAAATTTAAGTGTTGTGTAATTTTATTTATGAACTTTAAGGTTTATTCCTAGAAATCTACAATTAATTAGGGTTGGATTTGAATTAAAGGGGCCAATTAAGGAAAAAATAACCTTAACTAATTAATAAAGCCCTATATTAGCGTGAAAGTGTAAAGATACACTTTACAAAACCCTAAATAAGGCATAATTAAGTCCATTTAGTTAAGAAGGGTCATAAACATAATGTGAGTGTGTAAAACACATTACAACACTAAATCAAGGCATAGTTAAGCTCATTTTATTATTAATTATTCCTAAATTAAGTGCGATAAAGGGTTAATTTTTTTGATACTAAATTTATTCCCCACTTTAGTGAGTATGACCCAATGTCTAACTCACATTAAATTAGACATTCAAGACACTTATGTATGCAAAAATGACAAAGATACACAATCATACATTATCAAAGACCAACAAGATCAAGCCTATATGGTCCAATGCGATGTGGAACACATCTATACTTTTGGTTTTGTGCTCACTTTGGGGTATTGGAATCTCATACCATCCATTAGGTGAGTATCACACCAGGAAGGTAGCTTAGTGAGAAATTCATGCCTATGTGTCAAATCTCACTATACTTACCATACAAAAGATATCCCTCTGATAAATTTGATAGGGTACCACTCACATTATTGTCTCGTGCTTAACAAGATATGTGGTAAGCACCCATGCACATGGCAAGCCTCCATAAGAAAGTAAGGTGTGTTAGGCTAGGTGGCCTTGAATTAGGGTTTCGAGCTTCAAAAGGTTAGCAAGTTGTGTTATATCAAACACTTAAAAAAATATTCTAGTAATGGTGTTTTGTTCAAGGGGATTTTTCTTCATTCGTGTAGCACCCCTCCATTTTTCTCTTTTGTTTAGACAGTGTTCTACTCCATTATGCCTTGTTTGCTGTTAGTAATTTGACTATGGTACTTCGTTACTATTTGATCGCTAAATGTAATTCGATATGATGATATATTTTGATGTGATGGTACTTTATTCTGATGTTATCATTATGGCATGCTTTAGATTAGCATGGATGATATTTGAATTAATGTGCTTTTAATACTTTTGATTAGATTTTTGATGTTAGATTTGTCAGTTTTGTAACACTGGATTGAAGGGGACGAAATTGCATCACTCGCTTGTGAGCACCCTGTGATTCTGCGATTTCCTCTTCATGATGTTCTCTATTATGATACATATATACCTGTTCGATATACTCTTTGCTCATAGGCTTATAGGTATAAGACATCGACTCCACCTGGTTTCACAGGTTTGAGCGTGTCCATTGGCCAACGATATTTGATTGGGAGATAGTAGCTAGGTTTCCCATGTCAAGTCTTGGTCATAGTGTGTCGATAGTTTTAAGTCAGGTTTGGTTGCTTTAATGTTATTCAATTTCACTTTGATATTATTTATTTGCAAGTTGGAAAAGGTAATTAAATTATATTAAGTATTTATGTTGTTCATGAAATTCATCTGGATTATTATGTTAGAAGATGTTACTTAATTAATTAACTAATTTATTTTAATTAATAAAATAATTTAATCTTGGATTAGATTTATTTTATTGAATTAATTAAATTAATAGGATTGAATTAAGCTATTCATTTTGGAACTAATAGATATTTTGTTTTGAAAATTGGAAAAAGGATTTCAATTTGCATTAAAAAAAATATTTGAATGCAAAAAAATGAAATTGGAAGATATTTACTGTTTTGTTTTTTGAAAATTGATTATGGTGGTTAAATGAGATATTTTTATTTTCATGGAGTTTTGGCTATAAGCATAAAAATTGAAAGAAAATAAGATATAGAAAAAAAGGAGGAGAAGGAAGAAGATTTCTATTTTGTGGGTTTTGGATTTTATTTGTGGAAAAACTCCGTTGATTTGTTGGGAAGAAGCTGGAATCTGAGGAAGAATCAATGCACCATTTGGGCATCCTCTCAAGCTTCTGGAAATTAGGTTCATTATATTTAGTTTATTATGTTTTTGAAAAAAATTCAAAGCTTTGATAAGCTGTTTGCAAAATCATGTTTTGAAAAACAAAGAAAAAGAATTTGTGATGAAAAACCCATGTTGAATCTTTATCAAATTTGTAAATATTTGTTTCATTTGGTTGTTCTTCAAGAAAAAAATTGAAAATATGGCTGTAAATGATCTTTCTTTTAAAAAATAATTTGCTCAATTAATTTTGTAAATTGCTTACGGGGATATTTAAATATATATATATATATATATATATATAGAGAGAGAGAGAGAGAGAGAGAGAGAGAGAGAGAGATATTCACACACACACATATATATATATATACACATATATTTTATATATAGAGAGAGAGATATATATACACACACACATATATATACACATATATTTTATATATGTTTTTATAATTGGGGTTATGTTGTTAAGAAAATTAGAAAAAATAAAATTTAACCCTATCAAAAAGATGGATTAAAATTTGCAAGATTTTTTTTAATGGCATTTTTTTTTTATGATGATAAAAAAAAATTGAAATCAAATTTTGTGGGGGGGTTGGGGGCTCAACCCACAACTGCCCCCCATGGGAGGCATTGTGGGGGGAGCCGCACCCAGTGCACCCCCACGTGGCAACCATTAGCACCGCCGCCCACATTGGTGGTCGGTTGTGTTAAACACAACCGCATCACCAGTGTGTGGTTAGCTGTGCTAAGCACCAACGCTGCCAAGGCATGGGGTCAGTTGTGTTAAGCTAGCTGCCCCCAATCCTAAGAATCGCGTGTGTGCCCTGAGAATTCATGCCCTAAATCCTTGCAAGTTAACTTTTTTGTCAAAATATATATATATTTTTAATATTTAATATTATATTAATATATATAAATGGTAAATATATATTTAATATTTAATATTATATTTGTATAATATTAAAATATTAAAATATTAAAATAATAAATAATTAAATATATATATATGTATATATATCATATGAGGATATATATATTATATGTATATTATTTTATATATATATATGTATATATGTTATTTAAATGATGGCATGTTTTAAATGTAATTGGAGAAATTTCAAATTGATTTGTAATAGTCGAATTAATGCATTTTTTAAAAATAATATATTTTGAAAGAATAAATATTTGATTTTCAGATATCGTGTTTAATCGATGAATTAATTGATTTTTAAATGATTTTTTTTGAAAGGAAGAAATTGATGATTTGAAAATAGTATGTTTTAAATCGAAGAAGTAAATATTTATTTTATTATTATTTACAAGCAATTGAAGAATTAAATGTTTGGTTTAAATTTCATCCTTTGTCTTAAAGAGACATTATTAAATCAGTTTTACTGAGCAATATACTACTGAATGTTATTAAAGGAAGTGGATTTAGGAGATCCAAAAGTAGATTTAATTCCTGCTTAAATTACTCTTTTCAAATGTAAACTTTTTATATACTCGTTTTGGGGGAAAATGGTTTAGAAGTGTTAATAAGTCTTCTAGATGGGGTGTTTAATCTTTGGGGTTTCGTATTTATGATAGTCAACCTGTGAATGGCCTTGGGTAGTGCATAGAGTTATGTCCAGTTAATTACCCGATTATCACGAATGGGGGTGTGTGGATTTTATGTGTTGGATAGGGATTTAATATTCTTAGGTCGCACTAGTGTACCCTTGGGTTGTGGAGTTGTTCCACATGTTGCCTTAGAGGAGTGGCTTGCAATGAGGTTCGACACACAAAGTGGTGCCAGGTTAACTCGTTGCAAGTTAGTTAATCCAGTGATAATGTAAAAGAACTTATTAGAAGAATAGGTAGTATCAAACACTTAATAAGAATAATTGTGCCTTGCTCATGGACGCAAGGTATTGTATAGACTTGGGATGGGACGAGAAGGCCTGGAATGAAAATATCGTTATCTTGTCTCTACAAGAGATAATTGATTCCACATTGGTTTGCAAGAGGGGCCGAGAGTTGTTAGAGGCTTCCAGAATATCTCGAGATGGGGGCCGGGGCTTAAGAAGACTTACCAAGATAACCCATGTAGCATTGTGATGACACTTCTCCTAAGTCAACAATATGTTTGTATCTGAACGATGCAATTGATTGTTTAACTCTGGAAACATTGTAACTATTGTGTTATTCTTGTAATTATTATTGATTGAGTTCGGTTATGTTTTAGCCTATGTCTAGAGGTAGATGGTCTTGTCTAGGAATCCTTGTTACTATCTCCTAGCATGGGGGGGTGGACTTTCAGGTACCACTTGGGTGGGTGGAACGTGCAACTTACTCCATTGGGTTTTCTTCTTATTCATGTTGACGAGATTTCTAGTTGGAGAGCTCATGGAATCCAGTTACATTTCATACTTATGGTCATTTCAGTTGAATCTTGTAATTTTTTACCCCTCATTTGTAATTGAGGTGGAAATTTGTAATTTTTAATCATGCTATTTGAATTTACCTCATTTAGGGAATGAGATTTGTAATCTTCTTCTCAATTATTGTATATGAAATCATATGGTATCTCTTATTCTTTGATGTAATTTATCATGTATGGAATGTATGCGTTCTTAATTTCTTAAGTAGTCAAATGTTTTGGATGAAAATGTAATGTATTTTTGGGTTTTAAAGTAATCTCAGTCTCATAACTTTAGAGGTTGTTGGAAAAGGGTAATGAACTTGCATGTTATTTGTACTTAAACAAAAAAAAATTAGTGTGTTTGAATAGTTAATTGTAACTTCCTCTAGGGTTGCGTGTCAGGGCGTTACACATGGTATCAGAGCCCCAGGTTCATACACTGGGTACTCTCGGTACATTTGAGTCCACTAGGTTGTCCCTATGATTTTTTTAGTGGAATTGTTAAGTGATCATGTGTTCATGGCTTTTACTTTAGCATGATGTACTCTATGGAAAAGAGTAGCATGAAAGAAACCTGATAAAAGGTTATGATACGTATCCCATGGGTTATGGAATTGGATATTCCTATGGGATTATGTATGTATTTGTACCCTTGTAAATGTAAGAAACCAGTAATTGTATCTTGTTTGAGTGTTGTGAATACCCTGTACTTGCTTTGTGTATCCATGTGATGGTGATACTTGGTACCCATCCTTGAGGAAAATTTTTACACTTTGGTGTGGGATTTACCATACCATTATGTGTGTGTGCATGTTTGTTACCTGATTGGGGGTCAACCCATGTGTGGTTGAAACTTATATATAAGAGTAACCAAAAGTAGTTCTTTTTCTTTTGGTTCTCTAGACCCTCAATCCATGAAGGGATAGTAGTAGCAAAAATTTCCTTGGGTGGAGTGTGTAGCGTACGTATATTGCAGCATAGAGCATCTTAGCTCAATCAATCCTGAGGAAACGTACCCACTACTTTCCCTTATGATGGATCAGGATACTTGATCCATAAGTGTTAACCTTATCCCCACAGATATGAGTACAACATAGGTTTGTTTGTATATGCTTGGCCGTTCATAGAGACGTTGGTCTAGCATTATTGAGTTAACCTCATTCGTATGAGAGGTGAAGCTTGATAGCTCCATATTGAAATTATCATATTATATTATGTATATATACCCTATCTGATGTGTTCTGACATGATGCAAGAGATACGATGCCACACCCAACTGATGTTCTAACACAATGCTGGTGATGATTCCGTGTTAGATGATGCCACATGTTGAGACACGTGAAGGTGCATTATGAGATTGTCTTTGTTAGCCTACTTGTGCGATGAACGTTATGGGGCCTCAAACACTTGTAGAGGGATCCTCATGGATTTTTTGATCATGTTGATTGAGTAGCATATGGGTAGATCCTAGCCATGTATACCTCTAGCTACAATGAGTTCCTATGTGTGTCTTCTCCATGAGGTATTTTGGGTGGAGTACATTTTGTGTGTGCCTATTTCCGTGGACCCTCAGACACACTACCACGTGGCATATGACTGATATGTGCCTACTCTGGCTAGCGTATGACTAGGTAGAGTGACGACGTTTTGTTAGTCGTGGGTACACTCTGGGTCATGTGGATAATGTGCTCACTCCGCACCACATGAGGGCTATTATCATTCTATCCAGATGTTGTTTCCTCTTTCCTCATTGGTGGCTAATATCTAGTCACGTAGTGATGTACAATGTAATTTTAAAGATTGTGAACTTTTTTTTGGTTAAATTGATGATTTTTTAGTTGATTGAGAGGGCCAACACTTTGTTTATATTTGATTGTGAAGGTTTAGCCATGACTTGTGATCTTATTTACTTATAACCCTAGTGGTTATATATTTGATTCAATGTTGAAATTACGCATATTTACTTTATTGTTGAAATGGGACTTTAATTTTCTCTTCTTTATGAACTTCATGGCTAAGCTAGTTATCTTTGTTGTTTTCAATGTTGGCTATGAGTCGTATTGTGATTCCTCTCCAAGGACGTATGAGGCAGACTTGGTGAGTGTGTACGAGGAAGTAGACACAAAAAACATTGAGGATGGGGGTATGTGAGGCTGTTTTGCAGCTAGGACCCACTACTCACCTTTGTGCGTTGACTATCTCTTGGAGGCTAATCACCTTATACAACAAGAGACAGGTCAGTGTGGTCTTGTTTGGATGGTCTCACTCTATGTATGGCCTAACACCATCATGCCACTGATATGATGTTAGATTTATATGACATGGTTATTTGTTCTTGGTTCATGGATTCTTCTATCATGGATGGGTATGCTACTTTCCGATGTCCAGATGGACCCTTGTGTGGTTTTACGTTGTTATTTATGGTGTTGTTTTTGGTATGTATATGTATTATGCATGAATAATCATGGGTATGTTGTATTCTTTTGAGTTTGTGTAAGTTAATTTCACCTTTTGGTTGTGACTCCTTTCTTGGATGGTATGTATAGGATGCCTAGAAGAGGTAGACGGGGCGTCGATCATCGAAGCCCTAATTTTTAGAGTCCCCATGAGAATGACTGTGAGGATCACCTGGGTCCATTGTTACATTCTACACTTGGGGATATTTTTACCCGACTTGGCTCTAGTTAGGATTGTGGTCTTCAGGTATCTAGGGAAAGGGAAAGGATCCCTAGGAGAAATATTTCTACTTTGGCAACACTTATGTTGGATATTTTGAGGGCATGTTCTTCACCTAGCAATCGTTCTTATGAAGGTTCAGAGTTTGGAAACTGGATGGTTGGTGTTCCTTTTGATGGGGTGTACCTAGTAGTCTTTGGGTTCCAAGGTTATCATCTTACGCATAGGAGGATTCAGAGTTGGATATGAGACCAACTCCATCATCTCGACCAATCAGCTCAGTGCACTCAGATTGCAATAGGTAGTAGTACAAGATGTTACTCTTGCAGCCAACAGGGGCACTTGGTGAGATAGTGGTCTCAGAGGAACAAACCTAGAGCCAGTCAGAGATTAGTGGCTACAGAGTGTAATACCCCTCCGTTTTGATCTATTATGCGAACTATGTTGTTTCTCCTCTATGCTTTAGTTTTGTGTTGTACTTGGACTATGTACTTGGTTGCAGTTGATCACCGTTTTATCATGATGTATCTTGATGTGATGATACTATATTTTGATGTGATTATTATGGCATTTTTGGAATTAGCATAAGTGTAGATTTAAATTTATGATGTTTCATGATTTCGATTATGCTGTTATGTTAGATGTGTCAGTTAGAACTATTGTATTGGTGAAGAGGATGGTATCGCATCACTCGCTTGCGAGTGCCCTGCGATTCCATGATTTCCTCTTCATGGTGTGCCTTATTTATGACATATTGTTGCATGTGGATATATTCTTTGTTCACAGGTTAACAGGTACAGGACATCGACTCCACCGGGTTTCACAGGTTCGAGTGTGTCCATTGCCCAACGACATTCGATTGGGAGATAATAGCTAGGATTTCAATGCCGAGTCGTCACCCTGGTCGTAGTGTGTCGTCGGTGCCAGTGTGGTCCATGTTATTCTAATTTTATTCAGTTTTCCCGATTTCAGTTTATTTTAGGAAGTTAGAATTTGTTGGAAATGTGATTTAAATTATTGAGTAATTTAATTTAATTAATAAATATTTTAATCTTATGGTAGATTTATTTTATTAATTGATTAAGTTATTTATGTGGAAATGAATTACATTATTCATTTTGGAAATGTATGCATATTTAATTTGGAATTGGAAATTAGGAAAATGAATTAAAAGTCAATTTTGAAGTTTGAAAATTCAAAAATTCAAAAATGGATATTTCCTATTTTCTGTTTTCTGGAATTTATGAGGGTTGTTGTAGGATTTTTGGAAGGATTTTTGGATATCTTCGAATTTCTTCACAAATTTTAAAGAATGGATTTTTTAGAGAAAAATTGAGAAGAGAAGGAGAAGGATTGCTAAATTTTGTGGGTTTGGAGGAAAAGCTCAAGAAATTTGTGGAGCTTAAGAGGGTTTCATAGCACCATCAAGATCTTCAACATACTCCAAAAGAATCAGGTTTCATCTTGTTTTAATTGAATTTATTTTGAATTCAATGGCTTTTGTATGGACGGAAAAACTTGTTGTGATCTTGTTTTCATGATTTGGGTGAAATTGTTCAATATTGAAAATGAATATATTTGGTTGCAATAGAAATTCAATTTATTTTGTTTTCAATCTTCTCTTCAAGTTATTTAGAGTTTTATGCTTCGATGAATGGCTTTTATTTATATATTCATATATAAATAAATAGGCTTTTGTTTTTATTTTTATAATTTTTTCCTTGTAAGGTTATGCTGGCAAAATTTTATAAAAATAAAATTTTGCCAAAATTTTACCTTTTTCCTAAGCCTGGTTGTGCCTTTTAAGGTTCTGTTTTTTTTTGTTTTCAAAAAAAATGAAAATAATTGTTAAGCAAAAAAAAAAACAAAAATAAATAAATATGAGTTTAAAAAAAGGGGGGGCATTGGGGAAACATGCCCAGCACGTCCTTCCCATCCACGGCCTTAGCAGACCGTGTCGTGCGTGCGACCACCAGTGGTAGCCGGCTGTGCTCTGCGCAGCCCGCGCCACCACGGGTGGTGGCTGGCTCCGTCGTCCACATCGCCTCCCCCATCCCCTGCGCCCTACGTGGGCCTCTCCATTGCCTCTCCCGCCACTCACAGCAACACTCCCTAGTGGCTCCGCCTCCTGCGACCGCCTCAAATGAAACCATCGCTGCCTGGTAAGAAAACTGTGGCCGGCCTCAACCAAGGAAAAGGCACGGAGCCCGAGATTCATGTGGCCCAACCCTAGGGTTGGTGCACGAACCGAGGCATGCCTTGGTCTTTTTATTATTTAAAAATATATATATATATTATTATGTTTCATTATAATTTAATATTATAATTTTTATAATATTTTATTATCATGATATAATAATATATATATTAAGGTGATGATTTAGGATATTATTAAAAGATTTTAATGTTATGATTTAATATAATATTGAAATACTTTCAATAGTTTAATGTTATGATTCATATTTTATTATGTGAGAATTAAATATTAATATTAATGTTAATGCTTAATATTAATATTATGAAAAGGAGAACATCATTTTATTATTATATTGTTGCAAGGGGAATAGTGTTATATTTTGAAAATGAGTTTATTGAATGTGGATTGAATATTTTATTTAAAAATGAAATTTTGCTCTTATCTGCACTATTGAAATACGAGTTAATGTTTTATATATTTAAATGCTATGTAGAAATAAAATGATTGTTTAAATGGCATATTTAATTCAGTTCAATTAATGCAATGAGTATTGAATGTTAGTGAGGTAATGGGTTTAGTGAACCCAAAGTAGATTTGATTCTTGTTTCATTTTGATCTGTTTGTATGTCATTTGGAAAGTGTGGGTTTTAATATTTAACAAGTCTTCCAGTGGGTTTTCAAATTTGTGGGTTGTCATACTATGTGGTCAACCTTAGATTGCCTTGGGTAGTGCATTTAACTAGTTTGTTTCCTAGTTATCACGAACAGGAGTGTGTTGATTGCATGTCATGGTTAGAGATGTGGTATCCTTATGCCACACTTGTGAACCCTTGGGTTGTGGAGTTGTTTCCATGTGTCATCTCAGAGTGGCTTGTAACGAACGTCGACACACGAAGTGGTGCCCGGATAACTCGTTGTAAGTTATTTAATCTAGTGATAACTAAATTAACTGGCTAGAGTATCACGTAGTATCAAACATTTAGTAAGATAATTATGCCTCGGTCATGAACACAAGGTCTTGTAAAGACTTGGGTTGAGATGGGAAGGCCTGGAATGGCAAGATCATTATCTTGTCTCTACGAAAGATAATTGATTCCGCATTGGTTTACATGAGAAACCGAAAGTCGTTAGAGGTTACCAGGATAACCGAAGATAGGGGCCGAGACCTAGGAAGACTCACCAGGATAACCTATGTAACATTATGATGACACTTCTCCTAGGTCGATAGTATGTTCGCATCAATGATGCAGTTGATTATGTAATTTCTGGAAGCATTGTAACCATGTGTTAGTGATGTCATTGTATTTTTTTCAGTATGGTTATGTTAGCCTATGTCTAGAGGTAGATTTCCTTGGATAGAATTCTTGTTACTATCTCGTAGCACGGGGGGTGGACCTTTGGGTTCCACTTGGTTGGGTGGAATGTGCATCTTACTCGGTTGGGTTTTCTCCTTGTTCGTGTGGATGAGACTTCTAGTTGGAGAGCTCATGGTTTTAGTTGCAGTTCTTGCTTGTTCCCATTTCAGTTACTCTTGTAATTATTACCCCTCTTGTTATCGAGGTGGATTTTGTAATTGTAATCCTATTGATTGGACTTGTCTCATTCGGGGAATGAGTGTTGTAACCTTATTGATTAATGAATGGATTAATTCATTTGAAAGTTATCTATTATGCTTTTGGTAAAATCATCTTACTTGGAATGTATGCATTAATTTATTAATTAATTAATTGACATGGTTTATATTCATGTTTTATGTTGAGGTTTAATATAGCCTCTGTCTCGTAACCCTAGAGGTTGTTGGCTTTAGTTAGTGAACTTACTTATTAATTATTCTTTTAAAAAACAAATTATTCCAGTTAAGTAGTTCCTTGCAACTTCCTCTAGGGTTGCGTGGCGGGGCATTACACATGGTATCAGAGCCTAGGTTTAAACACTGGGTAGTCTGGGATTATGTTGGAACCACTAAGCTTTTAGTTTGTTAGGTTTTGAGTTGTGTATCTATCCTGATACCTTGACATGTTTGTGCAGGATTATGCTGCCCAAACATGGAAGAGGTAGAGGGCGTGTTCGTGGCCATATAGGCGGTCGTGGTGAGAGTCAGCATGACTGTCCTCCTTTAGTTCCTCTTATCCCAAAATAGGAAGAACAACAGGCATTGCAGAATGCAGTTGGGGTTGGTAATCATCAGTAGGATCCAGCAGGGATTGAGGCAGCGCGTAGAGCGCTAGAGGAGGCTTTGGCACTCCTTGGACCTAGGCAAGCAGAGGTTCAGATTAACTCTATGGTGAGGGAAGCTCCACCCCATTCAGATTCACACATGAGGGACTTGCTGAAGGGGCATCCTCCATTATATGATGGATCTGGTACGGGTTTAGAGGCTGAGACTTGGCTGATAGACTTGGATAGGTGTTTTGCCATGCATCTATATGGTAGCAACACCAGAGCTCGTTATGCCATCATGCAGTTGAGAAGATTTGCATCCACTTGGTGGAGATTAGAGGAGCAAAAGCTCCATATTGACATTCACGCTACATCATGGGAGATCTTCTTAGAGAGATTCAGAACTCAGTTTTTATTTGAGCATTGGTGTCAGCATCGAGGCGACGAGTTCCATGCTTTGCATCAGATGGCATTATCTGTTGATTAGTACGAGCATCATTTTTACGAGCTCAAATAGTATGCAGGGATTGGTGATGATGAGAGCATGTTGGTACACCATTTTTTCAGGGGCTTAAATTCCCATCTCACTGGTGGTGTGAGGGTTTTCGAACCCAAGACCATGGAAGTGGCAGTAGAGAAAGCACGCCTAGTTGAGGAGAATATGAGTATGGCACTTGGAGGAGACATGAGTGTTCCAGTTGGCAGTAGTGCAGTGGCAGGATCTAGTGTTAGAGGAGGGTAGTATTAGGGAGGTTTACCTCCTAGGTCTTAGTAGGGGCCATCTCAAGGTGGTCAGCAGCAGCAGCAGGCATCGCAAGGGAAACGTAAAGGTTTCCAACTGAGACAGGGAGACAGGAATTGGAGGCATGTGAAATGCTCCACCTTTTGAGTAGCCAGCGCAAAGTTCATAGTCTACTTTCAGGGATAGTGCGCAGCAGTCTAGCGCACCATCTGGAGATAGCGGTTTTGGCAGAGGCATAGAGTGTTTTGCATGTGGTCAGCAGGGTCACATGGCTAGAGGCTGTCCCAATAGGGGCATGGCTGGGTTTTCTCAGGGGCTAGTGGCATTTGAGCTAATAGTTAGTGATGCAAGTAGATGGCATCGAGTGTTTTTAGTGGTTTATAACCGCCAGGCAGAGCATCACGGCACAATCATCGAGACGTATGGTATGTTGATGGGTAACCCAATTACCATTTTATTTGATTTAGGAGTGATAGACTCCTTCATTTCTTCATTAGTTGTGTCACGATGTAGTTTGGGTGCGGTAAGGCAAGGTGATAGGTGGCAGGTAGAGCTAGCTTCGGGTGAAAAAGTTGCATCGCATTCCCTGTGCCAAAGTGTAGATTGGAGATTGGACCTCTTCAGACTACGATGGACCTTCATGTTATTCCTTTGGGTTCTTATGACATTGTCATAGGGATGGATTGGTTGGAGGCACAGAGTGCGGTCCTGGATTGTTGACGCAAGTCGATTCGATGCATTGAGGCATCTAGTAGAGAAATAGAGATAGTGGGAGTTCTGAGGCTGATTTCTTTGAGGGTAATCTCAGCTATGCAGTTGAGAAGGTGTGTACGTCAGGGTTGCCAGTTGTTTGCTGTCATAGTAGATAACTTGGATCTAGGTAGTGGAGAAGAGAAAGTCTCTCTTGATAGTCACCCCGTCCTTTAGGAGTATTTTGATGTCTTTCCCGATGAGATTCTAGGGATGCCACCTCAAAGGGATATTGACTTCAAGATTGATCTTATACCTGGTTTGCAACCCATCTCTCGAGCTCCCTATTGTATGACTACTTAGGAGCTGAAAGAGCTTTGTTTACAGCTTGAAGAGTTGTTAGAGAAGTGCTTCATTCGTCCTAGTGTTTCACCTCGGGGAGCACCAGTCATCTTCGTGAAGAAGAAGGATGGTTCACTTTGGTTATGTATTGATTACCGACAATTGAACAAAGTGACCATCAGGAACCAATATCCTCTTCCTAGGATCGATGATCTCTTTGATCAGGTCAAGGGTGCCACCATCTTTTTGAAGATTGATCTTAAGTCAGGATATCATCAGCTTCGGATCTTTGACTCTGATATTCATAATATAGCATTTCGAACGCGGTATGGTCACTACGAGTTCACAATAGTACCATTTGGGTTGACAAATGCACCTTCTATGTTCATGAGTCTGATGAACGGTGTATTTTGTACATACCTAGACAGGTTTTTTCTTGTATTCCTTGATGACATTCTGATATATTCCAGGACTATGGTAGAGCATGAGGAACAATTGTGGCAGGTATTGCAGTGCTCGTGGGATAATCAGTTGTTTGCTAACCTATCGAAGTGTGAGTTCTGAAAGTTTGAGGTTCAGTATCTTGGGTATGTCATCTCAGGGAAGGGTATTTCAATGGATCCTGCAAAGATTCAAGCGATCTCAGATTGGCCTATGCCCATGAATGTGGCAGAGATACGTAGCTTTATGGGGCTAGCAGGTTATTACAGATGCTTTTTGCAGGGTTTTTCAAGGATAGGTTATCCTATCACTACACTTCAGAGAAAAGGGAAGAGGTTTGAGAGGACAGAGAAGTGCGAGGCAGCATTTTAGAACCTTAAGGAGATGCTGACTAGTGCACCGATACTTGCTATACCAAATCCGACTAGGGACCTTGTAGTTTGTACAGATGCGTCCTTGGAAGTTCTTGGTGCAGTGTTGATGTAGGAGGGTCGAGTCATTGCATATGATTCATAGAAACTCAAGGACCATGAGTTGAACTATCCCACCCATGATCTTGAGTTAACGACAGTTGTGCATGCATTGACGAGATGGAGGAATTTCCTTCTTGGCCATAGGTTTGAGCTGCATAGTGATCACATGAGTCTTCAGTATATCTTCATGTAGCCCAACCTTAATGCTAGACAGAGGCGTTGGATGGAATTCCTCTGTCAGTATGATTTTGAGGTGAAGTACATCTAGCGGAAGGAGAATGTGGTAGCAGATGCACTCAGTAGACGAAGACATGAGATATCCGAGTTGACTCTAGTTGTGGATCTATGGATTCAGATTCTTTCTGCCCTTCCAGCAAATAGTTGGTACCAAGAGTTTAGGACAGTGATAGAGGTAGGTAGACCTCTTGAGGGTAGACAATCAAGATATTCTCTGGATTCAAATGAGTTATTGAGACACACGGGGTGCATATACGTTCCCCCTTCATATGGTCTTCGCACCTTGGTCATGACTGAGGCACATCATGCACCTTATTCAGTCCATCTTGGGGTGAAGAAGATGCATGCAGATTTGTGTTAGTTGTACTTTTGGCCAGGGATGAAGTGAGATATCGCAGATTTTGTGTCATGATGTCTAGAGTGTCAGTGAGTTAAGGCTGAGCACCAGCATCCAACAGGGCTCCTACAACCACATTTAGTACCAGAGTGGAAGGGGGATATAATCTCATTGGATTTCATTGTTGGTTTACCCAACTCTTTGAGATAGCATGATGCGATAATGGTGACAGTTGATAGGTTGACGAAGGTGGCACACTTTTCACCTATGCGCTCATCCTACACTGCATCATCCGTAGCTAGAGTGATCATGGAGGATATTGTGAGGTTACATGGTATTCCGCGTCAGATTATTTTTGATA
Source organism: Sequoiadendron giganteum (assembly GCA_007115665.2). Lineage (NCBI taxonomy): Eukaryota > Viridiplantae > Streptophyta > Pinopsida > Cupressales > Cupressaceae > Sequoiadendron > Sequoiadendron giganteum. Next base: position 73,474,625 of record CM021105.1, read on the forward strand.
GGGATCCAATGTTTACCTTAGCTCTTTGGACATCATTGCAGCATGCGATGGGGACATAGTTGAACTTCAATTCAGCTTATCACCTTGAGACAGATGGACAGACTGAGAGGGTTAATTAGATCCTTGAGGAATGTTACGTATGTATGTGATGGAACAGCAGACACGATGGGAGGATTATCTCTATTTGGTAGATTTTTCCTATAATAATGGTTTCCAGAGTTCCATTGGTATGCCTCCATTCCAGACATTGTATGGGAGACCTTGTCATACCCCTTTGAGTTGGAATCTACTGGAGGACAGGATAGTGTTGGGTCCTGAGATGCTGCAGGATATGGAGTAGCAGGTGGATAGGATTAGAGAGCACTTGGTGGTAACGTAGGATAGGCAGAAGAAGTATGCAGATGTGCATAGAGTGGATCGTCAATTTGTTGCAGGTGATAGAGTCTTCTTGCGGGTGCGTCCGCGAAAGAGTCCCATCCGTTATGGAAAGGGCTCTAAGTTGGCACCTCATTTTGTCGGACCTTTTGAGATACTTGAGAAGATTGGTCCTGTTGCTTACCATATTGCTTTACTGCCTAGTCTCTCATGCATTCATGATGTGTTTCATGTTTTAGTTCTTCAGTCGTACCATCCAGACATTTCTCATGTCCTTGATTAGAATGCATTGCAGGTAGAGGATGAGCAGTTGGCTTTGGAGCCTATGGCCATCGTGGGGTGCAGAACGCTCACCCTTTGAGGGCGAGATATTGATCAGGTTAGGATTCAGTGGGATCCTAGGGATGACATGTCATCCACATGGGAAGATGCAGTTAGAATGAGTGAACTTTATCCCTATTTGTTTGCAGGCTTCCAAAAGTAAGCCTGACCCTAGGGGGAGAGGATGTAATACCCCTCCGTTTTGATCTATTGTGCGAACTATGTTGTTTCTCCTCTATGCTTTAGTTTTGTGTTGTACTTGGACTATGTACTTGGTTGTAGTTGATCACCATTTTATCGTGATGTATCTTGATGTGATGATACTATATTTTGACGTGATTATTATGGCATGTTTGGAATTAGCATAAGAGTAGATTTAAATTTATGATGTTTCATGCTTTCGATTATGCTGTTATGTTAGATGCGTCAGATAGAACTATTGTATTGGTGAAGAGGACGGTATCGCATCACTCGCTTGCGAGTGCCCTGTGATTTCGTGATTTCCTCTTCACGGTGTGCCTTATTTATGAAATATTGTTGCATGTGGATATATTTTTTTTCACAGGTTGACAGGTACAGGAAATCAACTACACCTGGTTTCACAGGTTCGAGTGTTCCATTGCCCAATGACATTCAATTGGGAGATAGTAGCTAGGATTTCCATGCCGAGTCGTCACCCTAGTCGTAGTGTGTTGTCGGTCCTAGTGTGGTCCAGTTATTCTAATTTTATTCAGTTTGCCTGATTTCAGTTTATTTTAGGAAGTTAGAATTTGTTGGAAATGTGATTTAAATTATTGAGTAATTTAATTTAATTAATAAATATTTTAATTTTATGGTAGATTTATTTTATTAATTGATTAAGTTATTTATGTGGAAATGAATTACATTATTTATTTTGGAAATGTATGCATATTTAAGTTGGAATTGGAAATTAGGAAAATGAATTAAAAGTCAATTTTGAAGTTTGAAAATTCCAAAATTCAAAAATAGATATTTCCTATTTTTTGTTTTCTAGAATTTATGAGGGTTGTTGTAGAATTTTTGGAAGGATTTTTGGATATCTTTGAATTTATTCACAAATTTTAAAGAATGGAGTTTTTGGAGAAAAATTGAGAAGAGAAGGAGAAGGATTGCTAAATTTTGTGGGTTTGGAGGAAAAGCTCAAGAAATCTGTGGAGCTTAAGAGGGTTTCATAGCACCATCAGGATCTTCAACATACTCCAAAAGAATCAGGTTTCATCTTGTTTTAATTGAAATTATTTTGAATTCAATGACTTTTGTATGGATGGCAAAACTTGTTGTGATCTTGTTTGCATGATTTGGGTGAAATTGTTCAATATTGAAAATGAATATTTTTGGTTGCAATAGAAATTCAATTTATTTTATTTTCAATCTGCTCTTCAAGTTATTTAGAGTTTTATGCTTGGATGAATGGTTTTTATTTATATATTCATATATAAATAAATAGGCTTGTGTTTTTATTTTTATAATTTTTTCCTTGTAAGGTTATACTGGCAAAATTTTATAAAAAAAAATTTTTGCCAGAATTTTACCTTTTTCCTAAGCCTAGTTGTGCCTTTTAAGGTTCTAGTTTTTTTTTGTTTTAAAAATAAATAATAAAAAAAAAATGACAGTCATTATTAAGCAAAAATAAATAAATAAATAAATATGAGTTTAAAAAAAGGAGGAGCACTAGAAAAACGTGCCCAGCGTGGCCTTCCCGTGCACAGCCTTAGCAGACCGCGCAGCGTGCGCGACCACCAGTGGTGGCTGGTTGCGCTCTGCACAGCCCGCAGCCCATGCCACCACGGGTGGTGGCCAACTCCCCCATCCACATCGCCCCCCCCATCCCCTGTGCCCTACGTGGGCCTCTCCATCACCTCTCCTACCGCCCGCAACAACACTCCCCAGTAGCGCCGCCTCCTATGGCCGCCTCAAACGAAACTGTCGCCGCCTAGTAAGAAAACTGTGGCCGGCTTCAACCAAGGAAAAGACGCGGAGCCCGAGATTCATGCGGCCTAACCCTAGGGTTGGTGTGCGAACCGAGGCGTGCCTTGGTCTTTTTATTATTTAAAATATATATATATATATATATATTATTATGTTTCATTATAATTTAATATTATAATTTTTATAATTTTTTAAATATTATATTATTATAATATTTTATTATCATGATGTAATAATATATATATTAAGGTGATGATTTAGGATATTATTAAAAGATTTTAATATTATGATTTAATATAATATTAATTGATTTTAATATTATGATATAATATAATATTGAAATACTTTCAATAGTTTAATGTTATGATTCATATTTTACTATGTGAGAATTAAATATTAATATTAATGTTAATGCTTAATATTAATATTATGAAAAGGAGAACATCATTTTATTATTATATTGTTGCAAGAGGAATAGTGTTATATTTTGAAAATGAGTTTATTGAATGTGGATTGAATATTTTATTTAAAAATAAAATTTTGCTCTTATCTGCATTATTGAAATACGAGTTAATGTTTTATATATTTAAATGCTATGTAGAAATAAAATGATTGTTTAAATGGCATATTTAATTCAGTTCAATTAATGCAATGAGTACTGAATGTTAGTGAGGTAATGGGTTTAGTGAACCCAAAGTAGATTTGATTCTTGTCTCATTTTGATCTGTTTGTATGTCATTTGGAAAGTATGGATTTTAATATTTAACAAGTCTTCCAGTGGGTTTTCAAATTTGTGGGTTGTCATACTGTGTGGTCAACCTTAGATCACCTTGGGTAGTGCGTTTAACCAGTTTGTTTCCCGGTTATCACGAACGGGAGTGTGTTGACTGTATGCCATGGTTAGAGATGTGGTACCCTTATGCCGCACTTGTGAACCCTTGGGTTGTGGAGTTGTTTCCACGTGTCATCTTAGAGGAGTGGCTTGTAACGAAGACCGACACATGAAGTGGTGCCTAGATAACTTGTTGTAAGTTAGTTAATCTAGTGATAACTAAATTAACTGGCTAGAGTATCACATAGTATCAAATATTTAATAAGATAATTATGCCTCGCTCATGAACACAAGGTCTTGTAAAGACTTGGGTTGAGACGAGAAGGCCTGGAATGGTAAGATCATTATCTTGTCTCTATGAAAGATAACTGATTCCACATTGGTTTACATGAGGGACCAGAAGTCGTTAGAGCTTACCAGGATAACCCGAGATGGGGGCCGAGACCTAGGAAGACTCACCACGATAACCTATGTAACATTGTGATGATACTTCTCCTAGGTCGATAGTATGTGCGCATTAGTGATGCAGTTGATTATGTAATTTCTAGAAGCATTGTAACCATGTGTTAGTGATATCACTGTATTTGTTTCAGTATGGTTATATTAGCCTATGTCTAGAGGTAGACGTCCTTGGATAGAATTCTTGTTACTATCTCCTAGCACGGGGGGTGGACCTTTGGGTTTCACTTGGCTGGGTGGAACGTGCTCCTTACTCCATTGGGTTTTCTCCTTGTTTGTGTGGATGAGACTTCTAGTTGGAGAGCTCATGGTTCTAGTTGCAGTTCTTGCTGGTTTCCATTTCAGTTACTCTTGTAATTATTACCCCTCTTGTTATCAAGGTGGATTTTGTAATTGTAATCCTATTGATTGGACTTGTCTCATTCGGGGAATGAGTGTTCTAACCTTATTGATTAATGAATGGATTAATGCATTTGAAAGTTATCTATTATGCTTGTGGTAAAATCATCTTACTTGAAATGTATGCATTAATTTATTAATTAAATAATTGAGATGGTTTATATTCATGTTTTATGTTGAGGTTCTATATAACCTCTATCTCGTAACCCTAGAGGTTGTTGGCTTTAGTTAGTGAACTTACTTATTAATTATTCTTTAAAAAAAAAAAATTATTCTAGTTAAGTAGTTCCTTGCAACTTCCTCTAGGGTTGCGTGGTGGGGCGTTACACAGAGCCAACAAGGAATGATGCAGGAAGGACTCATGGAACAAGTGTAGTAGTTGATCATCGTCAGTCAGAGAATCAGGGTATAGACGTGGAAATTACTGGAAGTGGATGAGCAAATGATTCAGAAGCTCATGGGAATCCTCCAATATAGGAGACCGAGGAAATGATTTCAGTGTCATTTCCTTTGCTTGATGCATGTTATGCTAGGATTTGTGTTTTGACACTATGTGATTGTTTGGATTGACAATTTATTTGGCTTAGAACTCTATGACTCTAATTTTTGTTGTTTTTATGTTAGTTTATGGAGTGGTTTAGTTTTGGAACCATTGATTAAGTGTGTTTTGTGGAATTTATACTAGGGGTTTTTGCAGGCTTCCAAGAGTAAGCCTGAACCTAGGGGGGGAGGATGTAGCACCCCTCCATTTTTCTCTTTTGTTTAGACAGTGTTCTACTCCATTATGCCTTGTTTTCTTTTAGTACATTGACAATGGAACTCAGTTACTATTTTATTGCTAATTGTAATGTGATATGACGGTATATTTTGATGTGATGGTACTTTATTATGATGTTATCATTATGGCATGCTTTAGATTAGAATAGATGATATTTGAATTAATGTGGTTTTAATTCTTTCGATTATATTTTTTATGTTAGATTCATTAGTTTTGCAACACTATATTGGTAAAGGGGACAAAATTGTATCACTAGCTTGTGAGCGCCCTGCGATTCTGTGATTTCCTCTTCACAGTGTTCTTTATTATGATACATATATACATGTTCCATATACTCTTTGTTCGTAGGTTTACAGGTATAGGACATCGACTCGACCTGGTTTCATAGGTTTGAGCATGTCCATTGGCCAATGGGATTTGATTGGGAGATAGTAGCTAGGTTTTCCATGTCAACTCATCACCTTGGTCATAGTGTGCCAATAGTTTTAAGCCGGGTTCGGTTGCTTTAATTTTATTCGATTTCACTTTGATACTATTTATTTGCAAGTTGGAAAAGGTAATTAAATTGCATTAAGTATTTAAGTTGTTTATGAAATTAATCTGGATTATTATGTTAGAAGATGTTATTTAATTAATTAATTAATTTACTTTCATTAATAAAATAATTCAATCTTGGATTAGATTTATTTTATTGAATTAATTAAATTAATAGGATTGAATTAAGTTATTCATTTTGGAATTAATAGATATTTTGTTTTGAAAATTGGAAAAAGGTTCTAATTTTCATTTTTAAAATATTTGAATGCAAAAAAATGAAATTAGAAGATATTTACTGTAGTACCCCTCTAGTTTGCTCTCTGGATCAAACAGTGTTTTTTCCCCTTTATGTTGTGATTTTGTTAGTACTGTGACTTTAGTACTCAGTTACTGTTGATCACTATCTTTATCATAATGTGGTGATGTATTTTGATGTGATGGTACTTTATTCTGATGTTATTATGATGGCATGTTTTGAATAAGCATAAGTGGAGATTTGAATTAATGATGTTTTATGCTTTGGATTAAAGTAATATGTTAGATATGTCAGTTAGTAATACTGTATTGGTGAAGGGGATGGTATCGCATCACTCTCTTGCGAGCGCCCTACGATTCTATGATTTCCTCTTCATGGTGTGTTTTAATTATGACATATATATGCATGTGGATATACTCTTTGTTCATAGGTTGACAGGTACAGGACATTGACTCCACCTGGTTTCACAGGTTTGAGCATGTCCATTCCACAATGACTTTTGATTAGGAGATAGTAGCTAGGTTTTCCATTCCAAGACATCACCCTAGTCATAGTGTGTCATCGGGTCTTAGTTGGGTTGTGTTGCTTTGAATATTGTTCCTTCTCTTTGATTATTTAATCACTTGTTATAAAGGAAAATAAATGCTTTTGTAGTTGGATTGGGGATTAAAATTGATCTGGTATTATGTTAGTAATGTAATTTATTTTATTAATTAATTTAATTTAATTAATAAATAATTTAATCATGGATTCAATTAATTTTATTGATTAATTAAATTGATGATGTTTAAATTAGATAAGTTATTCATTGATAAATTTATGGATTTAATGTTGGAAATTGAAAATAAAAGGAAAAGGTTGAAATTTCATTTTAGAAATTTTTAAATCCAAAAATTAAAAAAGAAGAAAGATAATTGTTATTCTGTTTTTGAAAATTTATGAGGGTGGTTGCATGGATATTTTGAGATTTTTCTTTATTATTTGAATTTTCATGATGAGTTTTTGCGAAGAAGTATGAAAAATTGAAAATAGAGGAGAGGAAGGAATTTTTGTGGTTTGTGGGTTTTTGATTGAAGCTGTGGAAATTGTTGAGCTGAAGTTGGAATCAAAGCAAGAACCTGTGTACCACCTGGATCTTCTAAAACTCAAGAATACTAGGTTCATGCTTTTAAATTTAGTTGTTTTTGAAATTATATTTATATAGGTTTTGTTGTTGAAAATCATGTTGAAAAAACATTTAAATCCTCTATTTGATTTGCAAAATAAACCCAGTTTAATTCTTGTTTCAAAAGAAAAATGAGATTCTTGGCTGTAAATGGTTTTTTCTATTTTGTTTCTCAATATTTTTTGTAAATTCAGTTTATGGAGATATATATATATATATATATATATATAGATATACATATATATTGACATATACATATTGACATATATATATATATATATATATACGTATATGTATATACATATTTTTTATAATTTTTGAATAGTAGGGTTATGTTGCCAATTTTTTTGGGAAACTGTTTACATTCCCATGCCAAATCGTGGATTTGAAAACTGCTAGTATTTTTTTTCTTAAAAATTAAGAAAAAAAATGAAAATAAATAAATAAAAAAACACAGTGTGGGAGGCGTTGGGGGCTCACCCCCACTGCGCCCCATGGGAGGGTGAGTGGGGGGAGCCGCGCCCAGTGTGACCCCCACAACCCGCACACTACCGACATTTACATAGTCGTCGCCACCATCACCGGTGGGTGGTTGTGCTATGCACAGTGCCACCGGAGATGGTGGCCAGCTGTGTACACAGCCACCACTACCCTCGGCAGTGCCCTACCAGTTTGTGGCCAGTGCCTAGCTAGTTCGCCCAACCTTATGTACGTGGCCCGAGATCCGTGTGGCTCAACCCTAAGGGTTGGCGCGCGACCTGATGCAACCAACTTACCTTTTCAATAAAATAAATAAATATTAATATTTATTTTAATAAATTAATATATATATATAATTTTATTATTATTATATTATAATATTAATATATTAATATGTATTATATTTAGTATAATATGTATTAATGATTAATATTATATTGTATAATATTATAATATTATATATAAATAAATAAAGATATATATATATATATTATATATAAATGAATTAAATATATATATATATATATTATATGTGTATATATATTTAAGTTAAGCTTCTCTTGAAGGCATGATTTAAGTCAAATTGGGAAAATGGAAAACATGTTATCTTTAATTAAATCATTGGTTTATTTTTAAATATTATTTTTAAAGGAGAAGTAGTTTTGTCATAAAGAATATGATTTTAAGACAAGTTAACTGCTTTAAAATAGCTATAAAGGAAAGAGGAAGCAATAATTATTTATATCAATGAATTTTGATTTGTATGATTAACTGGTTAATTTATCATTATTTAAATGCAAGTGGGGAAATTAAATAATTAGTGTCAATTTCTCCCTTATCTAAAAAGATGCATTTTAATTCACTTTATTTAATGCAATAAATTACTGAATGATAAGGAGGAAATGGAGTTAGTGAATCCAAAGTAGATTTAATTATCGTCTTCTTGCTCGTCTTGATTGTAAATTGTTTCTATTATCGATTGGGGGAGATTGAGTTATAAAGAATGATAAGTCTTCGAGATGGGTTTTCAAGTATGTGGGTTGTCGTATTGTGTTAGTCAACCTTTGGATTGCCTTGGGTAGTGCGTTTAACTATATCCAGTTTGTTACCTGGTTATCATGAACGTGGATGTGTTGACTATATGTCATGGATAGGGATTTCACATCCTTAGGTCACACTTGTGTACCCTTGGGTTGTGGAGTTGGTTTGAATGTTGTCTTAGAGGAGTGGCTTGCAACGAGGGCCGAAACACAAAGTGGTGCCAGGATAACTCATTGTAAGTTAGTTAATCTAGTGATAACGTAATTAAATGATTAGAGTATCACGTAGTATCATACACTTAATAAGATAATTATGACTCGCTCATGGACGCAAGGGCTTGTACAGACTTGGGTTTAGATGAGAAGGCCTGGAATGGCAAGATTGTTATTTTGTCTCTACGAAAGATAACTAATTTTGCATTGGATTACATGAGTGGCCGAAAGTCGTTAGAGGTTACTAGGATAACCCAAAATGGGGGTTAGAGCCTAGGAAGACTCACTAGGACAACCCATGTAACATTGTGATGACACTTCTCCTAATTCAACTGTATGTTCACATCAGTGATGTAATTGATTATGTAATTTTAGAAGCATTGTAACCTCTATGTTAAGTGATGTATTTGTATTTATTTCATTTCGGTTATTTTTTAGCCTGTGTCTTGAGGTAGATGGTTTTGGCTAGAAATCTTTGTTACTATCTCCTAGCATTGGGGGTGAACCTTTGGGTTCCACTTGGTTGGGTGGAATGCGCACCTTACTCCATTGGGGTTTTAGTTCTTGATCGTGTGGATGAGATTTCCAGTTGGAGATCTCATTTGATCCAGTATCATTTCATGCGTTATCTATTTTAGTTGATCTTGTGATTTATTACCCCTCATTTTTTATCGAGGTGGAAAGCTGTAATTGTAACCATATTTATTGGACTTGCCTCATTCGGGGAATGAGTGATGTAATTGTATTGTTTAATTATGGATAAATGAAATTGAAAATTATCTCTTATGCTTTGATGTAATTAATTTTATTTGGAATGTATGTGTTTAATCTCTTAAGTAAGTAAATGACAAGGTTTAGATTTTTATTTTTTTGAGGTTCTATATAACCTCTGTCTCATAACCTTAGAGGTTTTTGGCTTTAGGTAGTGAACTTGCATGTTATTTGTACTTAATCAAAAAAAAAAATAGTTTGTTTAAGTAGTTAATTGCAACTTCCTCTAGGGTTGTGTGGTGGGGCGTTACATTTACTGTTTTGTTTTTTGAAAATTGATTATGGTGGTTAAATGAGATATTTTGATTTTCATGGAGTTTTGGCTATAAGCATAAAAATTGAAAGAAAATAAGATATAGAAAAAAAGAAGGAGAAGGAAGAAGATTTTTGTTTTGTGGGTTTTGGATTTTATTTGTGGAAATCCCCTATTGATTTGCTGGGAAGAAGCTAGAATCTGAGGAAGAATCAGTGCACCATTTGGGCATCCTCTCAAGCTTCTGGAAACCAGGTTCATTATACTTAGTTTATTATGTTTTTGAAAAAAATTCAAATATTTGATAAGTTGTTTGCAAAATCATGTTTTGAAAAAGAAAGAAAAAGAATTTGTGATGAAAAAACCATGTTGAATCTTTATCAAATTTGTAAATCTTAGTTTCATTTGGTTGTTCTTCATGAAAAAATTGAAAATATGGTTGTAAATGACCTTTCTTTTTAAGAATAATTTGCTCAATTAATTTTGTAAATTGCTTATGGGGATATTTAATTATATATGTATATATATATATATAGATATATATACACATATATATACATATATTTTATATATGTTTTTATAATTGGGGTTATGCTATTAAAAAAATTAGAAAATAAACAAAAAAAAATTTAACCCTATCAAAAAGGCAGATTAAAATCCGCATGGTTTTTTTTAATGGCGTTTTTTTTATGATGATAAAAAAAATAAATCAAATTTTGTGGGGGGTTGGAGGTTCAACCCACAACTACCCCCGATGGGAGGCATTGTGGGGGAAGGTGTGCCCAATCCACCCCATGCGACCGCCATTAGCACCGTCACCCACACTGGTGGTTGGCTGTGTTAAACACATTCGCACCACCAGTGGGTGGTCAGTTGTGCTAAGCACAACCGCCGCCAAGGCATGGGGTCGACTGTGTTAAGCCAACCACCCCCAAACCTAAGAATCGCGCACGTGCCTCAAGAATTCGTGCCCTAAATCCTTGCAAGTTGACTTTTTGGTCAAAATATAAATATATTTTTTAATATTTAATATTATATTAATATAATATTAAAATATTAATATTTAAGACATGGTATGATTTCTCAATATTGTTAAGTCACATGAAATTCTTCATAACATATCTTTATTGTTATGGTATGTGCATTGACATCAAGTCACATGATATCAATCAAAGTGTCCAAGAGATACTATCATGACATGTCCACAGATATCAAGTCACATGATATCTATCATGATAGTTTATCATTGTAGAGTCGTCACTTTACAATGTTAAATACAAGTGCTCATTATTAGAAAGATCGTCACCTTTCGATAATGTACACAGGGGGAGTAGGCCCATAAAGTCATGGAGTCACAAATATGACAAAAGATTTTACACATTAAACATCTTTATATATTAGTAGAATTTATAAACAATTTGTATTTCAAACATAAATAACAAATTACATTTCAACCATACCAAGTTTCTTCCTGAAGTGCTCTACCTTGATCCGGGAGAGAGGCTTGGTGAGAATGTCTATAGTTTGATCATTTGTACTAATATACTCCAACTGGATCACTTTCCTTTCCACCATATCTCTTACATAATGATAGGGGATCTCAATGTGCTTAGATCTGTCATGAAAGATAGGATTCACAGAGAGTTTTATGCAACTCTGATTATCACAATGAATAACTGTAGGATTCAAGGGCTCACCAAAGAGTCCCACAAGCAATTTACGAAGCCACATTGCTTCTCTTGCTCCCATTGAGGCTGTAATGTATTCAACTTTCGTTGAGCTTTGTGCAACTGAAGATTGTTTTCTGCAAATCCAGGAGATCATAGCCGATCCTAAATTGAAGCAACATCCTGATGTGCTTTTCCGATCGGTTACACTTCCAACCCAATCTGAATCAGAGTACCCATGTAGATCTAGTTGATCATTCTTGTAAAAAAGACCATATCCAATAGTGCCTTGAAGATATCTCAAAATATGTTTCACAGCCATTAAGTGAATTTCCTTTGGTTCACAAATGAACTGGCTGAGAACATTTACCGCATAGCAAATATCAAGTCTGGTGTTAACCAGATACATCAAGGATCCAATCATCTGTCTGTAAAGGGTTGGATATGCACATTTGGATTCTGTTGCTGCTTCTTTCAATTTGTGAAGGTTGGTTTCCATAGGTGTAGACATCAGTCTACAGTCCAACATTCCAAATCTTTTCAAAATGTCAATAGTATACTTCCCTTGGTTTAGTATAATGCCTTCTGATTTCTGCCATACTTCCAAACCGAGGAAGTAGTGTAGAATACCCAAGTCTTTCATGTCAAATTCAAAAATTAGATCCTATTTCCCTTGAGCAATGAGGTGATCTTCTCTTGTTATTAGCAGGTCATCAACATATAAAATAATTATAAGCATATCACCTTTGGTTACCTTAAAGTAGAGATTGGAGTCAACATCATTTTTGGAAAATCCTAATCCCAAGAGATAGCTGTCAATTCTTTCATACCAGACCCTTGGAGCCTGTTTAAGTCCATAGAGAGCTTTCTTCAGCCTGCACACATGTGAGTTAGATTTATGTATCAGAAAACCTTTAGGCTGTTCCAGATAGACTTCCTCTTCAACGGTTCCATTCAGGAAGGTAGTTTTCACATCCATTTGATGGATCTTCAAGCCTTTAGCTGCTGCAATGGCTAATACTGCTCTCACTGATGTGTAATGGGCAACAGGTGCAAATGTTTCTTCATAATCAATGCCTTCCTTTTGAGAAAAACCCCTAGCCACAAAATGTGCTTTATGTTTTTCTATATTGCCATCAGCAGCATGCTTGATTTTGAAGAGCCATTTAGAAGAGACAACAAATTTCTCTTTTGGTCTAGGCATTATGTCCCATACATCATTCTTTAGGATGGACTGATATTCCTTCGTCATTGCATCCTTCCAGGCTTGATGTCTGAAGGCGTCTATAACACTGGCAGGTTCAGAGTTTATGATGTTGTTCATTAAGGCAACATAGCTAGAGAACCGTTTGGGTCTTTTACTCTCCCTGAACATTCCTTTAGGTGCTGCATGATCCTCTGCTTCTTTGATCATCTTCCTGGCCCAAAGTGGTCTCTTTCTGCCGATGTCATTTGTATCCTCATTTGAAGTGGCAGGAAGTCCATGTGGCAATTCCTTAGGATGCTCCCTCTGAATCTCAGGAGTAGGTTCCATTTCAAGTATTCTAGGGGAATAGGTTTCTATCTCACTAGAACTTCTTGCCCTCTTGAATGCAATGTCTTCTTCAAAGATGACATCTCTGCTTAACTCAATTTGTTTCTGCCCGAGTATGAATATTCTGTATGCTTTGGAGGTTTCACTATAACCCACAAATACTCCCTTCTTTCCAAAAGGTTCTAGTTTGAATCTCTTCTCTTTGGGTACATGAATATAGATAGGACAACCAAAAATCCTAAAATGACTGATGTCAGGTTTTATGCCGATAAAGGCTTCTTCAGGAGTTTTGTTATCAAGATGAGAATGAGGACATCTATTTTGGATACAGATGGCAGTCCTAGAGGCTTCTGCCCAGAAAGACGTTTCAATGTTTTGGTCCAACAACATTGCCTTAGTAGCTTCAACAATGGTTCTATTTTTTCTCTCAGCAACCCCATTCTATTGAGGGTTGTAGGCAACTATGAACTCCCTCTTAATTCTAGTACTCATGCAAAATTCTTTAAAAATCTCAGAGGTATATTCTTTCCCATTGTTAGTCCTTAAGGTTTTTATTTTCTTTCCGGAGAAGTTTTCAGTGAGGGCTTTAAACTCTTTGAATCTTTTGAGGATTTCTATTGACTATTTACACTTAAGAAAATAGATCCAGGTTTTCCTAGAGAAGTCATCTACAAATATGACATAGTATAGAAATCCTGCTTTAGAAGGTATAGACATGGGTCCACAAAGATCAGAGTGAACCAGTTCTAACACATTAAGGGTTTTACTTAGGCTATTCTGAAAGGATCCCTTAGTATTCTTTCCTAGGGTACAACCTTTACAAGTTCCCTCATGAGATGGTTTTAGCTTGGGTAAGCCTGTAACAAGTTTTTCCATAGAAGGTAGGGCATGTAAATGGAGGTGTCCTAATCTTCTATGCTAGATTTCATTTGTATCAACAGTGTCAAGGGTAAGGGCTTGTTTAACCTCAGTGCATAGTTTGTAAAGGTACCCTTGTCTTATGCCTATGGTATGGCCTTTCTTGATAGTTGAGTTCTTAGGCCATACTAGAACTTTACCATCCATAAATGTAACTCTGTAACCATTATCTTCAAGGGCAGAGATGGATATAAGATTTCTCTTTATTCCAAGTACAAATAAGACTCTAGTGAGTTGCAGAGAAATCCCAGATTTCAACTTGATGGAACACGTTCCAACCCCTTTTACAGGGTATGCAGAATCATCCCCGATGGTTACTTCTTCATCATACTTTTTAGTCATGGAGTTTGGGTGTTCTCTGAACCCTGTGATGTGTCTGGATGAACCACTATCAATTACCCAATTTTGAGTGTTGTCAGATACTTGACTAGAAAGGGCTGTATAGAACACAAACTTCTCAGATTCATGATCTGGTTTTGACTTTTCTACTTTGGCAAAGGATGCTTTTTGTTTAGTTCTATCAGGGCACTTCATTGCATAGTGACCATATTGATCACATCTAAAGCATTGTACTTGAGAGATATCTTTCTTCTTATAAGATTCCTTTCCATTGGAATTTTTTTTTCTCTTAAAAGATCCTCTCTTGTAGGAGTTTCTCTTACTCCTCTTATTAGATGTTGTTTGGAGAACATGAATGTCTTCATCTATGTGTTTCTGTTTATTCTCTTTGTGGAAAGTCTTGTTTCTTCTTGAAGGAAGTCAGTTCTTAGCCTATCAAATTTAGGGAGTTTAGATCTCGCACTTACTCCTTGAACAAATGACTCCCATGAGTTTGGTAGGCCTCCTAGTGCAATTAGGGTTAACTCTTTGTTGTCAATCTGATATCCAATTGTGGATAATTGATCCCTAAGTTCAATAATCCTCATGAAGTATGCATTAATGGACTCTTCTTTGTTTATTTGACCATTGTTGATTTGCCTTTTTAATGCTAGAGTCCTGCAGGTGTTGTTGATCTCATAAGTACTCTCAAGAGATTTGTACATATGGTATGCAGTTTCAATTTTTGCTAGGATGGGCACTATGTGATCCCTAACTGCATCTACTAGGATTTTCATGGCCTTTTCATTGTTTTCAATCCATTGAGTTTTCTCAGGTTCAGCCTCAAGTTCCTTATTATTTTCTCTCACAAGTGAGTCTAGTTTATTCTCTTTAAGGATCATCATGATCCTAAATTTCCATGATGTGAAATTGTCTGCTCCTGCAAGATGATCTTCAAATCTGATCACACTTGACATTATGAAGAATGTGATGTGAATTCGATTTTGAAAAATATGAATTTTTCTAGAGCAAACAGATTTTCGATTTGATTTGGATTCACACAACATGGCTATGATACCATGTAAATGTAATCAAATCTTTCACGAATAGGATCCTAAAACCTAAGAATAAACTAAGGTTTGAAATTTTGTGTAAGAAAATTCTTAATCAAAATGCGATTTCCAGATTTCTTCTCTAAATGTGATTTCCAAATTTCTTCTAAATGCGAATGTACTAATTGCAGAACATTAATTGATTTCGATGTTTGCATATTAATGAGAAGCCTCCATAAGTATGTAGGAGACTCGCCTCTAAGAGACGTGTCTCAAGAGAGGACGTGTCTCCACAAGTGGAGACACGTCCGCTCAAGAGACATGTCTCTTAGAGCACGTGGGTCCCTGCACTCCCAATAACAGTTTGTTAGTGTCTTAACACACACAAAACAAAAGGTGGCAAATATATATAAATTCCGATTTATATTTAAATGCGAATTTCAACATCTTTATTATTACGAATTTATATATGCTCATAAATTCGATTTCCAGAAATTATATTAAGGATAATCTTTGATCATATATAAATAAGGAAGATGCTTTCAACATTCGTTATTTATATCTGATTGAAGCTTTCATCCATTAACATCAACAATATGACCAATGGTAGAGAGCCGATCTCTCAACTTGGAAATCTTCATGAAGTAGGTGATGAAAAATTCTCCTTCCGCCATCTTAACGTGATGAAGTTGTTGCTTCAGAGCAAGTGCTCGACTGGTGTTGTTGATTTCGTACATCTCTTCCAATGTATTGAACATCTCCCTTGCTGTATTCAACTTGGAGAAAATCGGAACAACATGATCTCTAATGGAATCAATCAACACTTTCTTTGCCCTAGTATCTTTCTTCCTCCACTGTAGCTTCTCTTCTTCCTCCTCAGGTTCGGGGACTTCTATTTTCACAAACTCAACCAAATCATTCTCTTCTAAGGTGAGCATGATCCTGAATCTCCATGATGTGTAGTTAGAAGCTCCTTCAAGTCTATCCTTGATTTTCAAACCATTCACCATCTTGAAACAAATTAGAGATAGACGAAAAAAGATTAAGGAAAGTGCTGCAAAAACAAATCTGATCTCGATCTTTTTCAAACCCGCTCTGATACCATGTTAGTGTTTTATAGATCAGATTAAACAACTGAAAGCACTTTACAAAATGCAACACATAAGACAATAAACACAACAAGATACCCTAGGAAAACCCTCCTCCTGAGGGAGAAAAACCTAGCAAATATTTCTCTTCTTTAATATAAGAATAAGAGCAAAAATCTGCTTACAACTCAGGCCCAACACATTGGCGAATTTGATACAATGAATAATAGCACCTCTCCTAGATGCAAAGATACAAATAAATATGATTCTCCTTGAAATCGGCCTGCTGCTCTACTACTGAAGTGCGAATTATGCTGATTGAACTTGGTGATTAATGAGCAAGGATGACCTTGTATATATACAAAACTAAGGTGACTTGTCAAGTAGGTCAGCCCCCAAGGAGAATAATTAATTTACAATAAAATGCCAAGATAGGTCGACCCAAATAAGTAAACAATAATAATATTAAGGAGTATAAATTAAATAGCCAGTCAGGCTATCATTTAATTTATAAGTCTTCTCGGAATAGGTGCACTGAAAGAAGCAGCCCTAAGCTGCCTAGAAACATCAACATAGGTATATAGGAAATTAGACAATTATTTGACTTTGGGTACAATATATCCAAGCAATTTTATTTTAAATGAGGTTCATTATTCATATTTTAAATTTTCATGTTTGAGAATGTACCTCAAAAATAACTCAACATAGATAAAATGACTTGGATGCTTCACAATAGTTAAACTTTTATTATTTTTTCTTGATGTAAGTCATTGAGAATTGTAAAGTACATAAGATATCTCAAGAAATGTGAACTTGAATTTGGTTATAGAGATAATGGAGAGAATGGACGTCAAGGTGATAGTGCCAAGCTATTTGAGATGTCCCATTTGGTGAGAGTTGTTGAAAGATCCTATCACTCTCTGCATTGGCCTTACTATCACCACAACATAAAAACTTAGTTAGATGTCAACAACAATGTCTTCCCGTCGTAAACTAGATTCTACATACAAGGACAAATCACACTCTCTGTCAAATTATTCCAGATTGTTGTGAGAAAAAATAGCAATTTAGAATTCTAGCGAACTCCTATGCTGAAGGCACCTCTTATCTTGCCTACCTCAATGCAATTCTCACAAAGATTTATACTAGCGAGAAGAAATCCATACGCAAGCTGGGAAATTGAGGCAAGGAAAGTGATAGTAATAAAAACTTTTATCACCTCAACAAATGCATCCTTTGTTCTTGCAACTATTTTTTTTTAGCATAGCAAAGGACTTTGAATTGGTCATAGTAGTCTATAGAGGTTTGTGAAGAGGCTAAGGGGAAAGGATATTGGAGAAATTTCCTTTGGTGGTGTAAATTATTGTAGACGGAGATTGAAGCATTTGTGGAAAAGTATTATTGGCATGATACATCCTTTTTTATTGCATGGAAGGCTAATCAGATGCCCTTGTGCATGATTTGACTATAGAAGTCGAAGTTTGTCTATTGCATTCCTTACATCTTCTCACTTAAACCACATTGAAGTAGAAGTATATGATTTTCAAAAATATGTAATTTCATCTTCTCAGTAACAATTGAAGTCTATCACTCTTCTTTTGATGGACGTCAAAATCTGGTTGCATTCGATGTGATTGATCCAAGTTTGAGATAAATGGGGTTCAAAAGGATGCATCTCAGAAAAGACAAAAACTTATGTTTATAAGCATGCACCACGTTTAGAATCATGATTAGGTTTGCAAAACATAAAAAATGAGATTGTGTTATTTCATATGGTTATTGACAAAAAAAAATGGCAATGCCTTCTCCTATCTTCTTTATTCTTTATTTTTCTTTGCACAAATATTTACTTCATAAGGCTCAATATTTCATAGGAATGAGGAGATTTTGGTCAGTCATATTATGTTGATTGGTGACTTTATGTGATAAGGGGCGCAACCATATCACTTTGGTCTACCATGGTAAAGAAACTAAATTTTGTATAGTAGCAAAAGTTTATTTCTTGAGGAGTGGATTGTCAAAAAACGAACTCTCCGAAAGTTATAGTGTGGATTTAACTCATTGCTGCAAAATGCAAGACATAAGTGACGTGTCAATTGCCGGTTAAAAAACCATTTCTAAGCCCCTTTGTTGGCCCATTTCATGTAGAAAGCCTTTGAGAATTTTAAGATAGCTTGTGGTCTATTTTGAGCCTATTTTTAAGGAAAATGTTGTTAACGAAAGTAGGCAACCTCTCCAAATTATAATATCTTTTTTATATTTAACAGGGTTGAGATTATTTTTAAAGGTCGTGACCTTCAACCTTTCGCAAATGGACAAGACCTTCAATTTTAAATAAGGACTATGATTGTTTAAAATAATATGGCAATGAAAAACGAGAAAGATATTTCTATGAGTCTTTTGATATCTAGGACAGAAGTATGAAGAAGTACAAGAAATAGGGAGTATGAAGAATATCTAGTTAAATGGAAAGGAAAGCCTATTGAAGATTCATCTTGGTTGTCTAAGGTAGAGGTTGACATACATGGTTTTCCTCCAACACCAAAGAAGTGACAAGGTTACTTCTCAAATTACCCTAGATGTTTGATGCAAGAGCATCCAGTGGTGTAGGAGAAATCTTGCATCACCCAAAAAAATCTTTTTTGTTATTTTCTATAGTTGTTTTGAGCCCCATGATGGCACTTAAGCGGTGTAAGAGAGTAAAAAATGCTCAATTACTATTTTTAGAAATTTGGCCTAGACGAGCTTGTATGGACTTAAAATTTTACCCTAAGGAGCGGAATTGAAAAATGTATCCAATGGTAGAAGAATCATCTCAATATCTTGTATTGTTTGGGAGATATTAAAGTTTTTGTCTCGAGAAATTTCTCCAATGTAGCCTCAAACTCAAATTTGAAACCCTTAGAAGCCTCATAAAAGCTTGAAAAATGGATGAAATAATCTTCAAAAGATTTTGGCATTGTAGATCTCTTCAAGGGTTTTCTAACGATATATTATAATAGAAAATCAGACACTCGAGTCAAAAGTTATGGCTCTAGAAAGTTGTTCCACCAAAAAGTGAATTTTAGTAAAATATCTTCTTGAGCAGAAAATTGAATGGTTGGGCTTTTGGCACCAAAACAAAAGGGGAAGTTACAATTTTCAGGACATTCTAAGGTGGTTATTGGTGTCAAATAAAGGGTTAAATGGAGGTTACAGGAGGTGGCTCCATTAGTGCAGATTGTGGCTCCGATTAATATATTTTTAGAGAGTTGATTTTATTTGTAATGAATCAAGCCCATGTCGCTATAGCATTGTAATTTTTGAATCTGTGATTTCAGTTTTTGAAAGTAATTCAAAGAGGGTTGTTTTCTTTCTTGCATTTTTTGTGTTGATATTTGTTGTTGTGTTATGTGTGGGTCTTGGGTGGAGTAGCCCCCTCATCAAACTATGTATGCAGAGGTTTGTCTTTATTAACAATTTTGCTTTGTCCTGCATATCTATTATTCGTGGAACACACTTACATTCTTTCAAATTTAAGTTGGGTTCAATTTCTTGTAATGCTTCCCTTTTTATTATCCTTGATTGTATTTTAAATTTTTGAACTATGTGTGGTTTTAGGCTACTAATGGCTTTGCCCTTGCTGGAACAAAACATTTTCCTTACACTTTCTTATAAATTCATAAGACTTGTTTTTTCCAAGCAATGATAATTTGCTTCTATATCATAAATCCTTGAGGTATGCAGTATTTTTCTTCAAATAGTTGCATAAGAGCACATATTTACAAATCAAGTAACTGTTTCTCTTGTAGTGGCATGCAATTTTCGTTTCTCAAATTGTCTTTTCTACTGTAATAACTGTTTTCAGACATTAACAGGGATCCAAAGAAATATATGAAAAACATTTGCGGCCATTTCTTTCAACACATGAACCCAGACTTGATCTAATAGAGACTGGAGCCTTCAGAGAGATAGTAAGTCGGTGACAGTACCTGATTTATGAGATTTACGGCTTTGTATGTTTAACTCATTTAATTTTTAGTTTTTTAGCTTTATATAAGCGTGTGAAACCATCTGATTGGGATGATTTGCACATAGGTATCTTCAAAATAGTGCTTTTGAAATGAAAGACGGAACACATGAGTATTTAACTTAGGAAAGGACAGAACCAGCATTTGGTCCTTGCACTTCAACATTCAAATTTGATGTTTGGCATAGTGGATATCAACATACATTTCTATAAGTTGATGCTCAAATCTTCAGTTTGTTTGTTGGTGTCTGTTGTTTTGCAGAATAATTTCCTGGAAAAACATCAACGTGAAATCCAGTTTCTGAGAGGTCCACTTCAAAGGCTATTTTTGGGTGGTATGTTGTGAACTACTCCTACTAGTAGTGCTATACTAGTGACATTTTTTTGCCCATAATATCATAAAATATGCTTCTTAAGCTCCTTTTTCTGCTCTTGTTAAACAGTTTTTCATGTTCTCAAAGATATTATTCAATCATCTCAGCCATGGGTAGACAAGTCAATAAACAATAGCACAAGGGGATCAAATATTGACACGCCGACAGATGCTAGCTAGAAATGGATGATGATGGTTACATTTATCTTGGTAGTTTATTTCGATGATGATGCCATTAACTATTTTGCTGCTCAGTTGGAATATTATACGGTGATGGATCTTCAATGAGATAACATAATTGGTTGGGTTTAGCTTTTAAAAGTTTGAGTTGTTGGAAAACTCATCTGGATGGACAATGGAATATATGTACACTTTTGGCCATGCTTTCTCAAGAATATAAAATGTCACTGGTATAAGACATTTGTGCCACGTCCTTGTTGGCAGTTTTAAGTCTCAAGAATGATAGATGGGCCGCCGCATGAGTTCGTAGGACAAAGCAAAAGTCTTGTAATAAAATGCCTTCTAATAAAAAAATATTTTAATTGTTGTTAGTTCTTTGGAAAATGTAATAGCATCCATTTCCTATGCATGTTTTAATGATTACGAATTGGTTTTCGAATAAAAAGAAAATTTAAATTGCATATTCATTACAATGGTCTTAGAGAGCATTATTAATGTGCATGTATGACCAAGAATAGGTCACTAAGGGATTGAAAGGTACAATTGTTACAATAGTGAATACAAAGGCAAAGAGGGCGGCCCTACACTAGAAGCAAGCACAAATAAAGCAAAGAAGAGCAAAAAATAATCAAAGATTTGGAAAGTTTAAAATCATTTTTTTTGAAATTATTGTTAATTATTGTCTTGTTTATCAATAAGAATAGAATATAGAGAGTTGTTTGATCATAGTTTTGTCACTAGGAGAAATATATTTAGTTTTCATTTATTTCAAGAAATTTGTATCTCAAATTTTTAATGTAAAAACGTAAATTATTGTATATGCTTCGAAAAAAAAAACTAATAGAAGAAATAAGCAAATCCTTTTCAAACTAGCTTCATGAAATATACTTACTTGAATGTGGAAACTTGAATTTATGAGTATTTGGAAGCTACTTAATGACATAACTTGCAAAAAAATATCGGTATAGCCTAACTAGCTTTGATGAATTGATTTTAAAGTAATAGATATGTTAGTCTAGATGTATTGCACAAATAACCTTGTACATGTTTTGATTGAGCATAAAGAGGCTTCCCATCAAGTTCAACATGTGTTTTAATATAATCTATAAAAATAATTAATATATCCTAACCTGCTTTGATACCATGTTAGAAATAGGATCTTAGGATACTAATCATTATAAACAAGATATAACATAAATAAAATGAGAATAATATGAGCATAAATTTTACACATTACACAAGGTATACATGGACAAAACCCTTTTTAGGTAAAAAAACCCTATAAAGCATCATTTTATTAAAATAATTACAATAATGGTCTATTATATAACATATACTGAACCTGGGGAATACTTCTCTATACTTCCACATGGCCAATAATACTTCATGTGCATAGCGATACAATTCACTATTAATCTCCAAATTCTACATCTCTCAAATGAGAGAGAACCTCCTTAAATATAGGAAGGGTGACATAATACTTGAAAGGGTATTAGTCACACCTATTCAATAATCACCATTCATAAATAATCAATAATCTAATTATTTAGACTATAATTATTTTAAATGGGATATGCTTAACAAGCATATAATATATAAGGTTTTATAACCTTATATTGGAACAATATATAAATGTTATAAGGGTATGACCCCTAATAACATTATGTTCTAATGTTAATCAATACTAAGAAAGAAGTGGTCGCGATGCAACTCATAATCCACATGACCCACTCCTCAGCAAAACCAAAAGCAATAAGTATTTTTCACAAAAATGACCACTTCACTCTATCATAAGCCCTTGCCATATCTAGCTTGATGAACATAGCTTTTTTTTAGAGGCCTCTATGGAATGAATAATTTCGGTGGTGATGACCACACCATCCAAGATTTGCTTATCCGCCACAAAGCCTCCCTATTCCTCATAAATAAGCTTGCTAATCCACTGCTTCAAACTCTCAACAAACTCAACCTATCTGCCCCATCACATTTAGGGACGAGAGCAAGGAAACTGAAATTCATAGCCCTCAACATTTTCTTGTTCCTCTAAGATACGAATAACCTCTAATAAATCTAGATTTATAATATTCCAAAATTTCTAAAAGAATTCAATCGGGAAGTCATTAGGACTAGGGGCTTTCCCTATCTTCATCTAAAAGATAGTGACCTCTAATTCCTCCAGGAAAATACAACCCATGAGGTGCTCATTCATTTCTGCAGAAACCAAAGAAGGAATACAAGACAAAACAAGATTTTTTCGTCCGCCAACACATCCAAAGAGTCTTCCCTAAACAAGGAAGCAAAATACTGCAAAGCTTCTTTGGAAATATCGCCCAAAGAGGATAAATTCTCACCCTTGGATTTCACAAGAACATGGGTTGAATTACCATTTCTCTTGGCCTTCATAGAGTTGAAGAAAAATAAAGTGTTTTTTTCCCCCTCCTATAGCCATTCAACTCGAGCCTTCTGTTTCCAGTAATTCTCCTTATGCAACTCACACTCCTCTAGAGCTTTCAAAGCTCTTGCCTCCTCGAGAAATTCCTCAGAAAAGCCAAACTCCCTAATCTCACGGATGATAGCACCCAAACTCGCCTGAGCAGCAACCTTAACATGGAAGAGGTTATTGAAACATTGCCTATTCCACCTTTTGAGATGGTACTTCACATACTACAAGTGCTTAGCAAAAGAATACATAGCTGTGCCAAAAGCAGGTCTACCTAAATGTCACCACTCAGCAACATGATCCTACAAAGAGGGATCCCGCAGCCACATAAGTTAAAACTTGAAAGAGGGAGAGCAAGCAACATGAGCCGATAAAGCGGATAACTTAATAGGCCAATGATCCGAACCCCTCCAATCTAGAAATTTAGAACAAATAGACCAAGAAACACCAATCCAGTAACAGGAAACCAAGAACCCATCAATCCTCTCAGCAATACACTCCTCCCCAAGTCTCCTATTGTTCCAAGTAAACTAACCATTACTAGGCTTGATGTCAACAAGATTCAAGGCAAAAATATTATCATGGAGAAAAAAAGTAGAAGGCTCCCCTCAAACTTCCTCCCATCTTTTCTTCCAAATCAATAATGGCATTGAAATCTCCTGCAATAATCCACAGATAAAGAGGAGTAGAACTCTGGATATGTCGGATGTGAGACCATAGGTGGTGCTTACCAGGCAAATCAGTAGAAGCATAGATATTGGAAAGAAGAACAATTTCTCCAGTTTCCAAGCTCGAGGCAAGCACAAAAATAGAAGACTTACAAGACATCCACCAAAGCGGGCAAATCTTTAGTGGATTCCATAAATAGGCCAAACCCCCCGCATTACCTTGGACACCAATGCACTAATATTGACCATGGCCCTAAATTTTAGACACCAAACCCCACATATTCTCAACAAACAACTTAGTTTCCTTTATGAACAACACATTAAGAGAATGATTTCTCACCAAATCACGAACAACTTTTTGTCGAGGGCCAATGTTCAAGACCCTTACATTCCATGAGAGAATAATCATTTTTGAGGGTTTGAAAAGTGTGAATCAAGAGTCTTAATAGATCCTGACTCCGCCAAATTCTCCCCCATCAACTTAATTTTCTCTAAGTCCTTCCTCCTGACCTTGGAAGCCTTCTTTGGAGCCCCTTTTGTAAGATTTTTCTGGTGAAGCCCCAAAGAAGGAGAAGCCTTGTTTCATTTTTCCAAATCAGACCCCATTTTCACCAGTGGAAGATAGTTGTCACCCCCCATCTTTTCCATAGCTAGAAGGGCTTCAAGAACTATTGAATCCACCAGACTAAGATCAATATTCATTTGAAGTGCACCCACTTCTTGGGAATTTTGAAGATTGGCAAAAATATTACCCTCTTAAACCACCTCCAAGACACCTTGATCCACAACCATCATACTTGGATTCACCTCTCGCTGGGAAAGGTCATCCAACATATCAAAACAATTAAAAGTGTCCTCTTCTTGTCGCTCCCTAAAAGTCCTCTTTTGTCCACGATTCCTATTATGGGGCTTAATAGGAGTGAGACCCTCTTTATCTGCAACTGCACTAGGAATGGGAGACTTGCCTTTGTCAACCTTATGAGGGTTGCAAGGAGGCTGAGTAGATAGAGACTTAGAAGATCTAGTCTCGGGACATCTTTTCTATAGATGACCATGTTCATGGCACAATCAACAATGGAAATGTAGAGTCTCATAATCAAGTTGTTGCATCGAAGAAGACGTACCCACACAAATTTCCAAAAGAGTTTGGAAGATGGTTACTCAAATCAATTTCAACACAAATGCGAGCAAAAGTCATTACCTTTTTATCTTGTGTTTGTTGAGAAGGACCCACTGGCTTCCCTAGAAGTAGAGCAACCATTTGCAAGATGTCATTGCCAATACTCAACTAGGAACCAAGGGAGGCTCACCCACATAGGAACCCAATTCGGGAGCTCCTCCAATGGGTTAAAACCAATGTGCTAAGACTTGATGAATAAGCCAATCTGGTTGTGGAAATAAGGCCCACCCTTGAAAACTTTATTACGATCAGCCATGAAATTGTAAACGACCATTAAATAACTATTTGCCAATAGCATCACTTCCATTTCACCTTCCGGAGTCCAAGTCTGCTAAGCCCAAAAATCCAAGAAAGGAAGCGAGACACACATTCCCATGAATTTGCATATCAAGGCATGATTTGAGAAATACTTAATGTCCTCAACAATTGATTCTGGTTGAATCACCAAAACAAGCCTATATTTGCTCCTTTCAAGACATTTGTTAATTTTTGGGATTTGAGGGCCTCTAGACAAAGCAAACCCTTCTACCCCCGAATCATTATACAAGTTATTTTCAACAACCCTCTTTGAGGAAGATGGTGACTTCACACCCAAAGAAGCACAAAAATCCATTGTAGGTATATAACCAAACACTACCCCTGAGCCCATCACTAGTAGAAACAAAACAAAAAAAGCACCTTATTCCTTCTCGCAACCCTTAGCCAATTCACCAAATGAGCAACAAAACAAAGGAAGTAGAGGAAAATACCCCAAACCCCTTACACAAAATACCCACACCAAAATCCACCTCAAACCAACAAAACACCAAATAACACAACCCTAGCTAGAGAAAAACAAACCCTCATACACCGAAACAACCTCCCCCCCCCCACCAAGCTAACAAATGCACCAAACCTAGCCGATCTAGCATCCACAAATACATGTGCCTAGGAATATTCACATGCAAGTCGCAAGCAACAGGTTGTCAACCTACATAGACTCCTCCCGCATGCAACCCAATCTTGTTTACTCCAATATTATTATCAAAAAATGTATGATATTAAGGGTATGAGCCTTTGGTTGTTGGCTCTACAGGTAAGAAGCCCCACCATTTCACCAAAGGGTCTCCCCTTAACACCAAGGTCAAATAGTCTCCATTTGTTGATGAGGTAGAGAATGACCTTGCGAGGTTTGAACCTTGGTTGTCGGCCCTACAGGCAAGAGGCCCCACCACTTCACCGAAGGGTCGCCCCCTTAATTAAGTATTTTTTAAGTTGAGTCTTGCTTAGTCAATTTTTTTGGGTCTATTGAGTCCGAGTCGAGTCCAAGTATGCAAAGTATGATTGATACAATTACAATTTACTATTTAAGGTCCTTAGAGGTTCATTTGCACACTTTGATGAGATTAATGATGATACTTAATGATGAAGTACTTAATAAATTGGCCACACTAGCCTAAGTCTAGGATACTTAATGACGAAGTACTTATATGACAAGCCTAGGGTGTGAACATCATCTATGGTTATCTTTAAGAGGGCATTCAAATTTCAATGATAATAGTAGCAAGAACAAAGGACCTAACAAATTCCACTTAACAAAAATAATAGAAGCAATTTAAGTGGTTAATGTTTCTCCCAACTAACATAATAGGTTTTATATGGTATCCAATTCCAATTGATAGTCTAGGTGGAATCTAAAATCGCATCATGGAAAATCAAATTGTTAGAAAGCTGTTCAGGCTCTCTCCTTGCTTATCTTACCATGACAGTACACAATAAATTATGAAAAGTCTTCTATAACTTGAACAAACTTCAGTTAATTATTGTTACTATTTTCTTTTTATTTGGGAAGCATTAGCTTAGTGGATGCTCTATGTTTACTACCAAATTCAATATGCTTTGAATATAAAAAAGTAAATAGGATAGATTTATACTATAACTGTACAAAATTCATCAGTATTTGCATAAAGATATCATAATATATATCATTCATATGCACTTATACAACTGTAGTTTAGGGAATGCTCATAACATACGGTCCCTTTTGACAAGTACAATCAGAGTAGATAAACTAGTTGACAGTTGCTTAGAACTTCCAATCGTTGACAACTACCAAGAGTAACCGCATACAATCCATAAAGAGAAACTAATCTTGCTGACTACACTCTAAGATATTCTCCTGTTGGTTGTACCTTATATGCTATTATGCTCTTCAACCACATTCAATATTTTTTTCACTTAGGAGATTTGTATACTTCAATTTCTTTGTATGGACCTTATGATTATCATCAATTTTATTGGAAAGTTGGGAGTATTTGTAGTTTCTAGAATGGAACTGATTTAAAAGCAATACTTTTAACAATGAAATAAATGTCAAAACACCACTTTTTTAATATCTATAAATATGTTTGTTATGAGAGCTCATGAGTCATTTTCATTGTATTTTGAAATGGTAGTATGTTGTTTTAGAAAACTATCAAATCCCACAATTCACTTTAAGTGAACCGATTCTAGGATCTAGTGAAGTATTATTATATTTGAAGATTAATTGAGTAGACCTAGAAACAACTTTCAAAGGTGAATAGTTGTTTCCAAGAATAACCAATGAATTTATTGACAAATGATGTACTCAAAGCTTTTGGAAGCAACACATTCCCAGATACCCATGCTTTTCAGTATATCCTTGCCTCAACATTTTACCATGGAGCCAAATGTAGGTGTTTTCTATTTTGATATATGTTGGTGCTATATGATCTTGTTTTTCATGCTACTACTAATAAAATTGGATTAAAAGAGGGCATTTGAGGAACTATGATGCAAGAGCATTTAGTGGTGTAGGAGCAATCTTACATCACCCAAAAAAAAAGTTTTTCCTTTTTCTCTCTAGGTTTTTTGAGTCCCATCATGGCACTTAAGGGGTGTAAGATAGTCAAAAGTCAAAAAAGGTAAAAAACGCTCACTATTTTTTAGAAAGTTGGCTTGAATGGGCTCGTATGGACTTGAAATTTTATCCCAAGGAACGAAATTGAAAAATGTATTTGATGGCAGAAGAATCATCTCAATCTCCTATACAATTTGGGAGATATTAAAGTTTTTGTCTCGAGAAATTTCTCCAATACAACCTCAAAATCAAATTTTAAACCCTTAGAAGCCTCATAAAATCTTGAAAAATGGATGAAATGATCTTTAGATGATTTTGGTGTTGTAGATCTCTTTGAAAGCTTTCCAATGATATATTATAATAGCAAATCAGATACCCAAGTCAAAATTTATGGCTCCGAAGTTGTTCCACCAAAAAGTGAATTTCAATAAAATATCTTCCTAGGCGAGAAATTGAATGACTGGACTTTTGGCGTAAAAACAAAAAGGGAAGTTACACTTTCTAGAACATTCTAAGGTGGTTATTGGTGCCAAATAAAGGGTTGAATGGAGGTTTCAAGAGGTGGCTTCATGTAATGTCCCCATTTTAGCCAGTTATTCTTTTCTGTTAGATTAGCCTTATTATTGGCCCTCATAGGCTATTGCAGATGGTTAGAGGGTCTTGGTTGGCAGTTATCAGAGTGTTTTATTCTCCAGAGCTCAGTTTGGTTTAGGATTGGCCTTCGTTTGACTCAGTTTCTCACACTTACTATTTATAATAAATCACCATTTCAATGGAATCAGATTTGCTATATATAGTAAGGCATCTAGATAGGTCTCAGATGTAGTGTTGATCTTCATGATTAGTTGGTTGGGCGAATTATTGAGTATTTAATATGTTATTATCATTAAAGGTCACTTTAATGATAATTAAATGTTATTAAGGTAAATATAAAGTTATTAAAGTCACTTTATATTCAATGGGGCCATGACCATTTAAGTGACTTAAAGTACATTAAATAATATATTGATATGAGCACCCATTTATGAAAGCATTTAATAAAGTCATTAATGAAACATGAAATGGATTTTAAAGTGTTATTAAAATCTCTTTGGGAATTGACCTCCTTGAGGAGGCTATATAAGGGTTCAATAAGCGATTGTTTATTAATTTTTGAAGATTATATACTTGCGATTTTTGAGTGCGTTGTTGTGGGGAAGAAAAGGCTAGTGTTTCAGCCATTGTTGATCAAAGAGAATGAAAAATCTCTCTGATTTTTACACTTCTGAGGTGGTGAAAGATCCATTGAAGAATTTCCTTGTGAGTTGGCTTCATTCTGACGTTAACATTGTGCATATTCATGAAGAATTCTATAAGTCTATAAAGGGTTGGGATCAATTTTCAAGGCTAAGGAGTAATTACATTGTGGCTGCATTATTCATCATCCTTGGCGCAACATTCAAGGCTACATTGACAGTTCTGAGCCAGTTGTACTATCTCAAGCAAGTACATCTTGCTTTCTAGGCCAAAACGCCTAAGTATTTGTGCACATGATTTCATCATTGAAGACGCCTAAGACAATAGAAGCATTTTGGACAGTTTTTGGTGTGGAGAAAAAGGCTACAGCAGTAGGTCGATTCATTAATCAGTCTTATCCTTCGCTGCCTTCATTTCCATATTTTTGCATATGCTGATGTAAAGCTTATTCCGGGTATCATTTCTTGTAAAGCTTCAATAAGTTATGCAATATAAATAAGCTTTTAATTTCCAACATTATATATATACTTTCTAGTTTACATTTCTTATGCATTTGTTTACCTGGCATCTATATTTTAAAAAAATACAAAAAAATCATATATTGTTGAAAAACCAGAACAAAAACATCGCACTTGCATAGCATTCGACAGTCAGAGAATAGGTGGGTTCTCACAGTGGTACCAAAGCTTGATCCCGCCATCCTGTGCATCACAAATTCATGAGTAGAGATAATTTATTTTATACTTGAGGTAGAGGAATAGGTCATTGAGAACCACCTATGATTCCTGAGGGTGATACAACTTCAAGCATTTTGGGCATACACAGGTCTAGCTCCAGTGATAGTGACGACAAGCCATAGACAAGGCAGTGAACTGTTTAAAAAATGCCTCAAAGAAATGTGGTCTCATGGTGATGGAATGCCATGACAAGCAAAACTTTTAGCCATAGCAGCAAGGCAGTGAACTGTTTGATAAAATGCTTTGGTAGACATGTATGAAAAATGTGGTAGCATAGACAAGGCAATGAACTGTTTGAAAAAATGTCTCAAAGAAATGTGGTCACATGGAGTGCCATGATAAGCAAATGCAATTGGCAGCTGCTCCTAATTATTAGTTATTGAATGTGAAGTAATTGCATAACCGCTTAGGTTGACTTTGTAAAAACTATATTTTAATTGAAATTTTGTCATCTATCAGCATCTAGTTATTAGTTATGCAATGTGAAGTAATTGATTGAGTTTGAAAGATGTGCAATGCTTTGTAATCAGTGATACGAATATAACTACAAAAATCTATTTTTAACAATTCATTAGTTAAACTCTTTATTTTATTTTCTCTCTATATCTCTAGGCTATGGAAATGTCTTTCAATTTCAAAAAACATAGTTATCTTTTGTTCTACAATTTCCTACTTTTTTTTTAAAATCCGATTTTTTCCTGATTTTTTCGCCAAAAAGATTTTTGCTGCAATATGAGCTGATTTCTATGGCATCACAACAAGAGTTGAGAGAGACACTATGAGGGCATAGGTAAACAATTATTCTCTTAAAATGTAGCTTGTCCTACTTTTCTTTAGGTGTATGCTAAATTTGAAATCTTATAACTTGCTTATTAGCTAAGCTTAGTGAGCTTTTGAAAATGACAATATGTAGGAAGCATGCTATCCAAATAGAAGCAATTGGTTGTTTCATAGAGTTAGTTGACTTTTACTAGCAGCATGCAGGTGATAGGCATAGCCGCGTAAGGAGCTACACATTTTAGCAGGGTTTAGATAGGCTTTCGCTAGTAGCATGCAAGTAATCAATGCCATGATTTACTCTGTAGGTGTATCAAGAGGATTGTGTGTTGCTATTGTTGTGTTTTGCTTGATGTGTGGGGTGTTTATATGTCTATGCTAAGCACTATGCAATATTTCCCCTTTGTCGATGATGACAAGAAGTGGTATGGGATGCTTGTTTCATTATCACTATTGGCAATGAACTGGAAAAGGGAAAGAAAGATGGTGTAGAATTTGATGCACTAGCTTTCCACTTTTCAGCTTGTCACATTTATTGTAAAATGGATTATGTTGGAGAATAGGGTAATAGGAAGTTGTTATTTATACTAGCTGGTCTCTATGTGGTTTTGTGTTTGTACTTTGATATTGATATTATACATGGATTGAATTGTAAGTATAACCCTAACCATCTAAAAGAATGGTCGAAATCCCATCCTAGATGTGAGGATCAAGTTTTTCTATTATTTTGTGTGTGAACTATGGCAAATCTTCCAATTCTTGGAAGTTGGGGTACATAGTGAGCCATGAGGGGTGGTTCTCAAGGAATAGGACCAGGTTTTGGGTTGGTGCTCCTATTGTGTTTTGCTTGATAGATTAAGTATTAATGGTAGTTATAATAAAAATGATGGTCATAAAAATAAATAAATCAAATTAGTAGTAACCAGGGGAGTTTATTACACAATTTCCATTGAGGAGGTGAGTTGCATGTTCTTAAATTAATATTTTGTTTGATAAATTTGAATAGAAATATTTTAATTAATTAGAATCATATATATTTATTCATTTGCATGTGTGAGTCTATTTATGAAGGGTGATGACCAAATGGTCAAATTGCTTACTTGTCAAAATTAATCTAATGGTAACTCACCTAAACAACTCAAAATATTCGTTTTGTTTTTAGCAAAGTTTCCTAATATGAAAATCTATCTTTCATAAGGTTTTTAGGCTGAAATAAGGTCATTTACTGTTTATTTTAATTCTAAAATTTTCCTTCTTTTAAAATACTTACTTTAGCCTTTCTATTAAAAGAATAATTCTTTTCAATAAATCTTGACCATAGAAAAGAAAATCAAACATATCTTGGATTAAATTTATCACACTTGAAACACATTTGCTTTATTAATTAATTTATAATCATAACTTGAAACCCCCTATAAATCAAGAAAACCCAATAATCAGTTAAGTCCAAGGTCATAACTTCTTATGCTATTGGAATTATATTAGAGTCAAAATTAGACAACATCCTTATGTGTAAAGGATTTGTTGAGGTAAAGCTAGTTTGGTATGCTATTTCCTAATCAAATTTCATTTTGTGTTCCTTGCACAACATGATCATTCTAGTTGGCCATGTGGATGACTAATCACAAACCACTAAATTTTATTGTAATTAAATTTACTAAGGAGGTCTCATCCAACCATATTTTTTTAATTCTTTTTCTTTTCCATCCTTTTGATATTTATTGTATTGTTAGATAGCGTAGAGCTCACAATCAAAGGAAATAATTACAATGCTTGACAGATTTTTTAATATTTCCTTGATAAAATTTTATAGAGACGCTATGCTAACAAAATCTAAAATGCAATAGAAATTAAATAATAACATATTGAAAGATGGCACAAGATTTATCCTGGGAAACCCTTTTGGGAAAAAAATACTTAGCAAAACAACACCACATTAGATTAACAAATATTGTTCACAACACATTGAGATTTCTCTTGTGCTAGTCCTCTAGTGTCACCATGTTCTCCTACGCTTTGTTCTAGGACTTCTTTGTATATATCACAATGCAATACCATTCACTAGCTTTTACAATGCCATGGGCTTGAATTTATAGGCACAAAGCTCATAAGATACCATCAAGTGGTTTTACAATACAACGGGAATAAAAGCATGACCACAGGTTCTTTATATTCCACATCTCTTCATGCCCCATATATGATTCCTTACCTTCCACACATGGGTTGACATGTCCCACGTATGACTCCTTGTGGTGCACACTAGGGTGCCACTAGGAATGATGGGATGAAGTGTGTGCAAAGTATACAACACAAACCTAGCAATGCTTATTTTTGTGTGCCTATAGATCAATCTGATCGAGAAGAGTTACCATTTAGAGTTGTCCAATACCCAACAACCAAAGATCAAGCTAGCTTGACATGCTATTTCCTCATCATGATGTTTTTTCTTGCATGACATCATCTTTTCTACTTGCTCATATAGGTGACTAATAAAAAATCACTAAATTATTGATGATTAAACCTGCTAAGGAGCTCTCATCCAACCATATTTTTTGAAATCTTTTCTTTTCTATTCTCATGATATTTTTTCTATTGCTAGGGTGTAGTGCTCCCATTATACTAATTTTTGCATGCAAATTATTCTTCCGTTGGACTTCATATTTGTTAATGTGTGTTTCTAATTTCTATTTGTCTGGAGCATAGCATTTCACAAGAACCATAATCCTCCTCTATTTTTCTAATATTACATGTAATAAAACAAATATTCTATCAAAGAAGGTTGCATATGGTTGATTTGTAGATGAAAGAAAAGGAATTAAGGGAATCTTTACTCATTTGTGAATTGTAGCTTGATCAATCTTTTATTTTTATGGTAAAATATGCATCAAGAATGAAGAATTGAGGTGCTTCTCAATCTTTACAACAAAATTGATGAAACCCAACCAGAAATTTTAAATAAAAAACTTAGCCACGTGACATGTGAAGGAGCAAATGGCTTTAGTTTCAATAATTCCACCAAAAGTAAATTCAGGCATGGAAGAAAAGAAAGTAAAAATGCATAGCACTATAGAGAGCAATTGCATGGTTAGCTAATAGTTTTGTTGTGTAAAATATGTCATTTACATTACATCAAATTTTGTTGCAGTAGCCTATTTGGAATATTTGATATCAGTGTCTCGTTGACTCTTGTATGTTTCATCATTCCAGTCAAGGCTTTTCACATTTTGTATTCTCTATGTGTACCTCAAATTTCAATGTAAAATGTTTTCTTCTTCAATATGGAAATTACAGTTTTCTTATCTGTAAAATTAATGAACTTATATGTGAAAATACTGAGGGTCTATATGGAAAATATCTACTATTGCTGATACCCTGATTCCTAAATTTGTGGATCCTGTACGCTTATACCCATGCTTCTTGTTAGTTCACATGGAATATAAATCAGAAAAATAACACAAATCATTTGTAAAATTTTAGTATGATATGTAAATAATATCTTTTTCAATTGAAGATAGCGAACTTGAGTTCCTTTCTTCTACCAAGTAGTGCCAGACTGCCAGTATATTGTAAACTTAAAAAAGTTTTAAAAGTTGGTCAACTTTTAGAGTATTTAAATAATCTGTTTCAATTGCAGATTGAAATTTTGAGTGCCTTTCTTTTACCAAGTAGTGCCAGTAGATCCTACACTCAAAAGAACACCAAATACATTACTGAAAGTTATGAAAAGTTATTAGCAACAACAAAATTCTAAGATTTAATATTACAAGTAGATTAACAGAATTCCAGCTGAACATGTACTTGGAAGGCTTAAAATCTTTGAAAAGAAAGAGGACAAACTTTAATAAATAAATAATTAGGACACCAGATGACCATAGCAGATTCCATTTACATGGCATTGACACTGCATTACAAAAGGATAATTGAAATTTAATTACCTGCATTGACAACGGGGACGCTTGGCAAAGAAACTTTTAATACAATATTTGTACTCATTAAAAAAAATGCTTTTATTCAAGTTTTGTCCTCTATGAAAATCCTCATTTTATTTTGCTTTTTAGAATTGCGTTAACAGTAGATAGGGTTTCTAAAAGAATCATTTTCAGCAAAGTGCTGACTATGTTGTTTTGCTTGACTACATAGTCTTCAATGTCTATCTAGGCAATAGTTATAAGCTTACTTGTGTTAATGATATTTTGCAGATTCGTGATGAATATTCTTGGAGCGATCTAAAGAGATAAATTTAAATATAGCTCTTAAGGTATTTAAACTTATATGTT
The DNA here is from genome assembly GCA_007115665.2 of Sequoiadendron giganteum. Classification (NCBI taxonomy): domain Eukaryota; kingdom Viridiplantae; phylum Streptophyta; class Pinopsida; order Cupressales; family Cupressaceae; genus Sequoiadendron; species Sequoiadendron giganteum. Next base: position 73,509,768 of record CM021105.1, read on the forward strand.
TCGATTTCTTGAAGAGGCGCTTAAATCATTAAATGAAACAAACAAATATTAAAAGGCATAATAAACAAATATGATTAAATATTAATTAAAGTCGCTTTATGGAGAAACACGTTTTTTCTCTTGAGGCTGACTTGGTTATGAAGAGTCATTTCTTTTGCTTGGGCCGACCTCTTGAAGGGTTGTGATCCTTCCTTCATTCGTGTATATATACTAGATGGTTCTCACTCATTTCAGCATCAAGTTCATTCGAAGTAATCGAGGGAGAAGTGCGAATTGCAGCAGCAGATCGATTCTAGGAGAAATACATTCATTGTATATGTTAAGGCATTGTTTTGTGCCTAAGTTGTAAGCAGATTGCTGCTATCATTTATATCAATATATAGGAGATATATTGGCTAGGTTTTTTCTCCCTCGGGTTGGAGGGTTTTCCCAGGGTATTGGCTCTGTTCTTATGTTGAATTTCAATTAAATTTTTGTGTTATTAATCTGATCATAAATCTAACATGGTATCAGAGCGGGTTTGAAGAGGATCTTGATCAGATTTGTGAGTATATCAGCCATACCCTTGTTTTATTTTCTCATCTTCATTCACTCGTCAAGATGGTAAATATATTTAATATTTAATATTATAATATATAAATAATAAATAATAAATAATTATATATAAATAATATATATATATATATATATATATATATATATTGATTTTTAGATATTGTGTTTAATAGATGAATTAATTGATTTTTAAATGATTTATTTTGAAAAGAAGAAATTGACGATTTGAAAATAGTATGTTTTAAATTGAAGAAGTAAATGTTTATTTTATTATTATTTACAAGCAATTGAGGAATTAAATGTTTGGTTTAAATTTCATCATTTGTCTTAAAGAGACATTATTAAATCAATTTTACTAAGCAATATATTACTGAATGTTATTAAAGGAAGTGGATTTAGGAGATCCAAAAGTAGATTTAATTCCTACTTAAATTGCTCTTTTCAAATGTAAACTTTTCTATTCTCATTTTGGGGGAAAATGGTTTAGAAGCATTAATAAGTCTTCCATATGGGGTGTTTAATCTTTGGGGTTTTTGTATTTATGATAGTCAACTTGTGAATGGACTTGGGCAGTGCATAGAGTTGTACCCAGTTAATTACCCAGCTATCACGAATGGGGGTGTGTGGATTTTATGTGTTGGATAGGGATTTAATATCCTTAGGTCGCACTAGTGTACCCTTGGGTTGTGGAGTTGTTCCATGTGTTGCCTTAGAGGAGTGGCTTGCAATGAGGGTTGGCACACAAAGTGGTGCTAGGGTAACTCGTTGCAAGTTAGTTAATCCAATGATAATGCAAATGAACTTATTGGAAGAATAAGTAGTATCAAACACTTAATAAGAATAATTGTGTCTTGCTCACGGATGCAAGGGATTGTATAGACTTGGGATGGGACGAGAAGGATTGGAATGGAAAGATCGTTATCTTGTCTCTACGAGAGATAATTGATTCCGCATTGGTTTGCAAGAGGGGCTGGGAGTCGTTATAGGCTTCCAGAATATCCGGAGATGGGGGTTGAGGCCTAAGAAGACTTACCAGGATATCCCATGTAGCATTGTGATGAAATTTCTCCTAAGTCAATAGTATGTTTGTATCAGTGATGCAATTGATTATTTAGCTCTGAAAGAATTGTAACCATTGTGTTAGTTTTGTAATTGTTATTGATTGAGTTCAGTTATGTTTTAGCCTATGTCTAGAGGTAGATGGTCTTGTCTAGAAACCCTTGTTACTATCTCCTAGCACGGGGGGGTGGGCCCTTGATTACCACTTAGTGGGGTGGAATGTGCACTTTACTCCATTAGGTTTTCTTCTTGTTCGTGTTGACAAGATTTTCAGTTGGAGAGCTCGTGGAATCCCATTACATTTCATGCTTATGCTCATTTCAGTTGAATCTTGTAATTTATTACCCCTCATTTGTAATAATCGAGGTGGAAATTTGTAATTTTTAATCATGCTATTTGAATTTAGCTCATTTGAGGAATGAGAGTTGTAATATTATTCTTAATTATTGTATATGAAATCATATGGTATCTCTTATTCTTTGGTGTAATTTATCATGTATGGAATGTATGCATTCTTAATTTCTTAAGTAGTTAATTTTTTTGGATGAAAATGTAATGTATGTTTGGGTTTTAAAGTGATCTTAGTCTCGTAACCTTAGAGGTTGTTGGAAATGGGTAGTGAACTTGCATTTTATTTGTACTTAAACAAAAAAAAAATAGTGCGTTTGAGTAGTTAATTGCAACTTCCTTTATGGTTGCATGGTGGGGCATTACAATTCGTGTAAAGTCTTCTTCTTAGGTAACATCATGTCTAATGTCTCCAAGAGAGGAAAAGTTGAGAGTAAAAGATTCACAACCTAGGGAATGCAATGTGTCGCATCAAAACTAAGGGGAAAGTAACACACTAAGAAATATTTCACTCTTGGAGGACATCAAACCCAGTGACACCACCAAGAAAAGGATGCATCACAAGAAATAAAAAGTCACACCATGAAACATGCAAAATGTCGAAATATATTTTTGATGTATGCCCCCAATTTAAAGAAGTTTCTAACACCATTTCTATGAGTGATTTCTTTAAAGTAGCCAATTTTTACTCCTAAGAAATGAGAACTTTCCTTGAAAATAACTATGCCAAGTCATATGTTTTTGAGATAAAGCTACATCACAAAAAAGGAGGGAGGGGTTGCCTCTAGAAATACATAATGGATCTATGGATTTAGGGTCAAAATGTCTTTGCTACAATTTTGTTATAAAGCTCAAAAATGTCACCATTCCCCAAATACTCATAGAAATGGAGGAATAACACATAAATAATGAAAAAAAATAAAAATCCTTTATGTCAAAATGGAAGAGACCTAAATGTCTCAATGCCTTGTGTCAGCCCCAAAAGGAAAACACAAGACAAATTAAAAAGGAAAAATGTTTGACATAGAGAAGAATGTAGGTACATATAGAGGAATACACAAAAGAGAGAGATACATCAAATGAAACATCATTAGGGATCAAAGTACTCACATGAAATCAAATAAAAGAAACATGAAAAAGAGACAATGCAAAATACTAGTAAGGTACATGTGAGTCAACCTATAGCAAGTTGTTCGCATCCCAATCTCGATTAGTGTATATAGAAGGCAAATAACTAGCCAAAGGGACAATGATAAATGCAAAATCTAGGACAAGGCTATCAAACCCCTTGCCCACAGTAAGTGTAGGACAAGGATGAGATGAGATAAATAATGTGAATGTGATCCTTGCAATAAATAATTATTGGAATGAATGTATAACATGTAATAGTGAGAATACTAATATCTTAAAACTATTACATGACAAGGAGCAAAATGAAACTCTTTTAGTCAATTTTGATTCTTAGAGGGTGCAAAATTCTTCAATACTTTTTTTAAAGGATGGAATTTTTTGATATGATGAACAAAAAATCTATGATAAGAACAATATGGTTCATTCTTATTAGTTTTTCTTTCAGCCAAGTTTGTATGTTTAGGTGGTAACTCAATCAATTGCCAATGTAAAAGAGTATAGAAGATTTTCTTGGTTTTGGATAGATGTAATGCATTATAAAAGGATTAAAGAGGTTCATACAATTGGTGTAACTTAATATTTTGATGTTCATGCATTCATGGTCACTTCTTTGGTATTATAGTTATGTTTTGATCAACTTCATCTTCTAATTTCAAATCCTTTCCTTTTTCAGAAAAGGATGTGTTAGAGGTAGTGAAGTGTTCATAAGGTGTTGCTTCTTTTCATTTATTCATAGATAATTTATTAGAAGTGAGTTGAGAAGGAGGGAATTTTTTGTTGATGAGATAAGCCAAGCTACACATTAATTCAATTCCTTGTTTGTATTTAAGTAGATTTCGTAAGTTTCCTACAAGGGGAACACCATGGATAGCAACAAATTCATCTCTCACAAAGTATTGTAAGGTTTTTAGTTCTTCATATAGAAACCTTATGTTCTCTTGTGGGATATCAACAACATCATACATATTATTTGTAGGAAGGGAAGTAATGGGAAATGAGGTATGCATGCTATGATCCATAGGGGTTGATTACCAACAATATTAGAAAGAGAGTTAGAAAACCCAAGATCCACGAAAAATGGTATATCATTGGATGACATGAGTCTCAAACAACATGTTGGTTGTTTTTTATGTATGAACCAGGTTTATCTCCTAATCTACCTATGGAATTGCCAAATTTCCAATTAGGGGCAGCTCAGAGGACCTGGACCAACTGACGAGGATATTTTAACAAATAATATACCTCCTACACTTCGGGCTTTGCAAGACCCAGGAGGGTGGTCCCTATAACATATTTATGATCTCTACACCAAACTCATAAACATATTATTAAAAATTCACAGATGATCTCACTTAATAGCTCAACAGAATGAGACAAGACTGAAATGAATTGGCTATTCATCAGTAACATCGACCACTTGGAGAATGAGATGGTTATAACATCATTTCATAAGTTATGATAGTCATTTTAATTGCAAGTTGGCGGAAAGCCCTAAGTGAAGACATACAGAAATAGGGTTTCACAAATTCATGCAATTTAGATCAGTGCCATATACCATTGGGGAGTCAAGTTTACAAAAATTCAGAAAGTAACAACAGATTCAAACACATAACACATATGATCCATGGAAATACTGCATTACAATATTGTCAATCCCTATCCTAGCTCAATACTTCTTACCAAATCCTTTTATAAACATACCCACCCATGATTCCATCCAAGAATTTAATTAATTCTTTGAATTAAAGCCAAAACAAAAACATACTCATCACAACAATGAGATGAACATCATAATCCTTGATTATTTTATTCAAAATTATGATATGTTTGTATACAGGAGAGACAAGAGCTTGAAATATAATGTCATAGCCCAAATGCTAGTACTGTTATGAGCATCAAAATTTCATAAACATAAAACCCATTACAAGAGAACCCCAGACCTAAAATTGCCTTATCATTCAAAAACAAAATTCTTACAATCTATTCTGCAACTAGACCTAGACTCGACCTTCAAAAATATCTGACTTGCCAACCCCTACTTCTGGCCTTGAAATCCTTCTTATAGAAATGAAGGAGCAAAAAAGCATCGGGCCAGAAGTTACACATGTCATTAATCAATAGGACCGCGATGAGCCGTTTCAAAACCATGATGAAAACACCAAGTCCCAGAGCATCTTCTTGTTGATTCTCTCTATTATACAATGGCTACTGCATTTGTTACATCTCAAAATCTGCGCCCAAAGCCATCATGGAATCCCAACCATAATTAGTTACATTGTAACTGCTGAGCTGTTAATCTCCGATAATAGGTACCATTTTACTCCTCTTCAGCCAAATATTTATCCACCCAAACTTGATACTCTTCATCCGTGGGCCATTTAAAATTCACTACCTCTGTCACTTTAGTATTATAAGGTGTAAATTTCACTGCAACTTGGTTGGCTTCTCTTTCAAATGACTCCAAGAACATGCTAGTATTAATTACTTTATCCCTGCTGCTTACTAACAAGTCATGATCTGAGTCATTACAAATCAATTTGATTTGTGCAGTGATAACCTCCTCTGCCCTTTCTTGCCATTGTTGCAATGTCTTGATGTTTGCTTGTGAATCCAGTATATTAGGCAAAAAGATATCACTCCAATTCATTAAAACCTTTTACTAATTCTCCAATTTTCTTACTCAAGTCATTAGGTAGGGCCTGGAATCCCTTCAATGATTTCACAAAACCTTGAGTTGGTTTTAATAATTGAGGCTTGTTATCTGCATCAAACTTGGAAGAACTAAACATAATGTCTAAGTCAGTGGCACGAGGGATCCACTTCTCAACCAGGGGTAAAACAACATCCCGATCTTTGTTAATATTTTGTAAACCAGTCAAAAATAAAGAATATAAAGAATGAACAAATGGCAACCTAGAATCAACCTTTTCATTCAAATGCCTCAATACGGTGTCCACCACCTCATTGTGTTTGGCCATGGCATCATTCTCACTGGCCTTTAAGGCAGCCTATAACTTTGCAATCTTACTCATCATTTGCTTTTTTGTGGGGTCCACAGAGTATTCCATTTCCTCTTCAACTAGCTCTGGCACATGACTAGGACCTGATGTCTGAATTGGGGATCCAGGGATAGAAATGATTGGGATAGTAGGGGGTAATGACCCCAAAGTAGTAGGTATTTCTTTGACAACAAGAGCATTTGAAGATTCTCCTACCTGCCCATATCTTAACCTGTCTACTTCAGACTGTAACTCAACATTTCTTTGTTGCATTTTACTGTATTCCCCAATTATTGCATTATATTTTTCCATCAGACTCCTCCTTTCAGCCTCTTCCCTTTCTACTATTCTCTGGGCCAGTTTGGCCACATTCAGTGTCAAGCTTGTGGCTTCTGTTATTGAGGTTTTCGAAGTTCTTTTGATAATGAGCCCGCCTCTTAGATTTGGCCTAATATCTGCCACATTTGGTTTTCTGCCCTGAGGTGTCAGTGCCCATAGGGCCAATGTCTCATACTCTTTATTGAAAGCAGAATCCTGCAGGGCTGCCTTGACCTCTTCTTCATTGCTCTACATAGGATGCTTGGATTGAATAATAGCATTGAAAGCCACATCATCAGCTATGTCCCATTCAGGGAGGAGTAAGACACTTGCTTGGGTAACCATTTTCCTTCCTTCCTCAGGAGTGATGTTTTTGAATTGTTCCATCAATTCAACTTTTACTTCATTATCATTCTCCTGGTCTGACCTATCAGGTCTTGACTCCCTCCTGCTCTTGCACTTATTCTGATACTCTTCTAGCTTCATTCTCCAAATCAGTTGCAAGAATACAGGAGTTTTCACAAAGGCATCATCATCCATGAATGCCTTGCAGGCCTCCATCCTAGCATCCTGCACACACTATCCCTTTATATCCATGTCAGTGAGCACCAATTGTTCTGATCTAGGAGGAGAGGGGATACCAACATCCATTTCTTGGTCAGTTATGATAATTTCATCCACAAGAACCTCTTGTGGTTCTTTAATCCTTTGCCTCTTAGGGCTTGGTTATGATGACAACTCCATATGATCATTGCTCGGTGGTGAATCCAAATCTATAATTTTTATCCCAACAAGTTTCCTGATCCCATGACTCGGTAGTGATGATGTTTTCATTATTTGTTTTCCCTTTTTATTCCCTACCTCTTCATCACTGCTACTATTTTTCTTCCTCCTATATAGAGGTGTATCCACTGAAGGTTGGTAAGTTGGCCTTGTTTCCTCAGGCCTCACCTCTGATTCCTGAATCCCCAAGTCTAATTCTAAATTGGCCTTCTTAGCCCTCAGGATATTCATAATTTCCTTGAAATTACTCATCAAAATATCAATTCTTTTATGAAATGGAGTAAACTCCATTAGTGGATCATATCTTGGATCTAGTTTATGTACCATGGCTAGCATTTTCTCATATGAAATCCACTTTTCTTTATTCAATTCTTGTTGGTTCAAATCAAATTCATTTCTTATTAAATCCTCGGGGAAGTTGAAAACATGGATGAATTTACCACCCTTTTAGCCCTAAGCCTAGAGGCAAAGCAGTTATCAAACTGCACAAAACTAGCACCTCCCTTGTTACCAGACATGTCTGCGCTTCAAGCCTGTACTGGTAATCTCTCTCCACTTACATCTCACCTCAACTCCATTTCTCCAAGAAGAAGTCAACATTCTTATGCAAAAACATATGCATTAACAAAGAATACCAAAAGAAAGGAGTACCAAAATCTCCATTGTGCAACATCAGCAAACCCTCATGTATCCTTTCAGCAAGGAATGAAGCATAGTCATAAATCACAGAAAAATTAGGGTGTTGGATCTGAGCCCTCATGAACATATAAGCGATGGGAATCACAGTGTTAGGGTTGAAACCCATGATCTGGCAAAGTGAATAGAACGTTGCCAAGAAATGATCAGCAAAACAACTTAGCCTGAAAGGCTCCCTGTCAGTTGGGCTGATGTGAATTGTTGAATTGCCCGCCCTAGTGAGATGAGGGGGAAGCAATCTTGACCTAAAAAGAGGCTGAGATCTGGCATACTCCTGCTTCATCTCCTCAAAGTCAATTCGAACCAAAAATGAGCTATACTCACTCAAATCAAAGACCTGACGAATTGTATCTGCATTCACGCTCAATAGAACGCCGCCATCATTATCCCTGACAATCCGTGTGACAGGGTCATATCGTGCAGCCACCGCCCTAATTAGGTCAATATCCAGGAATACATTAGGTACCACTAGCTTCCCCATGTCGTATCTCCAACTGTTAGATAAAGGGTGAGACACATTGCGTTTCCCATACCATCTTCTGAACATTTCCAAACCTGTCATAGGCACTCTGGCATCTGCAATATTGTAGTCCTTACATCTCAATCCCTCACCTAGGGCTGTCCCATTCATCAAGACCAAAAATTTCTTCCTGTCATTTGTTGACAAAGGGAATTTGTCCAGGAAATCATTGTAGAGATTCAGAATTCGCGCTACACAACAAACAAACCCGTACTGAATTTGCTTTGAAAACTTCTATCTCTGGCTCTAGATCACTTTGCGAACACTTGAATGTCTTTATGGCAATGTGATCATGAACTTAAGTAGCCAGAAATGATGAAAAATATCCAAGCAGACGTATCATCCACCATTAAAGCTTACTTGCGTGCCATGCCAATGGCTTCAATTATAATTGATGCAAGTTTAAAATCTAGCTGTCGATCTCATCTTTCTGTTAGGCCATCAAACGACTATATTCAAAATAAGCTGACAACACTTCCATGTCATTGTCAAGGGCCCACCATAAAATGCAGCTTCAAAAAGTACATGTGGCAATCACCCGCAATATCGCGATCACTAAACGCCTCTTGGTTTAGGATCACACGATAGTGGGCAGCCGTTGATCTCCACCATCTATGATCTCAACGATCAAAACAAGAGGTAGCACCAATGCATATCTATCGAGCAACTTTTCCACCAAGATTAAGACATCGTCGTTGATTACAAGCACATGCATTCCTCATGCGGTTTAGTAACCTGCCAAATAACACCCTAAATTTTAATGCATAAATTAATCACTTTATTTACTTCCTTCGGCACCGACAACTTAAGACATGTGGCGTCCACCCGTGATATCGCTATCGCCCAAAAGCCAACAGTGACGTCATCGTGGGATGGCGGGCAACGGTCAGGATCAAACTTAAGAAGATCAACAGTTGGTAAAATACCCCTGCAAAACATTAAGATACTTAGGAAAAATTAAGGGGAAGGGGACACCGCCTAGGGAAATGAGAGTCGATGACTTAAGGTTGTTTTTAAAAAATAAAGCACAGACCGGTTTAGACTTAGGCGAATAAAAGGCTAGCTGAAAATTTTCACTTTATATTAAAAGGGGCCATGCCTAGACGATCACATAGGACATAAGTTGTTCTTAAAAGACCCTCTCCAAAAAGTAACAACGAAATAGACCCAACCCAACAATAGAATACAAGGTTTCATGGAGGCAAGGCAAGAAATCATTCTCAGGCACTCTCCGAATAACAAGGCAAACTAGAAAATAATGGAAGACCATGGAATTGAAAATAAAGCTCCATCACTACATCTCACAATAGTATTGCTAATAGGACACCAATTTCTAACACTCATACAAGTTTCACAAACTTAGTGTGCAAACCCAAAATGGAAAGAGGCTTAAAATGCAATGCACTGACCTAATATGTAATTTGTAAATGCAATTTTCAGATTATAAACAGGGTAATTTATTGATTACATATGAAACAATCTAAAAATGAGATCTTTTAAATGCAATTTTGAAATCACACAATGCACTAAATGTACCAAACTAAGCTAAATATAATGAATTTGATAAAATAGAAACTCAACAAACTATAACATTAATCTAAAAGTAACAAACAAAAGCACAAAAAAGAAGATTTTAATTTCCAAAAATGTAGTTTGCAACTTGATTAGGGAATCATTCACCCTATGGTGAATGGGTCCTAGATTAGGTTTTTGAAACTGATTTTTACATATTTTTAGGTGTTTTTAAATGTTTTTTCAGCTTCAGGTCTACTCTAGTAAGTTTTAGTTTCAATTTTCTATAAATGAAATGTGAAATGCAAGTGCAAAATGTTAAACTGAAACACCTAGTTTGATATGCAATTTTTGTTTCAATTTTAAAATGCAATTTAATGTCATGTATATGATATACAAGATGACTATTTTTTTGTATTATTTAGATTTAAAGAATGCAAACAATGCAATCCTAAAACCCTAGATGAGATACAAATTTGAATGTAATCTAGACACCCTAAATGAGTTCTAATTCAATGAAAATGAATGCAAGATCTAAATCTAGGATGAGAAGAGACTCTAAAATTAAAAAAAATACAATCTTCAAAAAGTTAGGTTCACCAAAATAAAATAAAGATCAACATGGAAATTATGATGCACCTATCTTTCTCCCAATTCCATTAAATTACAAGGATTATAGTTCATAAATGAATATAAAAAATCAAACCTAAATGATATTCCAATCAGAAGGAAGGTTTTAAGAAGGTCAAATGTTATGTGCTTATTGCAAAAAGTACTTTTTTCGGGCATCAATGAGGACTCATTCGCCCTATGGTGAATGGGCCTTGGATAGGGCTCTGGAAAAATTATTTTTGGGTTATGTTCTACATTTTTTGCACTCCCATATCCTATTCGGAGACTATCGAAAACCTAGAAATAAATTTTGTATCTTAGTTTTCATGATTTTACAAGAAAGGTGACAACTTTGGAATTTTTCTCACAAATTTAATCTTCAACCTAAATTATATAATTACACATCAAGGGAGAAGAAAATGGTTATTTTGTTAGGGAATATGGGTTTGTGTTGGTCAAACCTTTTTTTGATAATTGTAGTGTAAAAAGAATATCACATTTTAAAACTTAATTTGTGAATATAAGTAATATAAAACTAAGCCTAATGTTGGCTTGATTTAGTGTTGTAATGTGTTCTACACATTCATATTAAGTTTAGGGCCCTCTTGAACTAAAGGGACCTAATTGTGCCTTATTTAGGATGTTGCAAAATGTATCTTTACACTTTCACACTAATCTAGGGCTTTATTAATTAATTTGGATTCTTTATACTCTTATTGGTCCTATTTTGCATCCACATGCCTTATTAAATGCATTTTTCTCAGGATAATCCCGAAACTCAACAAATAACCAATCATAATTCAGTGGTTTGGGTCATGTGTTCTAGATATGGTGATTTTGGACTCATATGCCACCGTGGGTGTATGAATCCCACCTAGGTCTTGGGACTTTATTTCAAATTGCACATTAAACCAGACACTCCTAGAAATCTATGTCTCGGGTTTTAGCTACAAGGACTAATATGCCACAAATGGTGTATGAGTCCTACTTTAACTTGGAAATATTTTAAATCAAATTCTTGGTGGGATTTTATTTTCCTAGATCTGATGTCATCTTGTAGTGTTGTAATTTCAAGAAATTTGGCATAAACAAGTATAAATACAAGCTTATTTCACAGAGTTTCATCTTAGAATTTCATAAGCAATCGAGAGTATTTTCACAAGAGAATTATAGAGTATTCAAGATCATTCATGAAGGAATTCAAGGACAGACTTGTAGAAGATTATTGCAACATTCAAGATTCAAGCATCATGTCAAAGATTTAGTGCATCTTGTATGTGGATTTGAGCTAATGTTGTCATGTATTGTTCAATATCAATGCAAGTATTCAAAGGAATTATATTTTATCAAGAATAATGATCAAGACATACATCCATTGAGGCCACTTCATGTTTCTTTGTAGATCTACAAGGTTTCAAACAAGATTCTATTGTCTCATCTTATGTTTCATGTTTCATTTTATTAATGCTTAATTTCTCTTTAAGTTTTGATTACCAAAATAAGGTTTGACAAAGTAAAACCCCCATTCCCTAAAAAAAGAACAATTTTCTCTTCTTTGATGTGTGATTGTAGGTTTATAGGTTTAAGAAAAAGTAGATTTGAAGCCTTCAAAAGTGCCAAAATTGAAAAAGTTGTCAATACTCACAAAATCTTAGATCTAGGGAAAGATATCCAAGCTATTTACATGAAATGCATAGGAAAATTCTTATTTGATCCATCTTCAGAGGCTCATAAATTTTGGCTTTAGAATTATAGTCTTGGGATACTTTACGACAAAACAAGACACTTTGCAATAGTATGGGCGTATGAGTCCTAGTATTACCTTTTTACCAGATTCCAACAGATCTAGATTAGTCACTTAGAGATTCCAGATCCTACCCGAATACTGTAGATTCAGACTAAACCACCCATTATGGTGTATGAGTCCTAGTAGACCTCAAAAGTAAAAATTTATAAGGTTTTCAAGACTTTCTTAGTCATCTTCATTTATCTAGGTACTTCTCTATTTTATTCTATTTATTAGTCTAATTACATTCATTCAAATTCCATTTTCTGGGCCATATAGTTATATTTACATGTTGCTTTCATTTTTTTCTTTCTCATAATTTGCTTAGTGGTGTACCCCTCTTTAATCACACCCAATGAAATCATCCTAAATCTAGCACATTCCTTGATCAAGTCAATTGGTTGAGGGAACTTGGTTTTCTTTAATGAACAAGAGTAAAATAAGGTCCCCTAAGTTCCATCTCCTAAAAGGTGGGGACACCCTATTTTCTTTGTTGCATTTTGGTTAACCTAAGCTTCAAATACCTTATTTTTTGGGTTGCATTTTAGTCCTAGATCTAGCTTACATTAACTTTACATTAGGTCTTGCATTAGTTAATTTTCTTTTAGGGCTCCTAAACATTGCATTAGTGAAAGCACATATAGGTTTCTTTTTTGCATCTTGCATCATTGAATTTGATTTGAAACCTATAATTACACATAGTCAAGACAATATAAAAACTAAAAACTTTAACATTCACTTAGAATTTGTTAAATTTAGTAAAAAATCCCTAATTTTTGACTCATACACCCCTTTGGGCGATTTAGTCTTGACACAAGTTGTTTTACCTAATTTCTAGGAATTTTGTGTTAATTGTTTTTTAGCATTTAAACCCTTCAAAAACCCTAATTGGGACTCATTCACCCATCTAGGCAATTTAATCCTTATACATGTATTTTTCCTGGATTTTTAGGAGTTACGTAATGTGTGGTTTTTACGATTTGATCTCTCCAAAAAACCCTAATTGGGACACATGTGCCCCTCTTGGTGATTTAGTCCTAGATCAGACCTAAAACTACCTTTTACAACATTAAAACCATCATTTATGTGCTTTTGTTTGCTATCATCAGATAAATATTCTAGTTGGGTGATATTCTATTTCATTTATTTCATTAGATATAGCTTAATTTGGCTCATTTATTTCATTTCTTAATTGTAAATTTACATTTACAACACTTCATTTTCAGATTGTTTCATAGTGTAATAAACAAATTACCTTGTTTGGAATATGATAATTCCATTTACATATTTCATTCTAGGTCATTAATTTTGTATAGAATACTTTTCACAAATGTTAGTATCTTTATTTTCCAAGTTTGCAAAGAAAAATTTAGTCAATAAGCATGTTATTCATTCATTCAATACATTTCCTAGTTATGAGAGTCTCTTAGTGCACGAAAGTAAAAATGTTGACACTTGCCTTAAATCTACACCCCCTCCTATCTCTCCTACTTGTGGGATTGATGTGATAGAAGAGGATACAAGGATAGATAACCATGATGATCATAGTTTTTCTTCTCTTGATACCTCTCCTATTAGTGACGAAGGTATCTTGGTGAAAGAAGGTGCAATTATTGAGAATAATGAAAGTCTTGTTTTTACTTCTCATTCCCCTTGGGAAGATATTATGGAACAAGATAATGAAATCATATACATATTTATAAAAATCACCTTATCCAGTCTCCATTCATCCCTTGATTGTGATAATCTTTTAGTGAAAGAGGATAAAAATATAGATAAACATGACAATCACATTTGTTCTTTTCCTAGTATCTCTACTAGTTGTAAATAACATATTTTTCTATCAAGTGATCAAACCAATGAGAGTCATGAGAATCTTATGTGTCTCTCTTCCCCTAAGGAAAAAATTAGCAAATAAGAGAATACCATCATTGATAAACAAGAAAATCCAACCATTGATAAGTCCCTTAATTGTGATGAAGTCATTTTAGAAGAACCAACCTTGGAATTTCATGAACATCTAGTTTGTTGTTCTCCTAGAATATTTCCTACTAGGGTAGAGATCATGATCCAAGATAATGATGGAATTGGTGCATGTATTTCAAAAAATAGTAATGTGGCTTCCTTAGATGAAGATGATGAGGTAATATTAGACCCCCCTTTACTAAGAGATCATGAAAATAAGGATAAGTGTGTTGAGGATATGAACATTAAAACTCCCTCAAGTGCTTTAATTCTTAGACCTCCTACAAATCCTTTAATTATTAGACCAACCAAGCCTCAACTTATCCTCTATCTACCCTCATAGTGACCACAAAATTAAAACAAACCCATTCTCATCCTCAAACCACCTAGAAATAATGTTTCACAAAAGTCAAATTATAACATCATTTATCATACATATAACACTAGAAACAATCTGCAACCAAGACAAAAACCTTCAACATCCCTCCCATTGCCTAACCCTATCTTTCCTAGTGCTCTCATTTTCCTTTGCAAAGTGGAAAGGAGTATGAGATTTTTGAACAACTTAAGAATACTCCTACTAAGATATCCTTATTTGAAGCCTCACCTAGTTATCATAACATGCTTTAAAGTGCTTTACAACAAGTTCCTATCCCTTCTAATGTACAACTGAATGACATAGCAACCATGATTGAAGGAATGAATGTGAACATTGTTTTCCACCAAAGGGAGCTACCTCCTTTGGAAGTGCAAAAACAAAATGAATATTTCATAATAATAGCTATATATAATAGGATAGGGATAAAGATAACCCTTGTTGACAATGAATCAACTCTTAATGTGTGTAGTGTAACCCTTTTGGATAGACTTGGTGTGGATAAATCAATAATTGAACTTGATTCCTTATCGATTCAAGGATTTAATAAAGTAGGAAAATAACCACTTGGTGTGATAACATTTCCTATTAAATTTGGAAAGGCCAAATTTCAAACTCCTATCCATGTTACGCCTCATCAAATTTTATATAACCTTCTTTTACGTAGACCATGGACTCATGAAATGCAAGTGGTGCCTTCAACTCCTCATCGTAAATGAAGTATTTCAACAACACCAAAGTATATACAATCAAAGTTGACCCTAAACTAGATATTTTACTCATTGAGAAAAAAAAGGAAAGTCCTTTGAAAACATTAACACTAACTACATAAGTAGAACCCGTGCAAGAAGAAAATAAAGATAGGTTTCCTAAACCCTTCAAAATTTTATCACTAAATGATTTGGGATTATTATATTTCACACCAAAATTCATGGGAAAATATAAGATTATAACAAAAGATTCCGAAAAAGGGAAAAGAAAAAGGAACAATTTCAATAAAAATTTGAGAAATCCTTCAAAAGCATCCACTTTAACCATTTTAGAAGAAGATAATTAAAAAAGAAACTTTGATGAAGTTGATTATGAACAACCATCGAATTTGAAAGAAATGAAAAAGCTTTACAAAACAGGTTATGAACTTATGAAACAACTTGGTTATAGTGGAAAAGGATGGGGTGCTAGAGAAAAAGGTATATGTGTCCCTATAGAGCCTAACACACAAGGAACAACTAATGGCCTTGGTTATTACCCCTCGAAAGAAAGAAACAAGCCTTCAATCAACATCAAAACTATTACAAAAGATCCTTCTAAGACAACTTTAATATTGATGCATCTTGAATTGATACACACTAGTGGTCTTGATTATTATCCTCTGAAAGAAATGAAAGAAATAGATAAATCTTTGCTTAATATCAGTTTCATCACCCAAAACATTGATGATTTGAATTTGATATATTTTACACCCTCATATAAAGGAGAGTACAAAATTTCACAATCTAAAGAGTCTTCTATAAGTATGAAATCTTGTACTAAGAAAGAGATATCTTTGTCACAAAAAAAAAGGAACACCTTCTACTATTGATCAAGAGAGTATCTTGTTGAGACTCCTCCAAGATTGTTTGATATCCGTCCCTCCAAGAACATGAAATAAATTTTACCACAGGAATTTATTTTTTTGGCATATCATAGAGTTCATGGTAATTCTACTGGTGAATGTAAGGCTTTGACTAAAAAAATTGAACATCTTAAGGATTATGGTGCTCTTCATTGTGTTAAAAAACCTCGGTCCTCTAATTGATATTGATTTATGTTCTATTATGTCCTCATCAATCATCTTGGCTCATCCCTGTCTTGCACTAAGTGGGGGTAAGGGGTTAGGAATCCTTGTCCTCATATGGCACTTATCATTTTCTCTTTTGGCTAGTTGACCACCTTCCATGTATATAGGATCAAGCTTGGGATGTGGATGACATGCCTTAAGTTGGCTCACATATGACGTACTGAGTTTTGGGGGCAACCCCTTATCCATGATGTAGTTTCATTTGGGAAAATATGACTTGGCATAGGGATTCCAAAATAAGCTCTCATGTCCTCTTTATTATTAGAATTTATCATTTTCTACTTTAAAAAAATTCCTCACAACAATATTGTTAGCAACCGCTTTAAAATGGAGGCATACATCGACACTCATGTTTCATCGTGCGATTTTATTTCTTATTGCAATGTGTCCATTTATTGGTGGTGTCATTGGGTTTTATTTTCTTCGAGAGCTTGATATTTATTTGATTTTTCCTCTCTTGGAGACATTAGGCACGATGTTCCCTAAGAAGAGACCTTACATGAACTAAGAATTTTTTTTTGAATGTACCTTACACTATTTTTCTTACAATAGCTATTATATGGCAACCTTGGATAACACACTTTGATTGCCTATGAAACCATCCTATTTTTTCATAGGTGTCAAGCATACATAGTTTTTCTTTCCTCATGAATCCTACTATTCATGTTTTGTGGTGTCTTATCAAAGTTATCATGAGGTATAACTCTGGTATGGTTAGTATGATACAAATCCTAAACATGGGCAGGAATTTCTCATTGTATGATGAGAAGATGATATAGAGGCATGAATTTCTCACTAAGCCACCCTTTTTGGATACTCACCCAAAAACTATCTTGAAGTTTCGTTGCCTTAGAGTGAGCATGCATTTATGGACAAATAACTGAGGCTTGATCCATACCCCTAGATACTCACCTAGTGGACAACTTGAAGTTCCATTGCCTCAGAGTGAGCATGTATTTTGGACAAACAGCTTAGATCTAATCCACATCACATTGGACAAATGGTCGAGGCTTGATCCACCTCTTTTTTATTTATTTTTATTTTTTCTCTCTTTTTTTTCATTATTTTAGCAATTGACATTGTATGTTTGTGTATCTTGATGCTGCATATCATACAACTTATGTGTGTCCCTTTGTGCTTATGTTGTTTTATTGTAGCATTTGGGATCCTAAGGGCTTTACAACCTCCTTTGATCTTTATTATCCTATACCATCCACCTTGGTACACTTGGACCCCTCTTGAATGTCTACTTTAGTGTGAGTTTGAAGAAAGTTCCTCCTCTCACTAAAGTGGGGGCTAAATGTAGTATAGAAAAAAATATCCCTTTTTCACACCTAATTTGGGAATAAGTAATATAAAACAAAGCCTAATGATGCCTTGATTTAGTGTTGTAATAAATTTTATACATTCACATTAGGTTTAGGGCCCTCTTGAACTAAATGGACCTAATTGTGCCTTATTTAGGGTGTTGTAAAGTGCATATTTACACTTTCACACTAATATAAGGATTTATTAATCAATTTGGATTCATTATGCTCTAATTGGTCCTATTCTGCATCCACAATCCTTATTAACAACATTTCTCTCAAGGTGATATCGAAACTCAACAAATAACCAATCATAATTCAATATTTTCGGTCATGTGTTCTAGATCTGGTGATCTAAGTCGCATACGCCATGTTGGGTGTATGAGTCCACCTAGGTCGTGGGACCTGATTTCAAATTTCTCATTAAGCAAGACACTCCTAGAAATCTGTGTCCTAGGTTTTAACTATTGGGACTCATACGCCACAACTGGCGTATGATTCCCGCTTTAACTTGGACCTATTTTAAATCAAATTATTAGTAAAATTAAACTGTCCTAGATCTGATATCAGCTTGTAATGTTTTAATTTTGAGAAGTTTGGCATAAACAAGTATACATAAAAGATTATTTCACATAGTTTTATCATAGAATTTCATAAGAAACCAAGAGTAATTTCAAAAAAGCATTATAGAGTATTCAAGAGAATTCAAGAAGGCATTTAAGGGAAAAATTGTAGAAGATTATTGTAGCATTAAAGATTCAAGCGTCATGTCAAAGATTTTGTGCATCATGCATGTGGATTTGGGATAATGTTGTGATGTATTGTTCAAGATCAATTCAAGTACTCAAAGGCATTATCTTTAGTCAAGAATCATGATCAAGACCTACATCCATTGAGGCTACTCCATGCCTCTTTATAGATGTACAAGGTTTCAAACAAGGTTCTATTGTTTCATCTTATGCTTCGTGTTTCATTTCATTCATGCTTCATTTCTCATTAAGGTTTGATTACCAAAATGAAGTTTGACCAAGGCCAAACCCCATTCCCTTAAAAACCAACATTTTTATTTTCTTTGATGTGTAATTGCAAGTTTATAGGTTGAAAAAAATGTGGATTTGATGCCCTCAAAAGTGCCAAAATTATAAAGTTGCGAATCTAAAAAAGTTGTCATAAAAATTTTCCAAGACTCATGGAAAATTAGATCTAGGGAAAGATATATAACCTATTTACATGAAACGAGTGGGAAAGTTCTTATTTGATCCATCTTTAGAGGCTCATAAAGGTTCACTTCAAAATTCTACTCTTGGGACACTTTGTGACAAAATGAGACAGTTTGCAATAGTCTGGGCATATGAGTCCTAGTAGTACCTTTTTACCAAATTTTAGCAGATTCATATCAGTCACAAAGAGATTCTAGATCCTACCTATAAACCCTAGACTAGGACTAAATCACCTGATTTGGCGTATGAGTCCCAGGACACCTTAAAGCAACAATTTTTTCAGGGTTTTCTGGCCTTACTTAGTCATCTTCAATTCTCCTAGTACTTATATATTTTATTATATTTATGAATTTCATTACATGATTTCAAATTCCATTTTCTAGGCCAGATAGTTATATTTTCATGTTGTTTTCATTTATTTCTTTTTAAGAATTTTCTTAGTGGTGAACCCCTCTTTAATCACACTTAAGGAAACCATCATAACCCTAGCCCAGTCCTTTATAAAGTCAATTGGTTGAGGGATCTTGGTTTCCTTTAATGAACAAGATTAAAATAGGGTTCCCTAAGTTTTCCATCTCCTAAAAGGTGGGCACACCCTATTTTATTTGTTTTAGTAATTAAACCTAGAAATGAAACAATGCATGAAAGGAAAGATGAATAAAAAAAATGCAATATCAAAAGTAACCAATCCTTAGTTGAAACCTTGGAGTAAAAATCAGAAATCTTGCATAATTGGCCTTAATGAATGTAGATCTTAATCACAACACTAGATTAGAATAATGCCTTGAATATGCTTGATAGATCTTGAATGCCACATCAACACATTAGCTCAACTAAATACATGATGCAATCCATGTTTGACATGAAAATTTGAACCTTGAGTGTTGCAATAATATTCAATGAATCTACCCTTGAATGCCTTCTTGAATAATCTATAATGCTCTTGTTAAAATACTCTTGAGATCATCTAAATTACTTAGATAAAACTATGTGAAATAACTTTGTATTTATACATATTTGTATCAATGTGAATTTGTACCCCTAATGAAAATTCCCTTTTGGCCCTTAACACTTTAGAAAATCAAAAGTGGAGGCTTAATTCCACTTATGCCCGCTCCCTGCATTCCACTTGGTGCTTGGTTTGTGTGTTGGTGGGGGCGTTTCTGTCAGGGACGCCCGCACAAGGCACAAACTTCCATGCAACATGGTTACATCCCTAGTAGATTCTTGCAGCTAGAGACTGTAGAGGTATTACATTTTTGATTGGAAGTCAAAGAGTAACGTCGCTTTTCGGCTAGCCAACCAGAATATGGCCATTTTCATCCATATCTTCATAATCTTCACTCCTCCATCCATATCATTTTTCAAGAAAAAGTTAGGGAGAATTTTTGCAAGATCCTTTGAGAATTTTCTCCACCATTGTGAATTCATTTCTGAGCTCAGTAGCGACACCATTCACTCCACTGCAGTAATCCACTACTCCATCACTCCAACAGAGCGAGCACAAGACATACATCATGGAGACAAAGGTTTGATTCCATTTTGTTCACTCCTCCATGAGACATGAGTGCTTTGGATGGAGGGGGTAAGCTCCTACAATCTCTCTTTTCTCTTTCGATTGAGTAAGCACGTACTGCTTGTTGTCTTTTGTGTTTACATAGCTTGTAGTTTCTTTTCTTTATCATTTACTTATACCATTCCAAACTTGGCTATCGTGGAGTTGGAAACACCAAGACAGGGGCCTAATTGAGGTAGGCCCCTATAAAGCCCCAAAAATTTCTCCTTTTATTGTGTGCAAGTGGAGAGAAATTGGAGCAAGCTGGCAAGGAGAGCATTGTACAAGATCATCTTCGTCACCTTGGTGGTAATACAATTATTTTATTGTATTCGTATCTTCATTTCTCTTTACTTGATCTCAATTTATCACTTTAAACACCTCTAGACTAGGCTGGTAGTTTCCCTTCCTTATTTAAAATCTTGTCTTTTTTGTTCTCTAGCTATACAGACACTAGCACACCTATGAGATGCTAACGCGTTGCGCTGTCATCCTGGAACTACACTTCCATCCTCAAACAAAGAGCTGCCTAAGACACGGGTTTGACTCTAAAGGTTGACTCATCTAGTCTCCCTCTAATATTTGGGATTGCAAAGTGATCAAAGGATACATAATCCTCATCATTCTCATCCCCTTCATCCTAACTATCCCTTAAAGTGAGGTGAGTTAGGGTAGCCTTTCCACTCTTGGCCTTTCATGACCTGGGGCCTTGCAATGGGTGTCCCACTCTCACATTGTTTGGTGAACTCAACGTGATCTAACATCTATCCATTTGTCGACATCCATAAATTTTTCTCATATACCTCTTGGTCATTATGCCCTGGTGTGTTGTGAAGGTTTATGAGCTTCATGACCTAGTCTACGACCTCTGGGAATATTGTTAGAAGAAGTCTACGATACATTATAATAAGATGAAGGTATCCTCTAGCTTCACTACCAACCTTTTCTCTAGTTTGTTGTTGGTCTGTCTACACAGGAGAACATGGCACGAGGCGAATCTAGATTTCTTGATGAAACTGATCACATCCCTACTCCTCCTGTGTCACCAATGTCTTCATCCATGGACAAGCATGAGGCTATCCGTATCTATTTTGAGTATTTCATTTGTCTGGGTAAGGGGTTAGGTGCATTGTAAAATCACCTGGAAGGCAACCCGAAGCTGGCTAGGGCTGCTAAAGTGATTGGTTAAATAAGATGCTTTATGGAAACAAACCAGATAGGTGTAGAAATCTTGTCTAGTCTCGCCAGTCTTGCCGAAACATGTCCCCCCTCGAGCTTTGGTCGCTTGATACCAGGTGGCCTCTTTGAGGAATGTGAGAGGTAGCTCGAGATGTAAATGCCTCCTATATTCATGTACATGATTGACATAGTCCCCTCAGTCAATATGCCCTCTACTTCTAAAAGTTTGGATATTGTTAAAGTAAATAGAAGCCCTTTGGGTTTCGACATCACACTTTCTATCACCTTTGGTGGTGGAGAATTTGGTGGAATGATGGGTGGAGGCTTTGGCAGCAGGAATTTTGGAAGAGGAGATGACATTGGTGGAGGCGGTGCCGGTGGAAGTCATGTTAGTGGCTCCGACAGAAGTCACATTGGTGGCGCCGATATTGGTGGCATCTTTGGCAGTGGTCACGGGGGTGGCACCGATGGAATTCACATCGATGGTGGTGATATTGGTGGTCGTTCTGGCGATAGTCATGATGGCGACTCTGGTGGTGGTTCTGGTGGTCCTATGTCTTCTAATGACCCTATTCAGAATACCCTTCTTTAGAATATGGGGAAGATGCAGAACCAGCTAGCAAACCTTTCCCAGGCCTCAGCCTAGCCTATCTTCCATCCCTTCTTCTGACATAACCCATTTTCAGTTGCAATCCTAAACACTCCTTTCCTGTAGGGGATGAAGATCCCAAAATTTGAGAAATACGGTGGTAAAGGGGACCCACAAACACATGTGTCCACTTTTAACGCCTTATGCACAAATTTCTTCCATCATGATGCATTGATGGCTAAACTATTTCTTTGATCCCTTAAAGATACAACATTGGATTGGTACTATTCTTTGCCTGATAATTCCATCTTCACATTCGATCAACTTGTGAACTAGTTCTTGTGACAGTTCCAAGCCAATATCAGACCAAAGATGACCTTCTCAGACCTTGTAGATGCAAACAAGGGGATAATGAGAAGATTATAGACTTTATAGAATGGTACCAAGCACTCTTATTATAGATCTCATATATGTTACCCTATTTTGATGTACAAAAGGTCTTTATAGGGAACTTACAAAGGCCTTGGCAAGAGAAGTTCACCCTTATGAAGTACCCTTATTTTTCACACTTGTGTGAAGCTTTACGAGAATACCAACAAACGATGGTTCGATTTGGGGGTCCTCCCTCACGCTCCTTCTTGAAGGAAGATCTATCCTATTGATCTCGAGAAGAGTTAAAACTATTACAAATGTAGTAGCTACTATGGATAACAACAACCTCAAACGTGACTGAAAGTTTACAAAGCTATCAGAATCTTATTCTTCCATCTTGCAAAATTTGGTGAAGGATAAGATCCTTACCTTGCCACCTCCTAAGCTAGTTAGAGAACCATACCCTAGTTGGTATGAAGAAAACACTTATTATAAGTACCATCAAGTTAACGAACATGATACCAAATACTGTATGCACCTACATCATGAGATACAAGACCGCATCGAGGATGGTAGTATCCATCTTGATGGAGGAAAATAAAACATGAAAAAATCAACAAAGAAAGTTAACAATGAATTGTAGATATACATGGACCCGTTTCCATTACATTTTGCTAACATGATTATCGATCCCACTGATTCAACTTCTCACCTTGAGGCATATGTTAACATGGTTACTGTTACTCCCTCTACTCATCTTGTGACTAGCTCATCGAATGTAACATTTAATCCACAAGACGTTCCATCTAATAGAAAGCCTTCTCCACTCTATATTCCTGCTTGCCTCAATGGAAACATTGTGATAGGGGTCCTAGTCAACTCCACGAGTAGAGTGAATGCGATCACAAAAGAGATATTACTCTTAAAATCCCTACAAAGGGATGAATATGATAAAACAAAGTCCATCATCCGCACGCATGATGAAATTTCTCTTAAAACATATGGATCGATAACATTGTTCATCCTAGTTGGACCTACGTGTGTAGACATGGTCTTTGATGTCATCCCTCAGTTGGACCTATTTAGAGTGAAGCCAGGCATGCCCTGGCTAGCTTCCATGAATGAGATTGCCTTCGTGATTCATAAGTGCCTTAAATTTTCCCATGAAGGTGTTGTGCATGTAGTACATGACACTGGATATTAGCCCATGGTGTCCCATGGAGGATATTCCTTGGATCACTTTTGGCCCACTCCAAATGCTCCCTTCCCATAGAGAACAAACCTACTTTATAAAAACTACGTGAATTACAAAACTAGGGATAGGGGACAATCGAAGTTGACCCTTCCCATGGTAAAAGAACTAGCTACCTCCTCCTCTCGAAAAGGAAACGAGAAGCTTTCTCCCTCTTGAGTTTATCCATCCACTCCCCTCTCTTGGGAAGAATATTGGATGAACAAGCCCGGGTTTGAAATACTAAGTCCGATGATGCCTCCTTGGTGAAAGCCCAAAGTTAGGATATTGGATCTCCCTAATGGGTCCCTAGGACCCTGGTACTATTTTTACGACTGAAAGAAAGGTTCACAGAGAGAGTTTTCCCCTCGGCCTCTTCATGTTCCTCTAAACAGGAAAGGATCCACCTCTAAAGTGGTAGAGTCAACTCCTCTTGCCATTTCTGAACCTACCCCTCCTTCTCCCATTCAAGAGTCTAGCCTTCCATTGGAGATAGTCCTGGAGGACACTCCCATGGCTGATCAGGATCCTTTTGTCCCTTCACAAGTTCTGGGTTCTGGTGCAAAGAGATGTAGAAACCGCCTTGCACATGAGCATAAGTGTCGACAAAAGGTTGTCCTATTCGAACAAGCCTCCTTGCAGAAGAAGGAGGAAGAGAAAATTGCATCTCTTGCTGTGTCCTCCTCTTTCCCTCCTTCTATCCATGAATCTCTTTCAGCTCTTGCTATGAGCGCACATGTACCTAGAAGGGTGCAAGAGTTCATTGCTCCTTCAGTGGAGCCACCCTTGTTGACTTCCATCCCAGATGTCTTGCCTTTCCCAAAGCCCATGGACATGGTTACAACTTCAGTTGCATCCACTATGACTCTTTCCTCTTCTTCCTTGACACTCCTTATTTCATTCATGGGGAGTTCACCTTCCCCAATGAACAAGAAGGTAGAGCATGGCTCCTTCGGCAATGGATGACATAAGAAGAGCTCACCTTATCCGAAAGGTGGCCCCAAACTGACTTGTTCTATCTTATTAAAGGAATCGATCCCAGCCTCCCCCGAGCTTGTCACTGCTCTTGAGTCTCTCTGTGAGCCTAGCAGTGAACCTCAGGTGCAAAATCCTCCATTCACCGAGGTGAAATATGGCACTCCTGTCAAGTGCATGTTTAACTCGGTGGACTAAGTCCCGACCTTGTCAATGATCTTCACTAGGTCATTGACCCTGGACCCACAAGAGCTAAGAGATTGAGACCTTATAGGTCCCTCTACTTTGGCCCTTGTTGCGAGATGATCAGAAGTTCCTCCCCTTAACATTGCACCATTTGAGGCTCATCTTCCTTCCTTCGAGGATCTAGAATGAGAAGATGACAACCTCTTGGTCGACTAGTGTTAGGGGGAGACCATCTTCTTGATCTTTAGATTATATATGTGTGTGTTTTGTGACATGTTCTTCCCCCATGATAATTCTACATGTTCTTGGATGACCCTCGTCACCCCTATTGGTGCGTGGATACAGGTGTGGTGTTTGTGTTGTAAACCTTCCTCTATGTGTGTCATCATTCTTCCATTTTTGTGATTGACTTTCAGTAAATTGGGGATGATGCAAAGTGTCAAGAGCATTTAGGCTTCCTTCCATGTTGAACCGATTTTTTACTTTACTTTGTCTTTTGTACATTATTCTTGATCTGGTTGGGGATTGATGAACTTTCGCCTCTTACTGCGGTTACCTACTATTTATAAATAAAGGCATATCTGACCCCGCATAATGAGATCCCCCTATGCCCTCTGTGCGTGATCTATTTTCTTTCTTTTCACTTTATATTTCTCTCATCTTTGCTTGAGTTGTTCATTTCATGTGTGACAATGCATCTTCTACATCACTTAGTCTTTGGAAAACACATTCATTGCCAAATGAATATTTTCTCGAAGACCCTTCAGACACTTCCTTGTTAGATTGTATTCTCAACTTGAAACCCTAGCGGGACGTGTTTCCTTCATCATGGGTTCACAAAGAAAGGACTTGGAAATCCTCCTTCGAAGCAGGAACGGTCTTAGTATTTCCCTTGGATGAACACATATCCTTCCTTTCAAATTCCTTGATGAAGTGAACATCTTTCAAAAGGATTCCTTGATGAAAAAGTAATTTGAAAAGGAAGACATTAAGCTTTTGAACAGCGTGTCCATTGAGTGGACCCTACCTCTTCATGTTCGGTTCTCGAGGGAACCCTTCAAAATATTTCAACAAAGTTCTATGTTGTCTATCTTAGGGGTAGCCCGACTAGACTGACTTCACATCTTGACATCTAGTCCAAGGGTAGCCCGACTAGACCATCTTTGCATCTTCACGTCTAGCTTGGGAGCAGCCCGACGAGACCTTACCTTTCAAACAAAGTGTCCCTTGAGGTGTCCCTCCTTCCTTTTGAAGGGTTCTCGAGGGACCCCTTTGAAAGCTTTACAAGTTAATGATGGTCTGTGTGACTATTTGTTCACTGGCCTGCGTGACCGCTTCCTGATATGTTCTATCTCTAAGTAAACATGTTGCCTTCTCTGACTCTATGGAGTCCCCTTCACTCGGTCTCCCTCATGTGAGAGTTCTTGGGGGATACCTTCCTTCTAGGTTTTTGGGCCTATAAAGTGCTTTTCTTGGTTTCTTTTATGTGAGAGTTCTTGAAGGATAGCACCATTGTAGGACCGTGAGCCTGTAAGGTACATTTATACTTCAGCTTTATAGTTATGTGGAGCTATGAAGCCCTTTCCTACACTTTCACATTTTCTAGACCATTCTCTACTTCCTCATCAGTTCAGGTATACATCTCTTATTCTGTTACTTATTTACTACTCTACTTTACCAAATAAATCATTAGTACTCATGCTCGCTAAAGTGAGGGAAAAATGTATCAACGTGAATTTTCACCCCTAACGTAAATTCCCTTTTGACCCTTAACACTTTAGAAAATCAAAAGAGGAGGCTTAATTCCAATTAAGTCCACTCCTTGCATTCCACTTGGTGCACGATTTGTGTGTCAGTGGGGGAATTTCTATCGGGGATGCTCATGCGATGCGCAAACATCCGCGTGAATCACTTACATCCCTGGTAGATTCTTGTGGCTGCAGACTGCAGAGGCGTTACATTTTCAATTGGAAGTCAAAGAGTAGCGTCCCTCTTTGGTTGGCCAACCTGAATATGGCCATTTTTCATCCATCTCTTCATAATCTTCACTGTTCCATCCATAGTATTTTTCAAGAAGAAGTTTGGGAGAAGTTTTGCAAGATCCTTTTAAGCATTTTCTCCACCATTTTGCATTCATTTCCAAGCTTGGTAGCAACATTCACTCCATTGCAGAAATCCACTACTCCATCACTCCAACATGGTGATTATAGGATAAACACCATGGAAACAGAGGCTTGAGTCCCTCTCATTCACTCCTCCACGAGCCTTGAGTGCTTTTGACGGAGGTCGTAAGCTCCTACAATTTCTTCTTTTTTCTTTTGATTGAGTAAGCATGTATTGCTTGTTGTGTTTTGTGTTTACGTAGCTTTTAGTTTCTTTTCTTTATACTTTATTTCTACCATTCCAAAATTGGATGTCCATGGAGGTAGAAACACCAAGATGAGGGTCTGACTGAGGTAGGTCCCTATACAACCCCAACAATTTCTCCCTTTATTGTGTGCAGGTGGAGAGAAATTGGAGCAAGCTGGCGAGGAGAGCATTGTATGAGATCATCTTCACCACCTTGGTGGTAATACATTTCTTTTATTGTATTTTTATTTGCATTTATCTTTACTTAATCTCATTTTATCACTTTAAACACCTCTAGACTAGGCTAGTAGTCTCCCTTCCTAAGTTAGAATCTTGTCTTTTCGGTTCTTTAGCCGTACGGATGCCAGCGCACCTATGAGATGCCAGTGCACCGCAATGTCATCCTAAAATCGTGCTTTCATCCTCAGATAGAGAGTTGCATGAGACATGGGTCTTACTCTAAAGGTTGACTCATCTAGTCTCCTTCCAACATTCGGGATTGTAGAGTGATCGAAGGATGCATAATCCTCATCATTCTCATCCACTTCATCCTAACTATCCCTTAAACTAAGGTGAGCTAGGGAAGCCTTTCCGCTCTTGGATTTTCATGACCTGGGGCCTTGGAGCGGGTGGTCCCCCTCTCACAATATATTATCCTTAATTCCCAAAATTCAAAAACACAAGCCAACATCAAATCTAGGATTTAAAATCATTAAAATACCGCCAAAAACATATCCTACGGGGGGTCATAGTTCTAAGGGAGGACCCATTCACCATAGGGTAAATGGGTCTTAGTACACTTAACTAGGACACACTTCGGGGGATGTTACATGTTATGTAAAAATAGGGTCCTAGGACCTAGTGAGGACCCATTTTCTAGGTGGCAAATGACTTCAAGGTCACTAACCTAGGACACACTCCTTGTAAAATTAAGTGTTGTGTAATATTATTTATGAATGTTGGGATTTATCCCTCAGAATTTGCAATTAATTAGGCTTGGATTTGAATTAAAGGGGAAAATTAAGGAAAAAATAACATCAATTAATTAATAAAGCTGTAGATTAGTATGAAAGTGTAAAGATACACTTTAGAATACCCTAAATATGACACAATTAAGTCCATTTAGTTAAGAAGGGTCCTAAAATTAATGTGAATGTGTAAAACACATTACAACACTAGATTAATGCATAACTAAGTTATTTTTATTAGCCGATAGGCTATTTTGTTTTAAGTTTCCACCAGGATTTTTGTGAGCCCAACCGTGAATTAGTTTGCCGATGTTGGATATGTCCCGAGTGGTGGAAATTTGATCAAGTGTTATTTGCTGATGTCAAGCTTGCTAATTACGTGGGTTGGTGGTGGTGGAGTTGGTGTCCTCAATATGCGGAAGGTGAATGACAAGTGTTTTCTCTTGGGAGTGTTAATGTGTTATGTTGTTGTTGTATGATGGTGGTGGATGAAATAAATATGGACGGATGAAGTAAATGCAATATTGAGTGTTGTAGTGTGGGAAAGTATACTTTGATTAAGTTGTATTGGTGAAACAACCATTGTGGTGTTGGTTTCATAACAGAGTGGAGGGTTTTAAAACTGTTGTTCTCCATAATCTATGAGTCGTTTTACACAGGTTTTCTGCATAAATTATTTATTTATTGTTTATGTTAAAATTTTTGTTCTTCAGAATCTATAATTCGTTTTACATGGGTGTTGCAGTGTGGGAAAGTATAGTCCAAAATGTGTCAAAAAATATATTGATTAAGTTGCATTGTCCAAAGAGCAATTGTGGTGTTGTTTTGATATGAGACTATTCTGAAAATCATTGGATTGAGTTCTGTGGTTTTTTTGATAGGAGGCTACTGAAAAAATTGATGGCTTTGGCTCCATTTTATAGCAGATTGTAGGTTTTAAAACTACTATTCTCCGCAATCTATAAGTCATTTTACATGGGTGTTTTGAATAAATGGTCTATTTATTATTTATGTGAAAACTGTTGTTGTCCAAAATCTGTAAGTCATTTTACATAGGTGTTTGGCATTATGGTTTTATATGGATGGAGAAATTATAGTTAAATCTTCTTTCTTTCGTCAAAAAAATATGCTTAGGGTTAGTAATTTTTCTGTCCCTCCTTTATTGTTTGTAGTTATCTTTATGCATCTTTGGCCTTATACCCATTACCATAGGATCAATTGTAGCTTAATATTGTTTCTTTTGTCAAAAAATATGGTTAGGGTTAGTAATTTTATCCTCCTTCGTTTATTGTTTTAGTTGTATTTGTGCATCTTGTTGTTCAACCCATTAATAGGAGCAATTGTTGATTAACATAGGAGTGATTGCATATATATATATATGGAGGGGGTTAGAATGAAAGCATAAACATGTTGCGGATAAAATTAATTTGGTGGGTGTTAATTGTTATTCTTTCTAATATCTCTTCTATCTGTTCAATTTATTTGTTTGAAGTTTTCGATAGGATCTTCATTAGGCGAGCCGTGAATAGAATTTGTCGTGTAATAGATCTTTTATAATTTTTCTATTTGTCTAGAATATTTAGTGCCAGGGAATGTAGATTGACTTTAATCGATTAATTTTGTGGTGTTATATGAATTTTGTCATCCTCCATTTATTGTTTTAGTTATCTATGTGCATCTTGTCATTACACCCATTATCATAGGACCAATTGCAAATTAACATAGGAGTGATTGTACAAACACACAAACACACACACACACACACACACACACACACATATATATATGGAGAGGGTTAGAATGAAAGAAGAAACATGTTGGAGATAAAATTAGTTTGGTGGGTGTTAACTATTATTCTTTCTAATATCTCTTTTATCTTTTTAATTTATTTTTTTGAAATTTTAGATGGGATTTTTGTTAGGTGAGCCAGAATAGCATTTGTCATGTAATAGCTCTTTTAAAATTTATCTATTTGTCTAGAATATTTAGTGCCAATGAATGTAGCTTGAATTTTATCGATTAGGTTTGTGGCATTATAGGAATTTTGTATAGGTTATTGCTACTTATTGGCTTTACGAGTTCTATTTAATGTGGGTTTGGTGTCAAAGAATGTAGCTCAAATTTTGAATTGACAATCCAACTCTTGCACATATTGCTTGTCTTGTATGAATATGTTTAGTGTGGGTTTTCAATCATCTATGATTTATGTATGATACTTAAGTGTTTATCTAATAGTTGTTTTACAATTCCCCTATTTTTTCTTGTCTATAATATTTAGTGGAAAATCATGTAGCTTGAATTTTGAATTGGGAAGCCAATTGTTACATAGAATTTTTTGATACACCTTGTCTAGATAGTGATAGAATTTTAGGTAAAAAAGAATATGCTGTAAAATCAAATCTATACATGCATTTGACTTGAAGTGGGTTCTTCAGTTTGAATATTATTTGTAAGAAATTTCACATACATAGATGTCCATATCTAAACTTTTTTGGTCAAGAGAAATTAGAAAAGACCTATAAGAAAAATACTTAACAATCACAAGAAAATGATGAATGCTGGAAAACCCACATTAAATAGAACTTTAAAATACGAAGAATAAAATAAAAAACTATGATAGTGAATAGTTTGGTATGGGGAATTGGAAAAAACAATATCATGAAGGACAGTTTGTTATGGGGAAGTTCAAACAGTTGAGCAAAAAAGAATATCATGAAACATATTGGTATAAGACAAAAAGTTAAATTGGAAAAGAGCTATTAGGAAAACACTTAAGACTTACAAGAAAATGATAGATGTTCTAAAACCCACATTAAATAGAATTTTAAAATATGGAGAATAGAAGAGGAAAATTATGATAATGAACAATTTGTTATGGGGAACTGAAAAAAATATCATGAGGACCAGTTTAGGGTGGGGAAGTTGAAACAAATGAGGAAGAAAGAATATAATGAAACATATTGATATAAGACACTACCATCCCACATAATTATCAAGGTCCACCCCTTACATAAATAGAGCCGAGTAGTTTGTTTTAGGGAGATTCAAGCAGATCAAGGAAAAAATAATATCATGCAACATATTGATGCAAGATTTGAAATATGTTCTTTGTTAATAAATATTGAAGAAAAAAAGAGAAATTGTATAAGAGGTGTTAGAATAGCAATTATTTGGTTCAAGTCATCTTACATGGGTATTTTGCATAAATGA
Organism: Sequoiadendron giganteum; assembly: GCA_007115665.2. Lineage (NCBI taxonomy): Eukaryota > Viridiplantae > Streptophyta > Pinopsida > Cupressales > Cupressaceae > Sequoiadendron > Sequoiadendron giganteum. Next base: position 73,541,409 of record CM021105.1, read on the forward strand.
TTTGTGTGTAATATTTAATGCCAATCAATGTAGCTTGATTTTATAATTAAACCTAAGGCATTATATGCATTTTATACACATTTTCCAGAGATTTTTGCATCATATAATTGTTGTCATAGCCTAAAGAAAATTGTCATAAAGAATTGTGTTTACATAATTGATTTCGCACATTGAAAAGATATCTGTGTAAGTGTGGAGAAAAAAAATGTTCACTAGCTTTTAAGTGTTGTTCTAATAGCCCTTTTATCTGTTCAACTTTATATTTTTATTTTGATAAAAAAACAATATCATCAAAGATATTGGTACAAGACAACAAGAAAAATTGGAAAAGATCTATTAGGAAAATAGTTAACAATCACAAGAAAATGATAGATGTTCTAAAATCAAAATTAAATAGAAGTTTAAAATATGGATAACATAAGAGGTAAACTATGATAATGAATTTTTTTTATGGGAAATTGAAAAAATGAATATGGTGAAGATCAATTTGTTGTGAGGAAGTTGATACAGATGAGGAACAAAGAATATAATCAAACATATTGATATAAGACACTTTCATCCCACATAATTAGCAAGATCCATCCCTTACATAAACAAACCCAGGTAGTTCGTTTCAGTGAGCTTCAAACAGATAAGGAAAAAAAGAATATTATGAAACATATTGATACAAGATTCGAGATATGTTCTTTGTTAATGAATATTGAAGATAAATAAATAAATTTTATAAGAGTTGTTAGAATAACAATTATTTTCTACAAGTCGTTTTACCTATGTATTTTGCATAAATAGTTTGTCTATAATATTTAATGTCAAGCAATGTAGCTTGAATTTACAATTAAGCCTATGGAATTATATATAGTTTTGCAGAGATATTTGCATCATATAATTGTTGTCATTGCGTAGAGAAAATAGGTATTGTCATAAAGAACTAGGTTTAAATAACTGATTTGGAAAGTTAAAAATATATTTGTATAAGCATGGAGAAATAAATAGTTTGGTGGCTATTGAGTGTTATTGTAGTAGCTCTTTTGTCTATTCAACTTTATATTTTTAGCTGATAGGCTATTTTTTTGAAGTTTCCACTAGGATTTTCATCAGCCTAGCTGTGAAAAGGATTTGTTGTCTAATAGCTCTTTTAACATTTCTTTGTTTGGTTATAATATTTAGTGCTAGGCAATGTAGCTTGATAGGAAAATAGCTAAATTATAAAATAACTATTAGTAATATACATAAGAACCACAGGAAAATAATAGATGATAAAAAAATTCAACTTTAAATATGGAGTATAGAAAAGGGAAACTAGGATAATGAACAACTTGCTATGGGGAACTGAGAAAAACAATACCATGAAGAGCACTTTGTTATCACAAAATTTAAATAGTTCAGTAAAAAACAAAATTATGATACATATTGATACAAGACATATAACATGTTTCATATTTAAAAAAATACATATAGGTAGAAAGATATATCCATATATGTAGACCATGATCATTGTGGCTCGTTTGAGAATGTAACATTAATTTATATATGAAAATGTATATCTAGGCAACTATGTATGCTATCTTTGTTTGTATTAGGTGGAATTTCATTTAAAAAGAGTTAAAAATAGCATATGTAAGTAGTATTTAGCTTTCGAGAAAATTGCTACAATACAACCATAAGATTAAATGATATAGCATTGATATGTTATAATAAAAAAACATTTAATGGTGTAGTATGTTCAACATGTTCATAAGAAATTTATAAAGTTGATTTCACTTTCACAGTGAATGTTGTTATTGAAACTAGATACATTGGAAAACACCAAAAAACAATGTTGATTACATTTTCTTGGACCCGTGTTCTTGATTGCCATTGTCTAGAATTTTGAGCAATCGTTTCCCATTCCTCTTTTATGCTCAAAGGTGGGAAGGAGTCCCCTTTTTTTAAAAGATCTGAAATTAAAAACATGTTGGTTTGGATAACTTTTTCTCTTTGGTTGCTGTTCGTTTTTCATGCTATGTAACTCTCACATAATTCCCATTTTGTGCACCTTTGGCATAATAGTTATTAACATAGGAGGGATTTTAGATTTATAGGTCCTCCCCTCCAAATTTATGAGGACAATAAACATCTAGACTAGATTTTCCATCAATTGACTCGCTAAGAAGGCTACAAATTCAAATCTTTTGTTCCCTATAGTATTTCCTTGCTTCATAGTAGACAATGTCCTATAGGCAGCACAAGGTTTGAATTCATACCTTTCCTCACCAATCAATTAATGGAAAATTGAATCTGGATGTTTTCTCTCTTCATAAATTTCAAGGGGAGGAGTTACATAGTGAGGAAAAAGTATGGTATACACATCTATTTAGATATAATAGTGTGTATATAAATAGATATATACATGTCTACATATGGATATATATATATATATATATATGGTTATATGTATGTGTTCTAGATGTACAGAAAAAGGGGAAATTCAATGCAAATATGTACTTAATCATTTATATTCTTATGGTTGTATAGGGTATTGATTTGATAAGAAAGGGTGAAAGGACCAGTTAGTAGCATATAAAAATATCTACATATAGCTATTTGTAGAAATATAGTAAAATAATAAAAAACTGTATGGATACATATACAAGCACCTCAAAGATAAAAAGATATGTATAGCCATATATATATACAACATTTATCATTTTTATTCTTGTTGATGTATCCCCTGGTGTTTCAATAGTATTAAAAGTGCATTTCTATTCTTATTCTTGTGCCTTGTGTTGTTTGATTAGTATTAGAAGTGGAATGGTTATAGATCAATACTTCTAAGTTATCTACCAATTTCCATTGGGATGTTGCAATACATTAATGTGTCTTTTTTATTGTAAAATAGAGCTATCAATTAGTCAACTCAAATTGTAACATTTTATCCTTGAGGGAAATTCCACAAAACTATGTCTATGGAAGTGGGCTTTGTGGATGGGTCTCCACAGCCCCCCAATATTGATTTTTTGACATCTTCCACTACTTCCATTTCGGAGTTCGGCTTTGAAGGCGTTGACCACCAGCCTCTAGATCCTGATTCCGTAACAATATTTCCTTTTTGTTATACTTGTTTGCAAATTTGGTGTCATTGTTTCCAGTTCCACTTTTCTTTAAGGTGTATACACAAATGGGTGAACCTAACAAAGTATATATATGTGCAAGGAGATACGCATCAAAATTTTCCACCATACAAAAATATCCCTTTAATTTATATGTATATGTATACGTATGTATATATATATGTATATGTGTATGTGTATGTATATGTATGTGTATATGTATGTGTATATGTATATATATATGCATATGTATATGTATGTATATGTATGTGTATGTGTATGTATATGTATATGTATATGTATATATATATATGTATATGTATATGTATATCTATGTGTATGCATATATATATGTATATGTATATGTATATGTATATTTATATGTTTATGTTTATGTATGTGTATGTATATGCATACGTATATGAATATGTGTATGTATATGTATATGTATATGTATATATAGATGCCCTGTTGGTAGTGACTTGATTAGGTTTTTTTATTGCATTGTGGAGCTTCATAATTATGTGGATTGATGGTGGTGGATTTGGCGGCCTCGGTACGTGGAAGATGAATTGCAAGTGTTTTCTCATGCGAGGGTTAGTGCACCCTATCTTTGTTGTTCCCATATATATGTGTATATATTTTATATGTATATGTATATTCATATGTATATGGATCTGTATATGTATATGTATATGTATGTATATGTATATGTATATGTAATGTATATATGTATATATATGTATACGTATGTGTATGTATATGCATATGCATATGCATATGTATATGTATATGTATATGAATATGTATATGTATATGTATATGTATATATGGGTATGTGTAGGATCATGACGAGCCAAAAAGTTGTAATATGATGGGTATGTGGCTGATGATATTTTTTTTACCCAAAATTGATGAAACAAAAAGGGTTTTTAAAGGAGATTCTCAGCTTTCCACCAATATAAATTATTCTTTACTTTTAATTTAATAAATAATTATTATTCATTTTCTATTGAATTACAACTAAAGTGTTGATTTTTAGGCTGATTGAAAAACATCTATAGCTTTCAAATAGTATCATATTTTTTGAATCCAAAACATGTGTCGCATTCTATTCTTCACATAATATAAGATTAAAAAAATTAAAAAAATGAATTTCATGAAGTTTTGACCAAGTTAAGGTGGTCAAACATGCAAGTCTATATTTTTTAAAAGTTGTCATAAAAAAATTATAATTAATTATTTACTTGGAAAAAAATTACAAAAAAATATGCATCACATCGGGACATCATTATTCTACTTATATCTAAAATATTATAAAAAATATTATTATTTAAATGTGGCTAGGGTGGTCAGACAGACACCTACTTATTATTTTTTCCCTAAAATTTAAGTACTACTATATTGAAATTAAAAATTTTCACCGAATATATTTTATTTTTTTCTAAATAAACATAGTAATTTAGAAACTACATTCAATTTTCTACAAATTCTATTGTTACACATTTTTGAAATAATATAGATAACTTATTCAAATTTTTATGTCAAGATGCCTAAATCTGATTTTTTTGATTGTTTTGCCACTTAAGGGCCTATTTTTTCCATGATGATCATGCACATACCCATATGTATATGTATGTGTATGTATATGTATATGTATATGAATATGTATATTGTGGGATCTAAATGGTAAGTGTTTGGCCCTACAAGGGTTATTGCATCTTTCCATTGTTCTAAAATGACGAGGGTCAAAGTAAATGCGGTATTCAATGTTGTAGTGTGGGAAAGTATACTTTGATTAAGTTGTATTATCGATAGAGTACAATATGATAGATCATATATGAAGGAAAAAAATTCCTGCTTGCTTTGTTATTGTGTGATGTATTATGCAACTCCATGTAATTCCATGTTGACCTTCCATAATGTTCTTGGTTAGAGGTTTTGCTTGACCCCACAAGCCTCCATGGTGCACGAAAAAAATAGTGTGGAGAATGTCGAGCGTGGGTTGTGTGGTTTTGGTTTTAGTGCCATTTATTTTTTCTTGTGTAAATAGATGCCTACACATATGATTATATACATTTGGCTTCCACAAACATAACTTTCAACTAGTTGCGTGCATCCAATATTGTATTTCTCTAAATGGGGGATGTAACAATTGTGGAATAGTGGAAATGGTTAACACAAAAAACTGTAAAATCCTTTTGTATATATTTTATATATTGCAATATTCAAACTATGCTATATATTTTGTGATCATCCATAGATATACATTTATATACACATGGATACACAAATATATTTTGTTACATGTTTATGTGTAATTACTACTTTAAATATATCTATGATTATACACGCATATTCACATATGCTAATATGGTTGAGCTTGTATGTATACTCCTAGGTTGTGTGAGTATATTCAAGTTCCACAACCCGATCAATTGTTGAATTTAAGAAGGTTAAAAAACACCAACGAAACCATTTGTACTATATCTAACATAGAGAGGAAATTTGTGCAAAGCACCGTAAAAGATACATCCAACAAAGGCTAACTACATCAAGCATAGGTGCAAGTCTTCCTCCTTACAATATTCCCTCATAAAATCCATTGGAAATGGTAGATGCCACCCCTTATATACAATCTTAGAACAATCCACCCTCTACACCAGGACAACAACACTTGAAAGAAATATTCAATGATTGTTACCTTTCTACAGTTAAGTGGTTTTGACATCACATAGATGCACTTTCAAACCTTACTATTTGTCAGATATGTAGGGAAAGCTACATAGGGATGCACACTCATATGTCAAGATCAACAATGACATGTGTAAGATGCTATTCTTAAAAAGGCACCCACCGCTTTAGCTATACAAACAGAATGGACCTAGACCCACAACCATTGTTGCTAAAAAAGATAACACATGCTAAAGAAATGCTTATTGCTAGTGTGGATACAGTTTTACAAGTTTCCCATGGTAGAGGAGGTCAATTTAAATATAGTGGTCACATGATAAAGATTTCCTCGAGATATCTTGAGCATAGAAAAAATTTTGCCACACCGATTGTAAGATATTGAGGTTGTGATCGTTCAACGAACCACCATTGAAGGTGGTAATTATGATTGTCATGCTAATAAAAACCATGTCATGGATTCATTTAAATAAAAAATTGAATATGTCAAATACTACAACGATGTTGAGATTGATGCTGAGGCTCTTAATATGTTACCTGATGTAGCTATTGATGTCTACAATTTCTTGCATACAATAGAGAAAGTTTTTGATGAACAATTAATGCCATCAACCAACTCAACAGATGTTGTTCAAGATGAAAATGGCTCTTTAAAATTTTCATTATTTATCCCTTCCTTTCTAAATACTAGATGAGAAGTCCAAGCAATCAAACAACTATTATAGATTGAAAAAAAAGAGTAGAATATTTTGTGTTGGCCTGAAATTAGCTCCTCTTGTGAATGAATACAACAGTGAAGATTTATTTACAATGACATTTCCAACATTTTTTCCCACTAGAGAAACACTTCCCCTCCAATCAAGGAATGCTCGAATTCACTTGCATGAGTATTCCCTCGACTTAATGAGATATTTTGACCACAGATCTGGCAAACATGTCAGGTTTAGGTATTTCCTCTACAACTTGATAATGAGACATCCTAGCCAACAAACTATTTCTATCTTTGTTAGAGATGAATTGGAAGACAAAATCCCCAATTAGTTGTTTGCATTACATGAATGTCTTCAATTTGCTCCTGATGGCTAGATAAAATATTAGTTGATGCGTTTTGGGGCATTGTTGCATGAGACTCATTCTTTCTGGAGCTCTTGTAGGGCCCAAATATCTACAATGATCGAACAACTTGGTATACCTACCCTTTTTTTCACTTTCAGCTTTGCAGACACAAAATGGGCTAATATGCATAATGTTTTCTCTTCTGTGGCCTTTTTGGTGACAGAGCCTTCGAAGAAGACACTAATAAATAGTGTTATTCAGAATCCACATCTAACGTCTTTATATCTACATCAAAGATTCTCAATTTTCCATGAAGAGGTGGTTGAAGAGCTTTTGCAAGCAAAAGATTATTGGTATAGATATGAATGGCAACATCATGGCTCTGCACATGTGCACCATTTTTTATGGCTTCCAGAAGCCCCCAACATGGAAAATATTGTTTAGTTGTAATGCCCCGCCAAGTAACTTTAAAAGAAGTTGCAATTAACATCATAAGCGAACCAATTTTTTTTTATAAAGTGCATTTAACATACACATTCACTTACTAGTTAACAACAACCTCTAAGGCTACAAGGTTAGGACTACTTAAACCCACACATACATATTACATATAACCATAGCCTTGTGAACTTTATGAAGTAACCATCATACATCATAAGAATACCACATAACATAATAAGATAATCAACCAAGATACAATCTCATAAACATTATATTAAACCAATAGATACATCACTCATTCCCAGAATGAGGCAATAGTACTCAAGGTTACAATTACAAACTTCCACCTCATAAACATAAGAGGGATAAAATAACTTATACAAGCTGAAATATTACAATGCAATAAATTACAACAAGAACCATGAGCTGTCCATCTGGATATCTCGCCACCACGTACTGAAGATTGATGGGGACCCAACGGTTTTGGTGCATATTCCACCCTACCAATGTGGTACCCAAAGGCCCACCCCCCATGCTAGGAGATAGTAACAAAGTAACACGGACAAAGATCTACTACGTCTAACCAAAGGCAGACTCATACTGACTCAAACTAATATAACCAACCAAATGAATTAACAAGTACAACTCATTCACCATACAAGTACGAATCAAGTACAACTCAAGTACAATAGAAGTACAAATCAAATACAATACAAGTACAATACAAGTACAACTCCAACATCACTGACATAGGTCACATTGCTTCTAGACATAATAATAATCAAGTATGTTCACAGAACCATACACATAAAACAATTAACAACAGTTGTCATAGATAGAGTGTCATCGCAAGGTTTGTCATGAGATCTCCTCTGGCCATTCTTCATAGGCTCCGACACAAGTAATCCTGGTGGCCTCAACCGAATCCCGGCACTCATACTCACTCATGCGGAATCAACTACCTCTCGCAAAAACTAGATAGTTGATCTTGCCATTCCAAGCCTTCTCACTCATCCCAAGTCTAAACAAGCCCTTGTGTCTATGAGTGAGGTAAAATTATCTTAATTAATATGAGAAGTTAGTCCTAATCTTCTAAGTACATTATTTTAATTATCACTTATTTAAATCACTCTTGAAGGTTATCCAGTTTACCTCTTTGGGCTCTGGCGCCTAACAGAAGCCACTCTTCTATTCGACAACACACACTCAAACAATCCACCAAGGGAACCACAAGTGCATACCAACTAGGCATCATAATCCACTCCAACACAAAGAGGATACAAATAATAGAACTCACTCCAAACATCTTTGAGGCAACAATCATATAGTCCACTCCTTTCACAGGAGGTACAAAATATCTCACTCCAAACATCTTGGAGGCAACAACACATAGTCCACTCCTTTCATAGGAGGCAACAAGATGAAACCACATAATAAGGTCACTCTATACAAGGAGACACGGATCCCATAATCCGCTCCTAAACAAAGGAGGTGCAAACATCCCCGTTCGTGAAAATCGGGTAAAACTGAAAAGACGCCATGCACTACCCAAGGGAAAACAATTGGATGGCATAAGATTCAACAACCCTTATCCTCTATGTTTTTCTGGAAGACTTATAATTTAGGACTTACACTAAATCCCAAAACCAATAATGCAACTTGACGACATAGCAACAAAAGCATTCAAGTCATCAATCAAATCTAATATTTGGATTTCCTAAATCCACACTCATTCAATAGGTAGTGTTGACAAAGTCAAAGACATGATAACTAGATCATCTAAAATAATCATAACCCCTATTTCCCTTTTCATTATTGAAAATCTAAAACAATCAAACTTACTTCCCTTTACTGAATACAGAGAATTAAATCTTTTAAGATAATCATGAGGAAGATACTACTTTTGGATATACTAAATCCATACCTCTTTCATAATCCGATCACAATGATTCAATTAATCTAAATAGAAATTAATAAATAACATAATTGATTGCCTCATCAATAAAACAACTTCTTAATTTACTTTTAAATCGACACAAATCCATGCAAGTAAATTATTTCCATTTCCTAACCAACTCTTACTTATGATTCAATTTTCTATTTAAAACATTCAATCACTTTAATATAATAGCATATTGTTTCTCTATCCAATTTTCATATACACTAATCAATCCATTTTTAAATCTATATTCAATAATACATTGCATACATCTCATTAAAATAAAATACGATAATGAATTTTACACTTAATATATATATATGCTCCATATTATATAGACACCAAATATATATATTAATAAATTTAATTACATATATTCTTTAATATTCCATTCACAATGACTAGATTACTCTATGGAACTAAATAAAACATAATAACTATTTGTCTTTTTCAATATAGTTAGTTCCTAAATTTACTTTTAATGCAACCTAGCACTATTGCAAACAATCTTTTCAATTTTCTATCTAGAGTTTATATTTCTTCAACTATCCATTTAAAAACATGCAATTTCATCAATGTATAAAAACATATTTTGGCTTATCTATTTGACCACGCATTCATATTGTTTCTAATTAAATCTCATTAAATAAAACAAACATTTAAATATAAATATTTCTATAATTCTTCAATATATTTAAATATATTTCTCTATACATTTTCTACACATACTAATTATTTCTTTTAGAACACTAATAATACCCAATTTGCAAACAACAGAATAAAATAAGATAAAATATTATTTATTCTCTCAAATGGATATATACCTTCACTATATATATACTAAATATAAATTAATATATTTAATCATTAATATATCTTCTATCCTTTGCAGAATATCAAATTGATTAATTCAAAATAAAATATATTTTTCCAATTAATTCAAATTAATAATTGGACCTTTTACATATGGATTTAAATTCCACAATTCAATTTTAAATTATGCATTCTTTAAATCAAATATATAACTCCTTCAATTAAACTTTAACATATCATTTTAAAATAAACAATAATTTCCCCATATGTTTATAATTTTAATTCCACTAATCTAATATACAAATTTTATTTAAAATAATATAAATAAATATAATACTTTAGTATTATAAATTATAATATAAAATATTATTAAATAATATTTTAATATTATAATAACAATACATAAAATATTAATATTTATAAATATCAATTTATTATTATTTTATTTTCAGAACAGCCATGAAAAAATAATTTAACAGCAGTCTCATGTTTCAAGCATAACTCAAAAATTGCGATCTAGGTATTTGCAATTTTTGGATAAGAGTAAGAAAATTTCGAAATGAAAAAACCCTTTAAATTGCTTAAAAAGCCAGTTTGTAAAAGTGAAGTTATAGGCGACGCAATCAAACCATTTTACCATGAAAATATAACTATAATGCAGATTTTAAAATCCGATTTTTAATAACAAACAGAGGGTTTTATTTTCTAAAATCATTCTAAAAGCATTGTTCAATCTCTATGTTTGATTTCAATAACAATAAATTCAATTTCTCCAAATAATTTAAATTCAACTAAAGTTTTCACAATTTTCACTCAAGAATTTTCACAAGCAAAGTCTGTAACTTTATTTAGTTCTTTTCTTCTAATATCAAATTTATTTTCTAAAACAGATCTAACAAACAAATCTTTAATCATTACTATTTTAAAGAAAACAATCAAGAACAATAAAATACAAAGAGGAAAACCTGGTACAAGAAGCTACAGGAAGAGATGAATTTTTGATGCAAGCCTCCTCCAAAGATTTCCTGAATTTTCTTCAATCCTCCAATGAATCCAATCCAAAATCCAACAAATGAAAAAAATCTTTCCTTCAATCAATTCTACAATCAAACTTTCTTCAAACCCTTGTACAAATTTTCCAAAATTTCTTTCTTGCTGTAAAAATGAATTTTCCTAAAAACTTTCTTGCCCTAAAATTAAAACATGTATTCTTATAAATCAAAAATACCTAATTCAACCCTAATTCATATTACATGCAAATTAGATATTTCAATTTCAATTTCAATTTCAATATTTACAACCCTAATTCACATTATATGCAAATTAGATATTTCAATTTCAATTTCACTTTTCAAAAAAACCCACTTTCAATTTAAAATGCAATTTGAAATAATAAATTAATTTCCAAAGTTGCAACTAATTTTCCAAACAAACATTTAATTACAATTTCTAATTTAATTCCCACACGTTGAAATTAAATTCCAAATTTAATTTTAATTCTTCTATTTCCTTTCATTCTCTTGCATCACGTTTAATTAATTAATTTAATTATTTAATAACTAAATTCAACCCCTTGGATCAAATTTAATTAATTAAATAAACTAAATATAATTAATTAATTTAAGTATAAACTTTTATCCACATTGCATTATTTAAATTAAATAACCATCAACATGATTTAAATGCAATTATTCTAAGTATCTATTTCCAAATCAATAATCTTTCAGAAATAAATAACATTAAAACAAGACAGACAATAACTCGACACACACAATTGATGACACACTAAGGCTAGGGCATAAACTTGACACATGTTACCTAGCTACTATCTCCCGTTCAACTTAACCGTTGGATCGACACGCTCAAACCTGTGAAACCAGGTGGAGTCAATGTCATATACCTGCAATCCTGCAACCAAGTAAACAACATCATACAATATATCCAGTATATAATACACACTGTGAAGAAGGAATTATGGATTCGTAGGGCGCTCGCAAGCGAGTGATGCAAATTCTTCCTCTTCACCCATACACTCATCGAAACTGACACTTCCATCATAATTCCAATAATCTTATAATAACATCTCATGTTAACTCTACAACAACATTAATCTATAATGCATGTGAAACAATAATAGATAACTACATCCCACAATAATAGTTGTCGCTTAATGGTAGTGATCAAATCATCATAACAAAATGTATCCAGTATCAAAGTAACTGCAACTAAACATAGCATAAAGCAATCCAAACAAGAAACAAAATGGAGGGGTATTACATTAGTCAAATTAAAATGATGTTACTATGGAAAGACACTTTTTTGATAGGTATGTTTCAGCTTGGAATCCACGTTTCCTTGCACGAAGATTCCTTAGAATCTAGCATTCTTCTCAAGAAAACTTGTGCTTTCTTTCAATGAGCCATATTCTTTCAAGTGATCGAATCATAGATTATGAAGAGTTGTTAAATATAGTTCAAAGGAACACAAAATTATCTGAATATACTTGTTTAAGGAAAAAAGGAGAGCAATTACAATTTCAATATAAAGCACCTTGGAAACAACAACTTACCTCTACATTGACATTTGTTGCCTAGTCCAAAAAATTGCACAAGCCAACAAGAAATGATGATTGCCTAAATATTCATAACCCACCCATGCTTGCAATCTGGCGTGCCAATGTTGACTTCCAACCTACTTTTTCTAGGCAGATTGTTTTAAATTATATTTCTAAATATGTAGCTAAATTTGAGAAGAAATCAAAAAATTATCTTGATATGTTGAAAAGACTTACAAATATAAATATAGTTGAGGATAAAGAACTTCTTGCATATCAAAAATTCATGATGAATATTTTTGTGGAGCATGAAATATTTGCACAAGAGACATGCCATATATTGTAGAAATTTCCTCTTCTTACTTCAAGCCAACAATATGTTCATTTAAATGTTGGTAAAAAAGCATGGTTTCATATTAATAAAGATGATGTTGATGAAGACTTTCCAAAAAAATTATATTCACTGCTATATGCAAAGGCCTCTAGAGCTAGGTGGTGTATCACTAATTGATGTAGTCCACTTATATACACATTCAGAGCAACATGAAAAGGCCAAGTGGAAACTGAGATAGAAACTTGCAATTGTCCTTGTCTACTTGTTGTTCAAGACTATTCCCATTGAAGATACAAAAATATTTGAGACATTTTGTTGGACTAAACTTATGTTATACAAATCTTTCTGAAACATACAAACAAATATAGGTCTTTCCTTATAGAAGAAATCATACAAAATTGGAAAGTTTTAAAAACAACTAGTTATCATCCTTGGCATGTTACTAGACTTCCACTTTCAACCACGATTGAAGAAGAACATGACAACGATACTGATGATTTGAACCATTGAGCTTCTATGGATGAATATGAATGGTAAATCTTCTCTCAACTTGGTGCAAGTACTAACTTTAGTATAAATCAGTTCCAATTGTTGGGTAGGTGATACTTTGATATAAACCATCATGGAATACAAATCATGTGCCTGAACAACTTCATATTATTTCTCTAGAGTTCATCCCATCAGCCAGGGCACAGTGTGAGCAAGGTACAATACATTTTTTTTCTGTAAATACATCATCCCATCAACTTTCACCAAAGCAACAATTGGCTCTTGAAATCATCGAGTCCCATCAAATGAAACCTTCCCCAAAGGTCCTATTTTCATGATCATTTAAGGGATAGCTGGAACTGGCAAATCCTTTTTGATAAATTGTATTAGACAACAAATAAACACACCTACTTCTAGATCCAATAGCTTGTCTCTCACATTGGCCCCCAAAGGTGTTGCTATGTACAACATATGCACCTCCACAATCCATACAACCCTACAAATTACCATAAAGGATATTGATCCTTTGCAAGGTAAGAAAATGATAATATTCAAAGAACAACTTAAATATATTCAATACATTTTGATAGATGAAATGAATTTTCTAGGCCCGAAGTCACTATTGAAAATAGATAGCCGATTGCTCCAAGCATTCCCTGAAAACCAAAGGGATCCTTTTGGTGGTGTTTCTATCATCCTTGTTGGTGATCTTTCCCAGTTGCCACCTATCATGAATACCCCTATTTATGCTTCATGCTCATCAACCATAGCCTTATGGAATACTTTCACAATCTCAGTCACATTGGACACTAGTTTATAGCCCTTCCCAACAAAAGTTTTAGGAAATACTTCTCTATATAAGAAATGGTGAGTCTCTCCATGATGATTAGGAAGAGCTTATGAAACAAACAAATAAATTTCTCTCAACCATAAAAAGAGAAAAATTTGATGTTTCCACACATTTGTTTACCACAAACGACCTAGTCGTATTCCACAACAAAAAAATGATCAAACAATTAAACCTAACCATAGCCATTAGCATTGCTCGAGTAGGACAACAAAAAACATTTGATCATGGAGATGATGACCTACTTCTCCCATAAATTCTACTTTGTGTTGGTGAACAAGTGATGCTAATAAAAAAATTGTGGATTCAAGCTTGCCTAGTCAATGGATCCCTTGGTCTTGTTACAACTATTGTGTACAATGCACATTGTAAACCACCAGCTCCACTTGACTATGTTGTTGTTCACTTCCAAAATTACATTGGCCCACCATGGGACCCAAAAAAATTGAGAGACATCCCCATCCCAACTATAACTTGGGGTAACCAAACACAAATTCCACTGACCATGGCATGGGGAATCACAATACATAAATAACAAGGCTTAACATAAGAAAAATAAAAAATAAACATAGGAAACAAAGAGAGGCAAGGGTTGAATTTTACAACTATCTCTTGTGTAGTCAATGGAAAGACTCCACATTTATCCAACATTATCATTTGGGAGATCTCCAGACTTAGCAACAACAAATACACTGCTCAAAACTGCAAAAGAGAGACATGTTTGGAACAGGTCTAGCCCCTGCCAAATGCTTCTATCCCTATCTTGTCCTCCGACTTATAGAAAAAAATGCTCTAGAACAATTATTATCACATTTGGTGCAAACTATATACCATCCTCTTTTCAAGGGTTTCTAAGTTAAATATTATAGAAGCATACCATGCAACAATCTATGAAAATGGGTATAATGAAAAAGATGGACAAAGATACTATGCAAAAATAAGTAGAGGCCAAAAATTATACAAGCCAGTGCTATGTTTTGATCATTCCATTCTATTAAAGTATATATTCAACTATTTCACAAAATTTTCTAGAAATATTTTGTTGTATTTCATTGATTGGTTTTAAATTATTCACCTATGCTTTGTTTCCCATTTTCTATGCCTATATACTCTATGTTTGACTGCCACATTAAATTTCCCCCATTTATTCAATGCTTTGCATCCTTCTTAGTTTTCTACATTGGAGATAATTTTCTTCATGTTTACTATCTTCTGTACCTTCAATAATATAGTTTTTGTTAAATTTAGTATGCAAATATGCACCCATAAATATTAATTTTCTGGCTTCTCGTTTCAACATTTTGTTGTGCCATACTTTTTGTATATGGTATTCAAAAGAATATAATATTCTGTATATTCCACCTATCAATGTTTTTTTAAGTTTTTTTAAATTCCATGATGTCGATTCTTTATTAGCATACCTGCAATTCTCTTTTAACCAATTTTAACATGTAGTACTCTAAACATATAGTTGCAACTGTTACAAATTGATACATACACAAATACAAATAACTTGAAGTGTCAGAGATGCATAGAGATTGAAACCAACAATAATTAGAGCCCAAAAGTTCTATAATTCAATAACATGTTTTGGAAATTCTACTATATTAAACTATATATGCACATACTGTAAAAAATTCTCAAAAAAATTATTTTCCATTTGACTAATAAGTTTAAAATTCTGCAACCATGTTGTGTTTTATATTGTGTCTACTTATATACCTCAAGTTTTGACATTTTTTCTTCATCATTTTCTTACACATATGATTATGTCTTCTTGCTATATTTTCTATTAGCTTTATTTGATTCAAATACCTACAAATGCTGATTTGCAAAATCCAATTTTTCATCATTTCACTGTTTCACTCTTCCTATATATTGCGTTTAGAGATATAAAGTCTTGTCTACATTGATTTTTTTTTCCCTCATATATGGTAAAAATCCATGCTATTTACTACGGTTTTCTCAAGCCTGTTTTCAACAATCATGAGCCTTATTGCCTATGCAGTTTGGTGGGTGTGAAATCGGCTTCCTTGTTGAATGAAAAATAGAACAATGGTTGTTTTTTCTCGTGGTGGTTGAAACATCTTGGAATTTTTGCTCGATTCCAAAGAAGAGAGTACATATAATATTAATTCTTTTAATATGAGGATGGATATTGTTTTTGTTTTATTGTGAAATGCTAGATTGTAGAGCGTCCCAACTGCTACACTCTGTAATTAACAGTGTTTCAACTAATACTTTGGGTGTAAGTAATTTTCCTTGTCTTCTTTCTTTTCCATACACATCTAACCACATGCATATATTTTAATATATTCTAATAAAAAAATTTCTTATAGTAATATCATGTTGGGCTCAATGCAAACATAGATGAAGAATGAGATAGGAAGCCAATGTGTTGGACAATTGGTATCTGAGATATGACTATAGCTATAAGCATAAACAAGGTTTGTTTTATAGATTTCTATTTCCGTGAGTTATAAATTCAACTCTTTTATTCCTCCATGGCTACATAGCCTCCTTATATTTGTTACTATATATATAAATTCATCCATTGATTCTTACATGCACTTCACTACAATATATATAGTCTATTGTACACATTACATTTGTCCATGTTCGTATAGTTTCCTTTCCAACCAATCCAAAAAATATCTACACACACCGAGAAATTGTAGCCACGACTACTCTAATGGTAACCTTAGTGGAAACTTTAAACAAATAGTCGATAAGTAAATGCCAAGTGTGACATAGATTTCTTGTTTTCTATTAATATGCTTCATTATATTGTGTTTCTCTATGCTCTTTGAAGCTACCTATAACAAGGTCTTTATTTTTCATAGTTTACTTGCTCTATTCTTCATCAAACATAAGATTGACCTGTACCTTTTGACTTCTTTCTATTTTCCTTTGACCCATGTATGCTCCCTAGCCGCTGGCTATTCTTTGGTGTTATCTCAATTCATCCTTAGTGATATATGTTATCCATATCTCTAGTTTACGACTTCTACTTGCCATAAGTAAAAATTTCATTTAAAATCTATTTTAGAATATTTTCCATTTGAGAGATTCTAAAACAGCTGTAACAAAAACACTTGAGAATCACAGATAAGTGATAGATGGTCCAAAAACCCACATCAAATACAACCTTAAGAGAGATAGAAAAGAATATACATTCCAAAAAAAATGAGAAAAGGTGAATGTTTCCTATTTATATTCCATTTCGTGTGATTATAAAGTGTTATTCCAATACATCTTGCAACTATTACAGAGACTGGTTGTCTTGTACCAATATGTTTCATGATATTCTTTTTCCCTCTACTGCTTCAAGCTCCTTATAAAAAAATATTAATTTTCATGGTTATTTTGTTTGGATGGAACATGTTATATGTGTTCTATCAATATTTTCAATGATATTTATCTCCCCTCATTTATTTGAATTCCCCCATGACAAACTGTTCTTCATGGTACTCTTCTTTCCAGATCCCCATAACAAACTGTTCATTCTCATAGTTTGCCTCTTCTATGCTACATATTTTAAAATTATATTTGATGTGGATTTTCTCTATTATATTTAGCACTAGATAAGTATAATTCTAATACCTATTATATACATGGAAAGACACTTAGTAGTCATAGGAAAAGCACAGATGGTCAGAAACCCACATTAAATAGACTTTAACACCATGGAGAATAGAACTACTGACCAGCAATAATGAGCAGTTTGTTATAGGCAAGTGGATATTGATACATAACAAGGAATCTATGTAACAACTGACTCCTCAGTTAAAAAATCAAGCTACATAAGTTGGCACTAAATATTATAGACAAAGTCGAGGAATTGTAAAAGGACTGTTAGAAAAACACTTAAGAATCACAAGTAAATGGAACATGATTGAAAACCCACATTAAACATATTAATACAAGATAACCAGATTATGTAAGACTTAAGTTGTCAATTAAAAATTTGAGCTGCGTTCTTTGGTAGTTAACCCACATTAAATGGAATTGGTAAAGCCAATGGGCTATAATACCCTGCACAACATGCTTGATGTGTGTGTTCCAAGTGCTTTTTGTGGTGAGATAGTCATAGGACCTCTTGCCTTGAGTGCTATAGTATGGTGAATTAGAGGGTTGAATTTCCCAACCATGTCTTTTGTTGTGGAGGAATGATGTCTCCTAGGCCTTTCCTTACCCTACGAGATTGGAGTGATCCCCTTGGTTGAGATCGATTACTTTCCTTCATCCTTTGTTGCAGATGGGCATGTTGGATTGTAGCTTGTTGATGGGTTGCAGGTGACATGTGTTTCCTAAAATTACCCTTGCTTGGTTTCTTACTTCTTGTTGTTGGAATGTTTGTTTGATGGTGAGGGTGCCAAGAAGTTTTGTTTGTGTGTATTTCCCTTTGTTTCTTTACCTCTTGGTGCTAGTGATTGCTAGAATGACCCTATGTGGTTTTGGATTTGCTTTTGCATGTTTTATTGAGATTATAAATATGGTAATAGAAAATGAATGATCATGTTGTTAGTTCATAGAGATTATTGCATGCCCTCTTATGATAGATGCAAAATTTTAAATTTATGCTAAAGTGATAATGTCACACACCTTGTTTTGAGTAAAAATTATAATGATATTGCACTGCGTATAGGAAATAAATGTGGTTAACATATGTGTGTGGTAAGGTGATTTACCACTTAATAATTGTGAAGGTGATAATTATTATGGCATTGTTGATTTACTACATGTGGCACTATGATATATTGTATGTGATTAAAGTTGTAATTATAAAATTTTGTTTGATGACACTATCATATTGAAAAGAGAAGATTATATGGATGTTGGGAGTACATGTTCTTGGGAAGTTTTTTTTGATCTTGCATAAGTAGAAGTGGATAATAGTTTTATTTTGGTAAGAGGAAATTGGAAAAAGTACCCCCTACTATGTGAACATCATGTATTAGTGCTCATGTTGAGTGTTGTGGATATCATGTGCTTGAGTTGTGTTTCTGTGGGATTGTGGTACAAGGTACCCATCCATGGATGATATGATTTTGGAAAGGGAATCACATTGGTTATGAAAATATATGTATTTATGGTATGTGATCTTTTGAAAAGTAATGGAATTGAGTATGTAAATGTAATCCCCCTGTAAATGTGATAAACCAGTAACTGTGCATTGGTTGAGTGTTGTGAATACCTCGTATTTTCTTTGTGTGCCCATGGGATGGTGATATTGTGTACCCATCCATGGGGAATATGTTGTATCATAGGTGTGGGATTAACCATACCATTATGTGTGATGGTATTTTGTTACTTGATTGAGGGCCAACCCATGTGTGGTTGAAATTTATATATATACATAAGAGTAGCCAAAATTTAGTTTCTTAGATTCTCTTCTTTTGGTTCTCCAGTCCCTCAGTCTATGAAGGGGTAGTAGCAGCCACAAAATTCCTTGGGTGGGGTGTGAAGCATACGCATATTGCAACGTAGAACAGTCTAAGCTCAACCGATCCTAAGGAAAGTACTCACTACTTCCCCTTATGACGGATCAAGGTACTTGATCCATATGTACTAGCCTTTTTCCTAGATTTGAGCACAACAACATTGGTTTGTTAGTTTTTCCTGACTGCCTATAGGGGCGTTGAGTTGGCATTAGCGAGTCTACCTCATCCATTTGAGAGGTGAAACTCGAGTAGCCCCATATTTTTTTTATACTCATATATGCATTAAATATATATACCATATTTGCATGTCTTTCAACATGATGCAATGGATATGATGCCACCTGCATAGACATGTGAAGGTGAACTATTAGATTGTGTTATGACAACCTACTTGTGTGATGAGTGTAATGGGGCCTCATACACTTGTAGAGGGATACTCATGGTTTCTTTCGACAATGTTTGGGTCGGTTAGCATATGGGTATGTCCTAGCCATGTATACCTCTGGCTACAGTGAGTACCTGCATGTGCCTTCTCCACGAGGTATCGCTATGTGGGGTGTGTTCTACGCATGCCTACTTCCATAGAGCCACAAACACACTGCCATGTGGTATATGAAAAGTACATGCCTTCTCTGGCTAGTGTATGGCCATGCTGTGTTGAGACGCGATGTGGGATGGGGTCGAGGTTCACATCCCATGCGAGCAGCCAAGGAGTGTGTGGGCCACTTGGTGAGTCCATGCTACATGGCGATGTGATGCGGGGTGTAGCCGAGGAGTACACCTCATGCCATATGGTTGGTGTGCTCACTTCGCACTACATGAGGGGATATTGCGATAGCTAGACGTTGTTCCCTCCTTCCTCATTTGGTGAGTAGTATCTAGTCACACAGTGTTGTACAATGCAATTTCAAAGATTGTGAACTTTCTTTATGGTTATTAATGATCTTCTATTGATTGTGAAGACCAACAGTTTATTTATTATTGATTGTGATGGTTTAGCCCCACCTTGTGATCTTCATTTTCATGTAACTCTCATAGTTACATTTGATTTAGAGTTGAAATTGCGTGCATATCTCACTTTATTACTGAAATTGAATATTTATTTGATATTTATTTATTACCTTTGGTGGCTAAACTAATTTTCTATTTGTTTTTTTCAAATGTCGGTCATTTGTTGTATTGTGATTTCTCCCCAAGGACATATGAGGTGGACTTGGTGAGTGTATATGAGGAAGTAGACACATGGAACCTTGAGGATGGGGGTGTGTGAGGCTGTTATACAACTATGACCCACTACCCACCTATGTGTGATGACCATTTCTTGGAGGCTAACCACCTTATATACAAGAGATAGGTCATTGTGGTCTGGTTTGGATGGTTTCACTATGTGTGTGTGGCCTAACACCATCAATCCATTGAGTGTGAGATATAGATTATGTGAGATGGATATTGGCTCTTGGCTCATGGATTATGTATCATGGATTAGTATGCTGCTTCTCAGTACCCAGATGGACCCTTGTGTAGCCTTGTGAGGTGATTCCCAATGATGTAAGTATGTATATATATGTGTAAATGCATGTTTCATATTGGATATGGTTTCATATCAAAAGTTCAAAAGTTGGCTTATTGTGCTTTAGAAAGTGGAAATTGTTATATTTTGTTGAAAATGATGCCAAATATGTTCTAATGTGTGAGATTGGAAGTGTGTAGAAAAAAAATATTGTTGCAAACAATGGTGTTTTGGAAAGAATTGAGTACTTATGCATCTTCTTTACCCTATTCTTAGTGGAAATTAATGTGTATTTTAATCTACCTTTGAATGAATGTGGATGTTAAAATAAATTCTTATTTTGAGAATTGTGCTACATGAGATGTTACCAAGATTAAACATGTTATTTTGTTTCATGTTGAGACCTTATGAGTAAGGTATATATATGTCAATTTATTGATAATGGTTCTTAGAAGGGTGAATGTTATATGAATGTCTTGTGTATTTTGTTCAATTATGAATGATGCATATTATATTTCTCATCTTGGAAATGAAGTACAATCTTTTAATGTTGATTTTTTAGATTTTGAGTACTAATGTGTGACATGGCTACATATTGAGCTTACATGACTTTCAGGAGTAAGTCAAATCTTAGGGAGGGAGGATGTAACACCTCTCTAACTCTAGCCTGGGTAAGATGATATTTTAATTTTGATTTAACATTATAAATTTTAAATCATATTGAGATTAGACATTGATGATTATCATGATCAGTTATTATGCTGGATTACATGCTTAGTATTATTGCTTTTGCATGATTATGGATAGGAAGGGATGATTTCGTAACACTCATATATGAGAGGCATACGATATCATGATCCTCTTCCTGATGATTGATGTGTTTCAACTATATGATATATGTTATATGTACATGTTCTTTGACATGTAATTGGAGTGATGTAGGTACTGAGTATCAACTCCGCTTGAATTCACAGACCTGAGCATACTCTTATTCCCCGATGGTGGTAACTAGAGGTAGTCATACAGGCCAAATGTTTCCTACCCTAGCCCACTGTACTTTATTAGTGCAGTGTTCTCATGTTGCCTTACCGTCCTGTTACCTAACAGTAACGTCCGAAGCACCCTTTGGTCATATGTGGTTTGCCGGTGTGCCTTGTTGAGGCATTTTGTCTTGGTTTCATAATCGTTTATGTGGTTATATTTATATTTAATTGGTTTTCAGTGTCTTGATGTGGTTTCTTTGAAATTTCTTTGTGATTTCATATATAACATTTTATGGTGTTAAATTGATTGGATATTTAAATGGTTATATCCTTGAGGTTTTAAATATGTTACTTTAAACTAATTTTATTGATCA
Source organism: Sequoiadendron giganteum (assembly GCA_007115665.2). Lineage (NCBI taxonomy): Eukaryota > Viridiplantae > Streptophyta > Pinopsida > Cupressales > Cupressaceae > Sequoiadendron > Sequoiadendron giganteum. Next base: position 73,563,973 of record CM021105.1, read on the forward strand.
TTCGAGGGAATGATATATTTCATTTAGAAATTTTAAATGATTTTATTAATCTTATTTGATCATTTTTGGAGAGCTCGTGTATTTTAGTGATTGGATTTAAATCTTTATTTTATGTGTTATTGGGAATGCTAGATATTTAGTGGTTTTAAATTAATTAATTAGAGAGCTTTATTAGCTTGATTATTAAAATGCCTTATTTTATTTTATTGTTGTGGGGGAGAAAATATAAAAGGGGAAGGAGGTTTTATTTTGGGGGGGGGATTCTTTTGGGAAGAGGAAGAAATTACTCTATTTATGGGAAGAAATAAAAACCCTAAGTTTTGGGACAGCAGAAGAGAAGGGAAAAACATGGAGATTCTTTGGAGAGGAAAACTGTGGGCAGCTGTTTGTTGATTTCAACATGCCATAATCTCTTTGTTGTTCGATTTTGGAGTCTGATCGTGTCTTATGTGTAGAGTTTTCTCTCATTTCTATTTTGGGTAGCCTTGAGGTACTTTTCTGTTATTCTCCAATTTTATGTGGCTGGTAATATGAGCATTCACTCATGATTCTTGTATGGCTGGTATTTTTGATTTGGGTTATTTTTATTTTATTAAAATTGGAATAACTTCTCTATTTTGTTTTTTGTATTGCTTGGAGTTTGAATGGCGATCATTTTAAATTCAATTTCTTCTCATTACCCTCTTGATAAAAATGAATTTAAGGGGTGGATTTTATGTAGAAATGTCAAGATTTCAACTGGGTCTTTGACAGATTTGAAATCTGGGCACTCTTATTTTCATGATTTTCTTGTCTATTTGCTAAAAACATTTTTCTTTGCTGCTCATAATTTACATTCTAAAAATGTAAACTAAAAGTGGATTCCATGTCCAAATTCCCTTATCTCAACTGGGTCTTCATTAGATTTTTAGTTTGGGCACTTTCAATTTTGCCCAAATTTATGCCTACTTGTAAAATGACATTTTCCATTGCTTCTCTTTTACTACCTGTTAAAAATGTAAAAAATTATTGGATTCCATGTAGAAATGTCAAAATATGGACTGGGTCATTTTCTAAATTTTAACTTGGGCACTTTGATTTTTTCATGTTTTTGCCTAGCCATGCTTAAAACGTGTTTTTCTAAACAACACCTTATTTTAGGTCATAAAATTGAAAATTAAAGATGGAAATCATCTTGTAACATCAAAATCTAAATTGGGTTGTTATCTGATTTTAGATCTGGGCATTTTTATGCTTTTTGGAATTTGCATGCCTCTTTCTCATGCATTTGATCGACAACTGTAACCGTGTCTTGTGCCACTGCCACTTAGTAGAATTTTATTTGATTTAAAAGAGATTTCATGGAATGATTTAATAAATTTAATACCGATTAAATTATTGGTTTCTTTTATAGAGTTAACGGTGAACATTTGAATATATTTGATCTGATTGTGAGTGTATGAGATCAGTTGTTTGAATGATTTCATAGCAATGTCTGTTTGGCTATGTTAAATAGTTTCAATGATGGTTTCAATGTATTTTTCATTGTTTCATTTTTGTTTTGGGTTCCTCATTTGGTTAAACAAGATGGAGTAAAACAATATAAGAAAATGAGTCCTCGTGCATGGCCTTGAGCTCTTGAAAAGGCTAAGGATGCACTCGGGAAGGCTTATCCGCCTATAGGATGTTGAGTTATCTATCTGCGGGGCATTGATTTGGGCATGGTTGAGTCTCCTCATCCGATCTGTAATCTTGCATCTTGTATCTCAGTAGTCTTGAGTAGTACCTGACATGATAATGTATGAGTATCTCCATGTTGTGTTATTTGCCTTATGTGTTGCATGATGTGTTTGCTTTATGTCTGTTGAGAGTGTTGGCCATATGTTACCCTTGCCTGGTTATTTTTGTTTGGCCCTTGTGACTACCTCCGAGCACGGTGGGGTGGTCTCTCTAGAGTCCATATGGTAGGGAGGTGTTGCCACCGCCATTCGGGACTGACGTACAGGTTTGGAGCACCAGTTGGAGTTGATCTATTCCATGTATTTGATTTATCATATCACACTCATGTACAAGCCTTTGTGTATTTATCTTGTTTATGGAAATGCTATTGTATTCATACCTTTTCCTTTATGCACATTGTACTCTCTTGAGAAGATGTAATCATATAGATTAATGAGAAGAAATGTGACATTTATAATTGGTTTATGGGTTCTGATGTTGGTATCAGAATGCCTTGTATTATGACGATGATTACTATGGCTTTTCTTTCCTTAGTTTTCATGCAAAAACTAGATCTATAAATGTGTTTTTTCCTTGATACTATTTTTTGCAAAGGTTCTGGAGCACCGACGCCTTCTGTTTCTATGTTGTATGTTGCAGCAAAGGTTCCAAAGCAGTGACCTCCAGAACAACAAGTTCTGGAGCACCGACACTCTTTGTCTGCTGACCAGTGGACAACAATAGGTTCTGAAGCCGCAGGTTTCAGAGCAGAGCTGCAAGTTCCAGAGCAAATTTATGGAGTTGTCCGGTTTCCTCCTGTTTGGATTTTCTCTGGAGAGTGGATAAGTCCTCTCCCTTGGGATGTCCTTTAGGTCATATTTGACCATTTTTTTGTTGTTTTATTGAGCTGGTAATTACTTTATGTGTATGTTGTTCTTCCTTTTCAATTTTTTTTTATCTTGCCCTCTTTTGGCTCTTAACTTTCAAGGTCACGTAATGGGATGTTACAGATTATCTCATTTTATTTCTTATACCAAATCAAAATAATTATTAAATCTAATTTCCCATAATCATTAAATCTAAATTTACATATTCATTCCTAAATAAGAGTTTAATAAAATAATGCTCCAAATCTGAATTTTATAAAAATAAGTTTTTGTTCATTAATTTCAAAAATAAAACCCACATTTGCACCACTAGAAATATATGTCTAATTACACACACACACACACACACACACACACACACACATAAATAATTTTATCAATGCTGGACTATTGGAAATTACCATGTAACAATAGATTTTACAAATTATATATATATATATATATATATATATATATATATCTAATTATATACACACACATATATAATTAAATAGTTTTACTTTGTTGGTGCTACAACATATCACCAAAAAAAAGATTTAATAAATCATTATCTCCATAACAGAATCAACACACATATATATAATAAAATAATTTTACTTTGTTGGTGCTACAACAACATATCACTAAAAATCAGATTTAATAAATCATTATCTCCATAACAGAATCAACACACATATATATATAATTAAATAGTTTTACTTAGTTGGTGCTACAACAACATATCACCCAAAAAAAGATTTAATAAATCATTATCTCCATAACAAAATCATCACACATATATATAAAATTAAATAATTTTACTTTGTTGGTGCTACAACAACATATCACTAAAAAAAAGATTTAATAAATCATTATCCCCATAATAAAATCAATACACACACACATATATATATATACACACATTAATATTTTGCACAAAATTTTGACAAACAAATAATACAATTTCACAAATTTACATTTCTCTTTTAACATAAAAGAACAAGGATAATAGAGTTTTATGTTGCTACCTGGATTCTTTCACTTGAAAAATAATTAGAGATGATTTACTGTGTCAAACGCTTCTAATGAGCTACGTTCTTCCTCAATTTTTTTGAGATCCATAGATACCGAATCCAATTTCGAAGAACTGAATTTTCAGAGAAAATCTAATATTCTTATTATTATTATTTTCATAAAAATACAGAGTTACAATTTTTCCATCAAAATAAAAAATGAATTGCAGAGAGAATTCACTTTCCTCTTTTTGCTTTTTCCAAAAGCCCCCAAATTGGATATAAAATCCAAAAAAAGTAAAAATCAGAAACTTGCTAACAATTTTGGAAATTTACTCCACATGAAAATAGTCGCTTTGTAATGCCCCGCCAAGTAACCTTAAAGGAAGTTGCAATTAACGTCTTAAGCGAACTAATTTTTTTTTATAAAGTGCATTTGACATACACATTCACTTACTAGTTAACAACAACCTCTAAGACTACAAGGTTAGGATTACTTAAACCCACATATACATATTACATATAACCATAGCCTTATGATCTTTATGAAATAAACATCATACATCATAAGAATACCACATAACATAATGAGATAATCAACCAAGATACAATCTCATGAACATTATCTTAAACCAATAGATACATCACTCATTCCCAGAATGAGGTAATAGTACAAAAGATTACAATTACAAACTCCACCTCATATAGAAGAGGGATAAAGTAACTTATACAAGTTAAAATATTACAATGCAAGATAATACAACAAGAACCGCGAGCTGTCCATCTGGATGCCTCACCACCAAGTACAGAAGATCGATGGGGACCCAATGGTTTTGGTGCATGTTCCACCCTACCAATGTGGTACCCAAAGGCCCACCCTCCATGCTAGGAGATAGTAACAAAGTAACATGGACAAAGATTCTACTACCTCTAACCAAAGGCAGACTCATACTGACTCATACTTTTATAACCAACCAAATGAATTAACAAGTACAACTCATTCACCATACAAGTACGGATCAAGTACAACTCAAGTACAATACAAGTGCAAATCAAATAAAATACAAGTACAATACAAGTACAACTCCAACATCACTGACATAGGTCACATTGCTTCCAGACATAAAGTAGATCAAGTATGTTCAAATAACCATACACATAAAATAATTAACAATAGTTGTGATAGATAGAGTGTCATCACAAGGTTTGTCATGAGATCTCCTCTAGGCATTCTTCATAGGCTCCGACACAAGTAATCTTGGTGGCCTCAACCAAATCCCGGCACTCATACTCACTCATTCGGAATCAACCACCTCTCGCAAGAACTAGATAGTTGATCTTTCCATTCCAAGCCTTCTCACTCATCCCAAGTCTAAACAAGCCCTTGTGTCTATGAGTGAGGATTAAATTATCTTGATTAATGTGAGAAGTTAGTCCTAATCTTCTAAGTACATTATTTTAATTATCACTTGTTTAAATCACTCCTGAAGGTTATCCAGTTTACCTCTTTGGGCTTCTGGCGCCTAACAGAAGCCACTCTTCTATTCGACAACACACATCCAAACAATCCACCAAGGGAACCACAAGTGCATACCAACTAGGCATCATAATCCACTCCAACACAAGGAGGATACAAATAATAGAACTCACTCCAAACATGTTGGAGGCAACAATCACATAGTCCACTCCTTTCACAGGAGGTACAAAAGATCTCACTCCAAACATCTTGGAGGCAACAACACATAGTCCACTCCTTTCACAGGAGGCAACAAGATGAAACCACATAACAAGGTCACTCCATACAAGGAGACACGGATCCCATAATCCGCTCCTAAACCAAGGAGGTGCAAACATCCCCGTTCATGAAAACTAGGTAAAACTGAACATGCACTATCCAAGGGAAAACAACTGGATGACATAAAGATTCAACAACCCTTATCCTCTAAGTTCTTTTGGAAGACTTAAAATTTAGGACTAACACTAAATCTCAAAACCAACAATGCAACTTGACGACATAGCAACCAAAGCATTCAAGTCATCAATCAAATCTAATATTTGGATTTCCTAAATCCAAACTCATTCAATAGGTAGTGTTGACAAAGTCAAAGACACGATAACTAGATTATCTAAAATAATCATAACCTTTATTTCCCTTTTTATTATTGGAAATCTAAACAATTAAACTTACTTCCCTTTACTGAATACAGATAATTAAATCTTTTAAGATAATCATGAGGAAAATACTACTTTTGGATATACTAAATCCATATCTCTTTCATAATCCAATCACAATGATTCAATTAATCTAAATAGAAATTAATAAATAACATAATTGATTGCCTCATCAATAAAACAACTTCTTAATTTACTTTTAAATCGACACAAATCCATGCAAGTAAACTTTTTTCATTTCCTAACCAAATCTTACATCTCATTCAATTTTCTATTTAAAACATTCAATCACTTTAATATAATAACATATTGTTTCTCTATCCATTTTCTATATACACTAATCAATTCATTTTTAAATCTTTATTCAATAATACATTGCATGCATCTCATTAAAATAAAATACGATAATGAATTTTACACTAAATATATATATATATATATATATATATACTCTATATTATATAGACACCATTAATATTCCATTCACAATGACTAGATTACTCTATGGAACTAAATAAAACATAATAACTATTTGTCTTTTTCAATATAGTTAGTTCCTAAATTCACTTCTAATGCAACCTAACACTATTGCAAACAATCTTTTCCAATTTTCTATCCGGAGTCAATGTCTCATCAACTATCCATTTAAAAACATGCAATTTCATCAATGTATAAAAATATCTTTTGGCTTATCTCTTTGACTACGCATTCAAAACTTATCTTTTAAATTCTTCATGCAAAACTAAATCACATGCACTTAAATAAAACAAGGTAAATACTGATTGAAAATACTCATGGATATATATATACATCACAATATATTTTCTTCAACCATATTAACAAAATAAATATTTCATTTTAAATCAATTAATTACTTCTATTAAAAAAAACATCTTTCTCTACACATTTTCTACACATACTAATCATTTCTTTTAGAACACCAATAATATCCAATTTACAAACAACAGAATAAAATAATATAAAATATTATTTATTTTCTTAAATGGATATATACCTTCAATATATATATACTAAATATAAATTAATATATTTAAATATATTTAATCATTAACATTTCTTCTATTCTTTACAGAATATTAAATTGTTTAATTCAAAATAAAATATCCCTTATCACTAATTTTTCAAAATATAAATATATATTTTTCCAATTAAATCAAATTAATAATTGGACCTTTCACACATGAATTTAAATTCCATAATTAAATTTTAAATTATGCATTATCTAAATCAAATATTTAACTCCTTCAATTAAACTTTAACATGCCATTTTAAAATAAACAATAATTTCCCCATACGTTTATAATATTAATTCCACTAATCAAATATACAAATTTTATTTAAAATAATATAAATAAATATAATACTTTAGTATGATAAATTATAATATAAAATATTATTAAATAATATTTTAATATTATAATAACAATAGCTAAAATATTAATATTTATAAATATCAATTTATTATTATTTTATTTTCAGAACAGCCATGGGAGAATAATTTAACAGCAGTCTCATGTTTCAAGCATAACTCAAAAACTACGATCTTGGTATTTACAATTTTTGGACAGGGGTAAGAAAATTTCAAAATGCAAAAACCTTTTAAATTTTTTGAAAACCCAGTTTGTAAAAGTGAAGTTATAGGCGACGCAATCAGACCATTTTACCATGAAAATATAACTATACTGCAGATTTTAAAATCCGTTTTTTGATAATAAACAGAAAATTTCATTTTCTAAAAACATTCTAAATGCATTGTTCAATCTCTATGTTTTATTTCAATAACAATAAAATCAATTTCTCCAAATAATTTAAATTCAACTAAGGTTTTCACAATTTTCACTCAAGAATTTTCACAAGCAAAGGCTGTAAATTTATTTAATTCTTTTCTTCTAATATCAAGTTTGTTTTCTAAAACAGATTTAACAAATAAATCTTTAATCACTACTATTTTAAAAAAAAACAATCAAGAACAATAAAATACAAAGAGGAAAACCTGGTACAAGAAGCTACAGGAAGAGATGAATTTTTGATGCAAGCCTCCTCCAAAGATTTCCTGAATTTTCTTCAATCCTCCAATGAATCCAATCCAAAATCCAACAAATGCAAACAATCTTACTTCAATCAATTCTACAATCAAACTTTCTTCAAACCCTTGTGCCAATTTTCCAAAAAAAATTTCCTACTGTAAAAATGTATTTTCCTAAAAAACTTTCTTCCCTAAAATTAAAACATATATTCTTATAAATCAAAAATACCTAATACAACCCTAATTCACATTACATGCAAATTAGATATTTCAATTTCAATTTCAATATTTACAACTCTAATTCACATTACATGCAAATTAGATATTTCAATTTCAATTTCAATTTTCAATTTCAATTTCACCTTCAATTTCAAATTTCAGTTTCAATTTCAATTTCACTTTTGAAAAACCCACTTTCAATTTAAAATGCAATTTCAAATAATAAATTAATTTCCAAAGTTGCAACCAATTTCTCAAATAAACATTTAATTACAATTTCCAATTTAATTCCCACACGTCTAAATTAAATTCCAAAATTAATTTCAATTCTTTTATTTCCTTCCATTCTCTTGCATCACGTTTAATTAATTAATTTAATTATTTAATAACTAAATTCAACCCCTTGGATTAAATTTAATTAATTAAATAAATTAAATATAATTAATTAATTTAAATGTAAACTTTTATCCACATTGTATTATTTAAATTAAATAACCATCAACATGATTTAAATGCAATTATTCTAAATATCTATTTCCAAATCAAGAATGCTTCAGAATTAAATAACATCAAAGCAAGACAGACAATGACTCGACACACATAACTGACGACACACTAAGGCTAGGGCATAGACTTGACACATGTTACCTAGCTACTATCTCCCGTTCAACTTAACCGTTGGATCGACACGCTCAAACCTGTGAAACCAGGTGGAGTCGATGTCATGTACCTGCAATCCTGCAACCAAGTAAACAACATCATACAATATACCCAGCATATAATACACACCGTGAAGAAAGAATTACGGATTCGCAGGGCGCTCACAAGCGAGTGATGTGAACTCGTCCTCTTCACCAATACACTCATCAAAACTGACACTTCCATCATAATCCAGTAATCTCATAATAACATCTCATGTTAACTCTACAACAACATTAATCTATAATGCATGTGAAACAATAATCAGATAACTACATCCCACAATAATATTTGTCACTCAATAGTAACGATCAAAACATCATAACAAAATGTATCCAGTATCAAAGTAATTGCAACCAAACATAGCATAAAGCAACTTGAACAAGAAACAAAACAGAGGGGTATTACACGCTTGCAATAATTTTCATTTTTCTTCCAATTTCGAAATATAAGCATGTTCACCAAATTTTCCAATTCTAACTTTTTCTTCAGCACTTTAAACAATATAATTCAATATACTAAAATGTAATTAACTCTAAGATAATAAATATTCCAAAATAAATAAAAATGAACAATATAAACTATGCAACATTTAAATTTACCATTTAATATTAAATTAACTTCTCAATGTGATAATTAATCACAATAACAATAATTTCAAATGTCATAATTAAATAACTTATAATAAATACAACTTATTAATTTACATATTTTTAAATTAGATGATATACCATCAATAATTTAAAATATGAATTAATAAGACAATTAATGTCTACTTAAAATAAATAATCATTAATTATATTAACTAACAAATTTTAATTTCTAAAAGAATTACTGACATTCATGACAAATATAATTTAATTATTTAACTATCCTCATCAAAGAACATCATTTAATTGAAGCAATTATTTAACGACATCTAAATAGCCATAATAAAAACCTTTAACAACCATTACCAAAGTCATAGAAATAATTAACTCAAAATAAAACAACATTAATAATACTATCAAAATTGATTAATCAAACAAAAATGAATAAACACCTACACAAATAAACTCTTACCCAATCGATCCAAAGACCCAAGCAGAGAGGCACTACAAAACTATTTTTATGTCCAAAATGATTATTTTTTCATACTAACACTCTGCATATATATATATATGCGATTACTCCTATGTTAATCTGCAAATGCTCCTATGTTAATGGGTATAGCACCAAAGCTGCACATAGATAACTACAAACAATAAACAAAGGGCGAGAAAATTACCAGCCCTGACCATATTTTTTGATGAAGGAAAGAAGATATAACTTTAATTTCTCCATCCATACAGAGGCATAATCTCTTTGAAGTCTCGAAAATGGGTATAGCGTCAAAGATACAAAAATATAACAAGGAATAATAAACAGAGAGCGAAATACATGAACAATAAATTAATCACTCTAACACCTCTTATACAATTTCTCTATTTTTCTTCAATATTTATTGCCAAAGAACGTACCTCAAATCTTCTATCAATATGTTTCATGATATTCTTTTTTCCTCGTCTATTTCAATTGCAAAGCCATCCACAAAGCTTCATTTTGTACACTGTAAAGACTCTTTAATGACTAAAAAGGTTCATATAGATGCACATAGATAACTAAAACAATAAACCAAGGGCGAAAACATTACAACAATCTCTTCTTTTAACTGTAGTTTGTCCATCCAAAATAGACAAATAATCTATTTAAAGTCTACAAAATGGGTGTAACGCCAAATATAGAAATACATACCAATAATAGATGAACAATAAATTGATCATCTATGGAAAATACCTATGAAAAATGACTTTATTTGCATTCCATGCCTAAGATGTATATGCAAAAATATGTTTATTAAATATGCACACATAAAAAATAATAGCCAGGAAGGAAAAAAATGTAGCCATGTACGAAATGAGAACCAAGCCAAAGGTGGCATGTTTTACTATATCCTTCTATGGAATGGATAACACAATGGCTCTTTCAACAATGCAACTTAATCAATATATCTTTTTTCCCATTTTGAAGCACATCTCTGTTCAAACCTTGCAATGAAAATTGAACCAAAAATAATATATGTGCATACATGTATGTATATGTGTATATGTATATGTAGATATCTAACCTCTCTTATCGTAGATCTATATGATTTTGTTTATAATGTTGCACAAATACAATATGCTTCCAAAAAAATAGTGCACTCTACATTGTCTATTTCAAATTTTTTAATGCCCCAATAGAATCCAATGCTTGTTTAATGCTCCAACATAGTCCAATGTTGCTCGTGCTTCTTGAACACTATCAATAATACATGTAAGTATACAAATTTTCCATTACCAATAGATAGATTCAATGACCCAATTGTAAAAATTATTGATTATTTCAAGTTTCAAATTGTTTATATTTATTTTACCCATATACTTGCTGATTTTTTATGGTTCCATCCTAATTTTTCTTGCTCGTCCACTAACATACCCCTCTGTTCTATCTGAAGGTACTAGGCTAAGGCATCCAAAAGAATCCTAGAATCACGATGCTTGTTTCTTGCAAAGTTACTACACCGAAAAAACACTTTAATATGACAGATCATATATGAAAATACAAAAATTTCCTCAACTTTGATATTGGGACATGTATAATGGAACTCCACAAAATTTCCCATGGACGTTTCATACTTTTCTTGCTCGTGGATTTGGTTAGAGTCCCCGGGGCTCCATGATGCCAATATGGTAGGGTGGATAACAAGTGTGGGTTTTTTATTTTGGCTTTCAACGCTATATATTTGTTCTTACATAGATTACTGCTAATTAAAATAGTTTGAGATTAGAATTGAGAAGCCATATATTTTGTTTTTCATAATTTACCTTCTTGTCTATAGTCTATATAGCCAAATAATGTAGTTTGGATTTAGAATTGAGAAGCTAGTTCTCACATACATTATTTGCCTTGTATCAATAAATATCATTATATTTTTTCACCTCATATCTTTCAAGCTTTTTGTAACAAAGTGTTTATTGTTGTGGTTTAGCTATTGTGAATTATCAATTTTTTTAAATAGTTAGAAACTACAATCATGGCATTGATATGTTCCCTGGCTTTGGAAAAACATAGTTTATAACAAAATATTTCTTATATCATGGAAAGTTCTAGTTAAGAACTTGAGACTTTCATCATGTCACCTCTAAACAAAGCATATCTTTTATTTAATTATTCTAACAATCCAAATTCCACTATAAAGTAATTCATTAAAAATTGATATTTTTCTTCTCAATTTCCTTGTAATTGACTAATTTTTATTATTTTATACTTCTCTCCATTTTATTTTACTACTAATAACCCCATAAACACATGCATAGCAAAAATTTAATTTACAAAATTATGCACTAAATAGTAATTATTTAAGGTATCCATTATTAAACATTTTTCTTCCTTGAAAAATATGCGATACCCAGAGTTATCAACTACCTTTGTTAAACAATATTTTTTAATGCAGTATTAGTAATTAATGGCATGGGTAATAACTCTTTAAAAAATATGCCTTATATTTATATGCATATGTATCTTAAGATAATTAAATAATAATTAATTAATTAATTATCTTTGGAATCGGATTGCACTTATTTTTCCATCTCCTTTGAAAACTAGCTTTTATCAGTAAACACCATTTTTAATGAGTGATTCCCACCGTAAACAACATAACAATTTTTTCTATGAAGGATAAAATTGTATTTTTTTTGAATGTAGATTTGTAACTATGATATCTAACCCTTTCATTTAGTTTCATAGTGTTTTATTGAATATTTTTTCCTTAATCAAGTTTGGAAGTCAAACCAATTACAATTCAGACATAGGTAGACTGTATACAACGTAAATTTTTTTGTATGTATCAAAATTCAATTTTTTTTTTACTGGATCAAGGACATCAATACCTAGCCTGCACATAATTTTTAGAATTTTATTTTGATAGTCTACTTTTACTTCACATGTGTAGAACACAGAGTTTGATTTTATTTGAAAAACCTATGTTTAATCAAACTAAAAAAACAAATACATAATAAATCCAAAACATATTAAATTAAATTTGATGGATAGCTCGTTCCAAGGACTACCATAATCTAATTAGGTCTATGAATTATCCTCCATTTTCATCCTTAGCTCAAGCTTCAAAAGGAAAAATTCTATAGAAATTTGGTGCTAGAGGAGGAGAAGGGGGAAAAGAGGGGTTTGAATGAACCTAGGTTTGAGAAAACCCCCCTTGGAGGTTCGCTCGAACTTGGGTTCATTAAAACCTTGGTTTGAGTGAACCCCCTCTTATCCATTGTCTTCATCATAAAAAAATGAAAAAAAATGGGTCACATCATTTAATATGGTTCACTCAAACCAAGGTCCATTCAAACACCCTAGTTTGTGTGAACCCCTAAAAAGATTAAAAAAATTCATAGGAGCATTTTTGCAATTTTCCTTCCTCACTAGAATTGTAAACCAGTTTTTTGGGTTTACCAAGGGATAATGTCACTTCACTATCCTGCTACCCCAAACATGGCTATTGCTCAAAGTGATGGTGTTTCCATGAAATATTTCATCACCATTAAAGAGATTGAGTGTAGTCCTTTTTTTAGGAGACTCATTGATCAGTTAAAGGAAGTCTTCACAGTGGAAAGTGAGATTGAGGAGGAATTGCTATGTAATATATTGGGAGATAATTTTCTAAATCAGGTTCACATACACAATGCAACACTCCTAGAGCATTTCATGTACACTATAATCCACACTTCTAGTTGTCATGATTAGGGAATGTGGGTAGTGGAACATTTAGTGAGACCAAAGTTCCTTCACCAGGTGAACATAGCCATCATCAACCTTATAAGCTATCCGTAGAGTGGTTTGATAGGTGATGTCATTTGCATTGATTCAATTCCTCAGAATGAAGCCTTGGAGGAAGCGATGAATTTTCTATGTGCGGGACTTGTGAGGAACAATATGGAACTATTTTCTTAGTTTCTATAGATGCACGAGAACCTACTCTTGCCTACTTAGATAGAGCGTCTTCAAGTAGTCACAGAAGCACTTCATGTGCTAGTGTTCACCCTTTGTCCCTGAGAAAAAAATTCCATTTTGATATTATGTAGGTTCTTTGTTTCTATGTAATTGAAAGCAATTTTGCATTTCTAGCAATGCCCATATTATATATATAATAAAATATAAAATTTTAGTACTTCTAGTGTTGATTTTTTGTATCGTGATTCATTCTATCTTGCTTGAAGCTTTAATTCTATTTCATGTGAATTCCTTTTTCTTCATTCAATTATACACAATATATTTCATTTATGCCTTTGAATGGTATTCTGCATGATGACCACTTAATTTCACTTGAAAACATGTTCTCATGATAAAATGGGAAATTTGTGAAACTATATAAATCACCACCATAGTTATAAGAAATTCGTAGGTTCACACTTAGCTTTCAAAAGAATTTGAAAAAGGCTACCAATGGTATTTTTAGTAATTTCATGAATTGTGGGTGAGGACTAACCAAAATTGAGAAGAGAGACTTTGGAGCATGCGACCAGGTGTGACAAAAACATAGAATACCGCCCGAGTTAAAAGACGATAAAGGAAAGAACTGTGCTAATTAAGTGAGGATTTATAATAAGTAACCAAAACACCATCGACATTATAAAAAATTATAAAAATACCACCCAACAAAGATGGCCAAAATTTAATATGGAACGTCGGTTCAAAAAGGGGGGGTCCCAAAATTCTGACAACAGTGTGAAAAAGAGTTAATTTTTTTGACACTACACTATGTATGTTTTTATGATGTTTTATGTTTTCATGTCTATGGCATGCCATTTTTGTTGTGAGATTATCTGCCTCCAAACTCATAGAGGTTGGCTAGTATAAGAAATTACATCCTTCAAAACATAATGTTGGCAAAACAAGAAGATACAACTGAGAGGTGGTGAATTAGTTGTAGCAGAATTAACAACTTTAATCAAACTATTAACCTTTAATTCCAAATCTAATGAATGATAATGAAGGAAATAATTACACAACACATCAGAAGCACATAACCCCATTTTTTTTGTGTGGAAACCCTATTAAGGGAGAAAACCATGATGGAGGTTAATCACAATTATACCCTATTAAAATTATAATAAAGAATGAATAAGGAATGCACTTGCATTCAGGCACATTGCCTAGAGCACACTACTCAAAGGGAAGGCTCACTTCCTTACATAGAATAATTAGATTAAAACCATCTGAGTAGAATGAACTGAGAAAGTAGCTTCTTGAAAAGCTTGATGACAGTTCTGGTTAGGCACATACACTCTGCTCAATCTTATTTCACACTCTGCTCTGCTCTTGAATGATTTGACCTTTGTTCACACTTGTACATCACTCTTACACTTGAGAATACACCACCCACCTTTATTCAAACCATAAAAGAACTTTGCTTGTATATTCGCTACATGGATTTACATCAAAAAATTTGTTAGCCACAAATAATAGATGAATTATAACTATCGGCCTCAATACATGAATAAATATTTATGTGCATCAAAACAAGTTGGTCACAACATAGTGATGACCCAAAAAAACATCCTGAAACATGCCAAACAACAATAAATTAATCGATAAGAATCTGTAACATGCTACCACAATCATGTCGGCCAAGAACATGAAAAACTTAAGCAGACATGGAAAAATCTTCCACCATGATCACACCAAATAGCATGGACATGCAAGAAAGATAGAACAAGATCTAGAATCATCCACAAATATCATAGGAACATATGAAACAACTGGAATTACCATAATTCCAACTTCCTCTTCCAAGAACAACTGCTACAGTGCCATAATGATTGTAGGAACACTAAAACACTTTACTTGCACAAATATTTATGTGTACCACTAAGACTTCCAGAAATCATACTAGATAGGTTCAACAATAAACCCATTAGTGCACAACAATTGAATATCAATATACATGAAATTTCACCTTTCTGACCTTCTTGGCTTCACTAGTTGCCAACACATATTTTTAATACAATTTTCTCAATCTCCTCGATATATACAACCTTAAGCATCATCAATGATAATAGTGTTGACATCAATGACAACCAAATATCAACAACACAACTACAATGTCCAATAATCTCCCGCTTTAGCATTGATGGAAACACATGATGTGGAAAAGAATACCATCAATCCAAACTAACTCTTTATCTTCTCTCTTGGCTCTAGATGCACTTCTCCCCTTTTGTTCCACAAAGTTTCTTCACTTTACACTTCTGTCCTATTTCACTTTTTAACATTTTACTTCTCTCCCCTTTTGACATCAATGGAAAAGGTTCACATGCTTTGAACCACATATTTTAAAACATCTGACTACTCCCCTTGAGTAGCAGTCACAACATCAATCCAGAATAAGATATATGAATGAATTCACAGACTGATGCAAACACCTACATCATTAGTTCTGATCAATAGGGGAAATCACCCATAACTTGCCTCTGAGGTACTAAAAAGTATCTTTAGGCAAAATTTTAGTAAAAATATCTTCAACTTTCTCTTTAGTAGGTACATATTCCAGTTTGACATCTTTCTCACTCAATTTATCTTTCAAGAAGTGATACTTGATGGAGATATGCTTTGTCTTTGAATGCATCATTGGATTCTTGGAGATTTTTATGGCACTTGAATTATCAAAGAATATGGTAATAGGATCTTCATACTCGATCTTGACACCACTTAGCATCTGTTCCATCCACATTACTTGATTACAATTGTTATTAATAAAAATGTATTATGCTTCAGTAGTAGATAAGGAAACTGAGTTTTTTTTTTTTCTCAACCAAGACACTAGCTTCTTCCCTAGGAAGAATGCACAACCACTTGTAATTTTCCTATCATTAGTGTCACCTTCACAATCAACATCAGTATAAGATTTTAGAATAACATCTTTTGGATACCATAGTCTAGAATCAATTGTTCCTTTCAGGTATCTAAAAATTATTATTACAATGTAGCTACATGTGATTCCTTTGGATCTGCATGAAATCTAGCAATCATGCATACAACATTCATTATATCTGGCCTTGTCTGAGTTAAATACAGTAATCCACCAATGATTCACTTGTATCTTGTTTTATTTTCTTTAGGAGTCTCATCCTTCTGTGTGAGTTTGCATCCGATCACCATAGGTGTGCCAACTGGTTTTGATTCTTCCATCCCAAAAAATTTCAGCAACTCCATGACATATTTGGACTGAGATATAAAGATTCCATCTTCTAAATGAGTGATTTTCAATCCCAGAAAGAATTTTAGTTCACCTTCAAAAATAATATCATCAACAAAAAATTCAATTATCAGTTCTTTATCTTGATCCAATTTGAAATATAGATTACTATCAACAATACCCTTACTAAATCCAAGCTTCATCAAGTATGTTTCCAATCTAGCAAACCAAGCTCTAGGGGCTTGCTTAAGTCCATAGAGAGATTTCTTCAATCGACATACCATGTCCTTTTCACCAGTTAATTGAAATCCATCTGGTTTTTCAACATAAAATTTTTCTTCTAGTTCACCATTAAAAAATGCTGACTTTACATCCATATGATAAAATTCTAATTCTTGAAAGTAGCATAAGCAAGAAATAATTTCACAACTTCTATTCTAGCAATAGGGGCAAAAGTTTCATCAAAATATATAACCTTTGCAAATTAATCTTGCTTTATTTCTGACCACTTCACCTTGTTCATTCAGTTTATTCCAAAACACCCATTTGGTTCTAATCACATTCTTGTCTTTAGGCCTAGGAACAAGTTCCCATGTCTCATTTTTCTGTATCTGCAATAGTTCTTCTTTCATGGCTTCCATCCAATTTCATCTTTTCATGCTTCATTGATATTGTTAGGATCAACTTTAGAAATAAAACAATATTCTTCTAGAATTCTCCTATTTTGTACAACTTTGTTTTTGTCTCCTATGATCTAACTATCAAAATTATTTCTTCTTACATACTTGGGAGTTTTGAATTTTTCTCTTACCTCTTATTCTTGTGTTCTTTCTTTTACATTTTTACTTGCTTCTACTTCTTGTTTTCCTTGGTTCACCGAAACAATTTGCAGTTGATTCTGTGACTGGACAATTTGTCCATTGTTAGAATTATCATGATCACCATCTGAATCATATCCATTACATCTAGATGGCCTATCAATATCTTCATCAAATTTGACATTAGCACTTTCAACCATTTTCTTCAACCTTTTATTAAAACGCCAGTAATATTTACTCTTAGTAGAGTAACCTAGGAATATTCCTTCATCATTTCTAGTATTAAACTTTCCTATATCATCATCTCTCTTGATGTAGCATTTTCTTCCAAAAAATTTGTAATATTTCACAATAGGCTTATAACCAAACCATAGCTCAAAAGGAAACTTACCAAAATTACTGTTGATATTTACCCGGTTGATAGTGTACACAATAGTGCTTACTACTTCTCTCCAATAGAAATGAGGAACATTTTCTTCCAAAAACATGGTTCTAGTAGTGTCTAGAACTATTATGTTCTTTATTTCAACAACTCCATTCTGTTGAGGGGTCCGAGGATTAGATAACTATCTTTGAATTCCATGCTCTTCACAAAAAGTATTGAATTCTCCACCTCTATCTGATCTCAAACATTTAATCTTCAAACCCATCTCATTCTCTGCCATAACTTTGAAATTTTTGAACTTTTCTAATGCTTCATTTTTTTCTCTTAAGAAGGCAACTCATATCATTCTTGAATAATCATCAATAAGCAACATAAAGTACCTTTCACCTTGTAGAATTTTGATTGTAGATGGACCACATAGATTAGTATGTACCAATTCCAATACTCCATTAGAGTTGTATTGTTTTCTATGAAAGGAATTTATTGTTTGCTTTCCCATATGATATTCCTTGCACACAGTGTTAGTAGGCTTCACTATCTTAGGAAGATCTCTGACTGCTTGAGAAGAAATTTTCTTTACAATATTATCAAAGTTCACATGACACAATCTCCTATGCCATAACCAACTTACATCAATTTGAACAATCAAGAAGCTTCCATTAACAATACTCAATTGAAAGATATTACCTTTTGTCTTTGTACCTGAGGCAATTAATTTTCTTGTATTTCCCAGTATCTTGCACTTACCATCTTTGAATTGAATATTGTATCCCTTGTCTACCATCTTTCCAACACTCAACAAGTTATGCTTTAATACATCTACATAAAGAACATCATCAGTATTATTCTTACCACCAAAATAAATAGTGCCTCTACCACGAATCACACCAGAAGTGTTGTCTCCAAATCTTACAATGTCGTAATTTTCCAAATTAAAAAACTTATTCTTGTCACTAGTCATATGATGTGAGAATCTGTTGTCAATCACCCATTCATCCTTTTCTTCAACTTTGGCTGCAAGAGCTTTTTCAACATTCACATTACTAGCAGATTCGATGGAAACTTGACCATTTTATTTGATAGCAATAAATAACCAGTCGTCTTCTTTTCCATTGTCTTTATCAGATTCATCATCAATTATAATTTCTTCAACATAACAACACTTCCTTTGAAATCTAGTGTCTTCAGGCTTGTACTTAGAAACTCTTTCAGGACACCTTGATGCAAAATGACCTATTTTAAAGCAAGAAAAAAATTTAATAGGTAGATTTCCTTTGTACTTACCATGGACTCTAGATTCTCTTCTTACAATTAGTGCTTCTAATTCTTCTAGCTTTCTTTCTTCATATTCAATATTTTCATCTCAGCTTCATACCTAAATGTCTTCTTGGAACTTTCTCCTGTATCATATTTCTTTTTCCTAGATATAGTGGCTTTGAATGCAGATTCTACTTTAGGAGTACAGATTCACCAAATTCGCTTAACTCAAAGGCTGCAAGTGTTCCAATTAGCATGTCTCTTGTTATTTCACTGACTTGAGTTCATCAATAGAATGAGCTTTCACTTTGTAGAAATCGGGCACAGATCTAAGTATCTTAGAAATAATGTCTTTTTCATCCAAGACACCATCGACACATCTGATGCCTATCACTATTTCATTTATCTTCTAAGAGAAAGAGTGGATGTTCTCATGTTCGCTCATCTTCATGTCCTCCCATTTTCCTTTTAGACTTTGTAGCTTAGTGAATTTCACAAGTGGATCTCCTTCATATAATAACTCCAGCTTTGTCTAGATCTCATGTGTAGTCTTCAGACCCATCATATTTGACATTTCAGAATTTGTCAAGGAACTCACCAATGCTTCAATAGCTCTGGTATTAATTTCAGCTTCTTTGATCTCATCAACAGTAGAGGGACCATTATAAGGAATAATATATGTATCTTTTGTAATCTTCCAAAAGGCTTCGCCAATGCACCTTAAATGACATTCCATTCTGAATTTCCACATGGTGTAGTTTGTACCATCAAATCTCAGACTATCCTTCTTGTAAGATTCCATCTCAGATCACCTCAAGCTATTAAGCTTACCCTTCAGAGGAACTAGCTCTGATACCAATTGTTGGCAAAACAAGAAGATACAACTAAGAGGGGGGGTGAATTAGTTGTAGCAAAATCAACAAATTTAATTAAAATTTTAACCTTTAATTCCAAATCTAATGAATGATAATGAAGGCAAGAATTACACAACACATTAGAAACACATAACACCAATTTTTTTGTGTGGAAACCTTACTAAGGGAGAAAACCACGGTGGAGGTTAGTCCATAATTATACCCTATTAAAAGTATAATGAAGAATGAATAAGGATTGCACTTACATTCAGGCACACTACCTAGAGAACACTTCTCAAAGGGAAGGCTCACTGCCTTACATATAGTAATCAGATTAAAAACATCTGAGTAGAATGAACTGAGAAAGTAGCTTCTTCAAAAGTTTGATGATAGTTCCGGTTAGGCACATACACTCTGCTCAATCTTCTTTCACACTCTGATCTTCTCTTGAATGATTTGACCTTTGTTCACACTTGTACATCACTTGTACACTTGAGCATACACCACCCACTTTTATTCAAACAACAAAACAACTTTTCTTATATATCCGCTACACAAATTTACATCAACAACTTTGTCGGCCACAAATAATAGATGAACTATAACTATCGACCTTAATACATGAATAAATATTTATTCACATCAATAGAAGTCACTCACAACATAGTGAGGACCCAAAGAAACATCCTTGAACATGCCCAAAAAAAAGAAATTAATCCATAAGGATCCACAACACGCTACCACCATAATGTCAGCCAAGAACATAAAAAAATTAAGCACACAAGGAAAAATATTTCACCACGATCACGCCAAATGGAATGGACATGTAAAAAAGATAGAAAATGATCTAGAATCATCCATGAAAATCAGAGGAACATACACAACAACTGGAATTACCATAATTTCAACTTCCTCTTCCAAGAACAACTGCTATACTAGAATGACTGTAGGAACAACATAACACTTTACTTGCACAAATCTTGATACACACAACTGAGACTTCCAGACATCATACTAGATAGGTTCAGCAATGAACTCATTAGCATGCAACACCTGAATATCAATATGCATGACATTTCACCTTTCTGACCTTCTTGGCTTCACTGGCTACCAACACATATGTTTAATACAATTTTCTCAATCTCCTTGACATATATAGCCTTAAGAATCATCAATGCTAATAGTGCTGACATCAATGACAACCACATATCAAAAACCCAACCACAATTTCCAACACATAGTGTGTTTATCAACCTTCACATTACAACACTAGCTACCAAATGTTATTTATGTTTTTGAAACACCAAAAAATAGACAGGTTCATGAAAAATGGATTGATGAACTAATGAGGGACCTATTTTCCCTTATTTCATCAGGAAATGAGATTCCCACAAAGAATTGACTAACAACCCTTAGGTCAATCAAGTGAATTTGAGAATCTTCGGATTTTCTTATGATTGAAGGATAGGGGTCAAGGTCAAATATCACTTTGGGGAGGAAAACTACAAATAGAAGATCAACAACAAAATACAATCTAACACTTAAATAAACAATATTAAGCTCAATACTGATAGAACCATAAATGAAATTGCAGATTGAAAAGAAGGTCAAAAACATGTGTGCTAGTCACCAAAATTTATTTTTTGGAGTAGATATGGGACACATTCGACCATGGGCGAATGGGTCCAAGTTCAGGGATTTTTTGTAGCTTTCAGGAGCCTTTGATGTAGATTTGAGTATTTCAATTTTCCCAGGTTTCAAAATGTCAAAAATGACTTCGAGATCTTAGTTTTCGTGAGAAGAGAATTTTTTTGTCAACTTTAAAAACCTTATAAATCTCTCTTCAAAAGATCTTCTATCCTTATTCCACGTAAATCTACAACCACACATGTGAGAGACAAAAAATGTGTGTTTTGGGTGAATAGGGGTTTGCGTTGGTAATGGATATCTTAGGCTGTCTACAACTTGCATGAAATTAATTCAATGGATTTCGATCTTGACAATTGAATCTTGCTTGGAATGATGATTTGAATGCTTTACTTGATCATGAAATCTACATCACAATGTTAGCTTTAAATACATGGATGATGTAAGGAGACTTTGATATGATGATTAGATCTTGAATGTTGCAAGCAAACTCTAATATTTATGCTCTTGAATTCCTTTGATCATAAATTTAGCTCATGAAAACTTGCATGAAATCTCTATGTCAAACATAGTGAAACAACCTTGTATTTATCGGTATTTATTCTTAATTTCCCAAAAATAAAATATTGTAAGCCAACATTGAATTATGGATTTGAAATAATTAAAATACTACAAAAACATAATTTAAATTTAGGTCCTACTGTTTAGGGAGGACCCCTTCACCCATGGTAAAATGGGTCCTAGGTCCATAAACCTAAGACACAAAGTGATCATTGTGAAGTGTTATGTTTAGGCATTAATAAATGTTAGGTTTCCCCTTCAGAATATGTAATTAATTAGGCTTGGAAAATGAACTAAAGGGTCAATTAAGGAGTAATTAATCTTAATTAATTGAGAGGTCCCAAATAAATGTGTAAATGTAATAAGGTAAATTTAAAAACACTAAATTAAGGAAATATTAAATCTAATTTAAACTAGAAGGGCCCAAACAAGTGAGAAAATGTAAAGGGATACATTTTTCTAGACTACCATTAGCCCCCACTTTAGAGTGAGGATGGCCTTGCATCAAACTCAAACTAAATTAGACAATCAAGAGAGGTCTAAAGTCATTTGAAGTATAAGACAAAACAATTTAAAGAAGGTGATCAAGTCTCCAAGATCTAAGATCTCATGGAAAAACCAACAAAGGCATAAGGAGACACATGCCTATGTTAATCATATATATGTATGCAGTAATAAAAAGATGCATAACTATACAATGTAAAAGACTTAAAGAAAAAGAAACAAAGGGTGGATCAAGCCTTGAATATCCAACGTGATGTGGATCTAGTATACAAACAACATGCACACTCACACAGGCTACTAGAAATTCGATTGTCCACTAGGTGAGCCCCCAAGGATGGAAAATGAGAGAATATTATTAGGCTCGCATACCATACCAACATTATACCTCCAATAACTTTAATAAGACACCACAAAACATGAAATTTTATCTTCATAAGGTTTAATAATCTACATTATGTCAAGCACCCATGGACAAACAAAAAAAGGCTCCACTGGTAAGAAAAGTGTGTTATACTTGGTGGCCATGAAAAGGGGCTATAACTTCTAGCTTCAAAAGGTTAGAAAGATACGTTATTCTAAACACATGAAAAAAATGAAAAATAGGGTAAGACATGTTCAAAGGGGTTTTTTATAGTTCAGGTAAGGTCTCTTCTTAGGGAAAATCATGCCTAATGTCTCCAAGAAAGGATAAGTCTAGGATTAAATTTTTGGAACTTATGGTATGAAACACATAGCATAAACACTAAGATGAAATTGTAATCCAAGAAAGGTAACACTCTTGGAATACATAAAACCCAATGAAAACACCAAGAAGAAAACACATCATAAGAAGTAAGTAGACCACTTAATGAAACATGAGAAAAGTCCAAAGATCTTGAAAAATGATAATTCCAATGTATGTTGTAACGCCTCGCAAAGTAACCCTAAAGGAGTTGTAATTAACGACTTAAGCGAACCTTTTTTTTTTTAAAGTCATATTAACATACACATTCACTTACTAATTAGCAAAAAACTCTAAGGCTACAAGGTTGGGATTACTTAAACCCATACAACTACATAACAATAGCATTTAATAACTTTATGAAATAAGCATCATGCAACATAAGGATACAACATAACAAAATAAGATAAACATCCAAGATACAATTTCATAAACATTTAATTAATCCAATAGTTACAACACTCATTCCCATAAATGAGGTAATAGTACATAAGTGTTACAATTACATAATTCCACCTCATAAACATAAGAGGGATAAAATAACATATACAAATTAAAATATAAACAAAATTAAAATTTTGTATGAAAAGTTAAAAAAAAAAACAATAAACAAAAGAAGTTTTTTATAGTGGTTGGTGGGGAGGTCAAACCCCCACCGCCCACTTGTACCTATGGTGGGGAAAGCACAGCTTGTGGGCAGTGCGCCCACCTCCTGGGGGACGCGCTGCCCATAGGGAGCGGTGCCCCCTCCGTCCCATATAGGGGTGGCCGGTTGTAAATAGTACAATCCGATGCCCCATGCTTCCATGCTTATCACATGATTTCGTCCACCTCTGGTTTACACGGATTTCAATGTAAAATTCTATTTAATACTTCAAATTTATTAAATCTTTTATTTCAGCATATGTTATATATATAAATCACAATTATATATATGAGTAGTATATATATATAATGTATATATTATTTATATATTGTATATATGTGTTATTTTGATTTCATAATATTTTAGTGTATTTAATTTGGATTGAAATAAAATATTTATTTTGTGTTATATATTTAAATATATTTATGGTATATATGTATGATGGAATATATATATATATATATATATATATAACTAAATATATAAGAAAATATATGAGATGTTTTTATTACATATTATATATGCATTAGAAATTATATTTAATGATTTGAGTAATTGGATGCATGCAATAAAAGTTTGGAAGGGTAAACTATTAGATGAAATGGACATTGTGTGTAGTTGGAAAAATAGAAGAAATATAGAATTTGGTTGGGAAAAATTAATAATTAAGTGTATTTTATTTTGGTTTAACAACTTGGTATTTTGTAAATTTTAATTGATATATTTAGTGTATATATACAAGGTATATATAGTTAAATATATTATTATACATTTAATGTATATTTTTCATGAGTAGTTTCTATTGAGAGGTTATGCAATAATTTATCTTGTGTTATTTAGACACATGTAATTGAGTTTTGCATAGAGATTTTACAAGATAAGGGTTGAATGCATGGTCAAATTGATAAGGAAAATAATATTTTAAATATATCAAGAAAATTGCATGTTTTGAATAGGAAATTGAAAGAGTTAGAATATGGTTAGAAAATTGAAAAGATTTAATTGCATAGATTTATGTCATTTTAAAAGTAAAGAAGTTTTATTGAGAGACAATTATTTATTTTTATTTATTTATTTCTATTAGAGCAATTAATTTATTGAGAATGAAATATGAAAGAGATGGATTTAGAATATCCAAAAATAGTAATTTCCTCGTGATTGCCTTAAATATTTCATCTTCTGTGTATTTTGTAAAGGGATGTAAGTTTAAATTGTTTAAGGCTTCCTATAATGAAAATGGAAATAGGGTTAAATGATTATTTGAGTTGACCCAGTTATTGTCTCTTTGACTTCATAATTGTGAGGATGGCTTTAAGAAATCCAAATATTGGATTTGAATTATGACTTGAATACTTTAATAGCTATTTCGTCAAGTTGTGTTTTGGGATATGGGATTATGTGTTAGTCCAAATTTGTAAGTCTTCCAAAAGATCTTAGAGGACAAGGAATGTCATTTCTTTATGTCAACCAGTTATTTTTCCTTTGGGTAGTGCATGGTCTTTTCAATATTTACCCAATTTCCATGAACGGGGATGTTTTGTACCTCCTTTGGAAGGAGTGGACTATGTGTTTTGGTTGCCTCCATTTTTGGAGTGAGTTCTATTATTTGTTTCCTCCTTGAGATGGAGTGGTTATGATTCTTAAGTTGTTTTCTCATGTGATTCCCTTGGTGGTTAGTTTTGTGTGTGTTGTCAAATAGAAGAGTGGCCTTTAGTAGGGGCTAGAGCCCGTAAGAGGTAAGATTTAGGTAACCTTTGGAAGTAGTTTAATCAAGTGATAACTAAAATTGTAATGAAAATTTGGGGAGTACTGCACACTAAAAAGATAAGTTCTAGCTTCACTCATAGTCTCAAGTGCTAGTTAAGGCTTGGAGTGAGTGGGAAGGACTAAAATGGAAAGTCATTTATCTTGTCAATATGAGAGGTATTTGATACTGCATGAGTGAGCATGAGGGCCGAGGTTCGGTTGAAGTCACCAGGATTACCGGAGCCTATGAAGGATGCCCAAAGGAGATCTCATGACTAACTATATGATGGCACTCTATCTAGGACACCAGTTAGTATTTATGTTATGTGTATGGTTCTCTAAACATACTTGATCTATTTTATGTCTGGAAGCAATGTGACCTATGTCAGTGATGTGAGAGTTGTACTTGTGTTGTATTTGTGTTTGGTTGTGTCAGTAGGAGTCTGCCTTTGGTTAGTGGTTGTAGATATTTGTCCATGTTGCTTTGTTACTATCTCCTAGCATGGGGGGTGGGCCTTCGGGTACCACTTGGTTGGGTGGAACATGCACCATACACCGTTGGGTCCCCATTTATCTTTAGTACTTGGTGGCGAGACATCCTGATGGACAACTCGCGGTTCTTGTTGTAATTTCATGCATTTTAATATTTTAATTTTTATATTTTATTTTATCCCTATTATGTTTATGAGGTGCAATTCTATAATTGTAACACTTATGTACTATTGCCTCATTCTAGGAATGAGTGTTGTAACTATTGGATTAAGTAAATGTTTATGAAATTGTATCTTGGATGTTTATCTTTTTATGTTATGTTGTATCCTTGTGTCTCATGATGCTTATTTCATAAAGTTATTAAATGCTATGGTTATGTAGTTGTGTGGGTTTAAGTAATCCCAACTTTGTAGTATTAGAGGTTTTTGTTAATTATTAAGTGAATGTGTATGTTAATTGCACCTTAAAAAAAAAAAAAGGGTTCGTTTAAGTCATTAATTACAACTTCCTTTAGGGTTACTTGGCGGGGCGTTACACATGGTATCAGAGCCCCAGGTTTATATGTTGGATCCTCTGGGTACATTTGTGTCCACTGTGTTGTACCTGTGAATTTGTTAGTAGAGTGTTAACTGATCACGTGTTCATGGTTTTTACTTTAGCATGATATACTCTATGGAAAAGAGTAGCGTGAAAGAACCCGATAAAAGGTTAGGGTTGGAAATTTTTGATATGTACCCTATGAGATAGGAATGGGATATTCCTGTGGGATTATGTATGAGTTGTACCCCATTGTAAATGTAAGAAACCAGTAACTATATCTTGTTTGAATGTTGTGGAAACCTATACTTGGTTTGTGTGTCCATGTGATGGAGATACTTGGTACCCATCCATGGGGAAATGTCACATTTTGGTGTGGGTTTTACCATACCATTATGTGTGTTTGCAAGTTTGTTACCTGATTGAGGACCAACCCAGGTGTGGTTGAAACCTATATATAGGAGTAACCAAAAGTAGCTCTTTTTATTTTGGTTCTCTAGATCCTCAATCTGTGAAGGGATAGTAGCAACCACAAGTTCCTTGGGTGGAGTGTGTAACGTATGCATATTGCGGCATAGAGCATCTTAGCTCAACCAATCCCGAGGAAATGTACCCACTACTCTCCCTTATGATGGATCAGGATACTTGATCCATATGTGTTAGCCTAATTCCCACAGATTTGAGTATAGCAGCATGGTTGTTAGTTATGCCTAGATGTTCGTAGAGGTGATGATCTAGCATTATTGAGTTAACCTCGTCCGTATGAGAGGTGAAGCTCAATAGCCCCATAGTGATATTATCATATTGCATTATGTATATGTACCCTATCAACATGTGTTACGATATGATGCAAGAGATACGATGCCACACCCCACTCATGTTCTAACACAGTGATGGTGATGATGTCATGTTACATGATGCCATGTGCTTAGGCACGTGAATGTGCATTTTGAGAGTTTATTTGTTAGCCTACTTGTGCGATGAGCGTTATGGGGCCTCAAACACTTGTAGAGGGATCCTCATGGCTTCTTTGACTGTGTTAGTCGGGTAGTGGATGGGTAGATCCTAGCCATGTATACCTTTGGCTACGAGTTCCTACATGTGTTTTCTCCATGAGGTATCGTGGGTGGAGTGTGTTCTGCGTTTGTCTATTCCATGGACCCTCAGACACACAGCCACATGGCATATGACTAGTCTGTGCCTTCCCCGGCTGGTGTATGACCAAGTAGAGTGACAACATTCTATTAGTTGTGGATACACTCTGGATCATATGGAGGGCATGCTCATTCTGCACTACATGAGGGCTATTATCATTCTAGCCGGACATTGTTTCCTCTTTCCTCATTGGTGGCTAGTATCTAGTCACATAGTGATGTATAGTGCAATTTTAAAGATTGTGAACTTTCTTTCGGTTATTGATGATTTTTCAGTTGATTGTGAGGGCCAACACTTTCTTTATTTATAGAATGACAAACTATATTATGTGTTGTGATTTGATATATCTGATGCCTAAGGTTACATGCTTTAAAGGTGTAATGATGTTAGTTGATATAACATGTTAGTGCATATGAGGATATTTGATGTATGGTGGAAGTGTCAGTTTTGTTGAGTGTATTAGTGAAGGGGACAGGTTTTCATCACTCATTTGTGAGCACCCTATGATTCTGTGATTTCCTCTTCAGGGTGTGTATTTTATTTTGTTTGTATTATATGATGTTGGTTACTATATTTTCAGGTTTGTAGGTACATGACATCGACTCCACCTGCTTTAATAGGTTTGAGCATGTCAATCCAATGGTGAAGTTGAATGGGAGATAGTAACTAGGTAACTTGTGTCAAGTCTACACCCTAGCCTTATTGTGTCGTCAATCGTGTGTGTCGAGTCATTTATTTCCTTGCTTTAATGTTATTTAATTCTGAAAGGATTCATGATTTGAGTTAATTATTTAGAATTATTACATTAAATCATGCTGATGGTTATTTAATTAAAACTATGCTTTGTTGATAGGAGTTATTATTTTAAATTAATTAATTAGATCTAATTTATTTATTTAATTAAATTTAATCCATGGAGATAAATTTAGTTATTAAATAATTTAATTAATTAATTAAATGGGATGTAAGGAAATTAAGAAAAAAAAAAAAAAGAATTAAAGTAATTTTGGAAGTTTATTTCAACTTGTGGGAATTAAATTAGAAGTTGAAATTGAATTTTGAAAGGAAAGTTAGTTTTTGAAATCTTGGAGTTAAATTAATATTTTAAATTATTAAATTGCATGCAAATTGGATTTGGTTGTTGAAAAGATATTTTTAATTTGACATGTGTGTGAGAAGAATTAATTATTTATTTTTGGTTGAGAAATTATTGGGAGGGAATTTAATAGAGAGAGGAAAGAAGTTTATTCACGGGAGAATTTTTGGAGAGGAAAAAGCTTCTTCAGGTTTGAGAGGATATTTTTGAAAAAATTGCATAGAGGATGGTTTGAAGTAATTTTTGGCTATAGAATTGATATTGGATAATTCTGTTGATGTTGGTTGTGCTTTTGAATTTTTTGCTTGCTTGGATTTATTGCACGGTTGAAAAGAAATTGAGAGATCCTTGGAGGAGGCTCTGCATCAAATATCTTCATTTCCTGTACCTTCAACACCGGGTTTTATTCTATGGTTTATTGTTCTTGAATTGATTAAATTAAATTGGTAGTGACTAAAAAATTGGTTGTTAAATTTGTTTTAGAAAAGATTTTGTTATTAGAAGAAAGGAAATAAATAAATAAATTTAAAGATTTTGATTTTCTTGTGAAAATTCTTCAGGGAAATTGTGAAAACCTCTGTAAAATTTAATTTATTTGAGGAAATGATTAGTTTTGTTATTTAAATCAAACCTAGAGGTTGAACAACACTTAGATTTGTTTAGAAAATTTAAACCTCTGTAGAAAAAATGAATTCTTCTTTGAATCCTCTGTATAATTTGCGATGGAGAAATGCAAATGATATGTTTATTGAAAGATTTTCGAAAGAAATTAAGAGCTTCCTGTAGTTACCTTCTTTTCTTCTTGTGTATGAATTTGTGTAAGTTAGTTGAAAGATTTAATTTATAACCCTCTATAAAATTCGGGTGTTCTCTGGAAATTTTATTATTCTTCTTGTAGATGGATGTTTCATAAATTTTTCCCAATTCATTTATTTAAGTTGAAATTATTTATATATATATCTAATATATATAGATATATATATATATTATGTTACATATATACTTATATACATATGATATATATATATTTCTCCTCTATTACTATGGATTTAATTAACTATTAAGAAAAATCACTGCCCATACTTTAATATCGGTGAAAATGTAAATAAAATAAAATAGAAAAATAAACTTAAATTAAAAATTTCTAATGAAAACTCTTAAAAAAAAAAAAAAACTAATTTTTGATAGTAGTTGGTGGTGAGGTCAAACCCCAATCACCTAATTTTGTACCCCATAGTGGGAAAGTAATCACCATGGGCGCTGGTGCCCACCTCTCTTGGGGGACAGCGCCACCCATATGAGCAATCACCCCATCCCGGTCCCATAGGGTGAACGGCCAGTACCAAGTACAGATCTGCCTGAAGGTACCTGGGCAATTTGGCTGTAATTAGTAACCCATTAATCCCACAGTTTCACACCATCACTCTGATTTCCATCCCCACTGCCTACTTGATTCTCGGGACATAAAATTCTATTTAATACTTCAAATTTATTAAATCTTTTATTTCAGCATATGTTATATATATAAATCACAATTATATATATGAGTAGTATATATATATAATGTATATATTATTTATATATTGTATATATGTGTTATTTTGATTTCATAATATTTTAGTGTATTTAATTTGGATTGAAATAAAATATTTATTTTGTGTTATATATTTAAATATATTTATGGTATATATGTATGATGGAATATATATATATATATATATATATAACTAAATATATAAGAAAATATATGAGATGTTTTTATTACATATTATATATGCATTAGAAATTATATTTAATGATTTGAGTAATTGGATGCATGCAATAAAGTTTGAAGGGTAAACCATTAGATGAAATGGACATTGTGTAGTTAGGAAAATAGAAGAAATATAGAATTCAAGTTGGGGAAAAATTAATAATTAAGGCATTTTTATTCCTTGGTTTTAACAATTTGGTATTTTAGAATTTTAATTGATATTATATTTAGTATATATATACAAGGCATATTAAATATACATTATACATTTAATTACATTTTCATGAGGTTTGTGCATTGAGAGGTTATGCAATAATTCTATGTTTGTGTTATTTAGATTGTCTTGTAATTGAGCTTTGCACAGACATTTTACAAGATAAGGGCTGAATGCATGTATCAAATTCTGATATGAAAATAATATTTTAAATATATTGAGAAAATTTCATGCCTTTAAATAGGAAATTGAAAGTGAGTTATAGAATATGGTTAGAAAATTGAAAAGATTTAATTGCATAGATTTATGTCATTTTAAAAGTAAAAGACTTTTATTGAAGAGACAATTATTTATTTTAATTTATTTATCATCTATTAGGGAAATTTAATTAATGTGATTGGAATATGGAATGGATATGGATTTAGTATATCCAAAAATAGTAATTTCCTCATGATTGCCTTAAATGTTTTATTTTCTCTGTATTTCATAAAGTGAAGTGAATTTAATTGTCTTAGATTTCCAATAATGGAAGAGGAAATATGGTTTATGATAATTTGAGTTAACTCAGTTATTATGTCTTTGACTTTGTCAATGTTACCTATTGATTGAGGATGGATTCAAGAAATCCAAATATTAGATTTGAATTATGACTTGAATGCTTTTTGTAGCTATGTCGTCAAGTTGTGTTTTGGTATATGGGATTAAGTGTTAGTCCAATATTGTAAGTCTTCCAGAGGATTTTAGAGGATGAGGGTTGTCGTTTCTTTATGTCAACCAGTAGTTTTTCCCTTGGGTAGTGCATGGTGTATTTTTAGTATTTACCCAGTTTCCACGAGTGGGGATGTTTTGTACCTCCTTTGGAAGGAGTGGACTATGTTTTTTGGTTGCCTCCATTT